>CM053037.1:158715065-159255065 GCA_028564925.1 Lithobates sylvaticus
GTGCACTGTATATAACAAGAGACTCAGGTTCTAGTTACGCATTCCCCTTAAGGGATGGGCGAACGGTTCAGCACGAGCATGAGTTGGGGCCGAGCATGAGTTGGGGCCGAGCATGAGTTGGGGCCGAGCATGAGTTGGCATGAGTTGGCTGTTTGCATGTTCGCCGAACAACCAAATTATCAGGGTGTTCGACCGTTTGTTTGGCCCGCCAAACGACCACAATGACTAACAGTCAAAAAAAATTGTTTTCTGTTGGCTGGTTCATCTTTGGAATCTTAGCTATGGCATTGAAGGAAATACCTTTTGCAGGAAAATATGACACAAGAACCATATCTAGTATAAGAAGGCATCATTATTCTTGTGTGCATACTGTAAAATGGAGCCTGAATATATTTCTACATTAAATCAGCCCCCAACCAAAACCTAAAGGTTGACCAACTACTTGACATCCTGTCAACATAAGCCAGAACCTGAGGTCTAAATATTAACCTATACCTTGAGGAACCTTAAAGTGATTGTAAACCCCAGTCATGGAAATTGAGCAAAGCACATACAGTATATCTGTAGTGTTTACTTGTCTCACTCCAAAGCTCTAAGTGTCATTTCTCTCTGGTGCTTCTTTCCTGTTATCAGCAGAGTCACTTCTGAGATAGGCTAAAAATTTGCATCGGGGAGGGAGATAAGCACAGAGCTTGTCTATTCAGAATACAGCTCTGCATGTTCCTCCATTCCTTTGCCTGTGTGAAGAGGGGGGTGTCAATTTCCTCCAATCAGCTCTCACACTGTAATTGCAGCCTCTTCTCTGCTGCTGGCAGATGAAGAAAGATTTTTAACAAGATCTGAAATTTTGAAAGGGTGTAGAGAGGTGATGACTGCGCATATACAAGTGAAACATATGTAGGGAGATTTGTTTCATCCCTGTGTATCATATGAGGCTGTTCACTTCACTGAGTATATGTAAGTGTTTGCTACCACTTTAACTGTTGACTAATTGCTAAGAGAACATACTGTACAGTGGTATGTCTAATACATTAAAGTATAGCTAAGCCAAATCTTTTTTTCATCTTGGATTGAGTAGAGAATAATTAAAACCACATGAGTTTCTTTTTGTCATCTGTGTCCAACCCAAGAGATTTTTTTCACTTCCTGTTCTGATGAAGCATCAGAAAGTGAGAGGAAATCTCTCCTAAGTGAGGTAAATTCTTGCTTAGACAGTTGTCACTATAGCAAGCGTCTTCATTGAAAGACTTTCACTCTACCTCAGCCTTGACGATTGTATAACAGATGTAACCTGCTTACCATCTACTACCAGCCAACCCTCCAGCCGCTATTCCCCCATACCTTTTACCAATAACTGAGACCACACCAAGCTGGAGTAAATATTGGCCGTAGCAGCCATTTTCTTTTATTAAAAGACTCAAATAAAATTAACATTAACTGTATAACATCTGTTAGAACCATCCCCATCAGTTAAATACTCACGTTGGTCTTTACAGGAAAAAAAAACCCAATCTTGCGATCCACTCCTGCACTGCGGTACCTTAAACTGAACTAAGGCCTCCAGCTGACATGCTAGCTCGGAGACAACAAACCACTGACCGCAGTGCACCCATTAACCAAATTCCAGCTAAATCACCGTTAGCTGGAATACCACCAACGGGACCCATACCACCGATGGTTCCCCAACTCTTCCATATCCAGGGTTTCTTCCTTTACCCGCAAAGACCAACACCCTGACTCTGCCACCACATCCACTGCTCTGTAGAATGCAAAAACATGTGCATTAATCAACCACAGTATACTCACCGATATCAGGGAGCGAGGGTGGGAGGCTCGCTCCTCCTGCTGCCAACTGAGGGACCCACTTCCTCCTAAGTTCCACTCTGCTCCACCCCCTTTTCCTCCTAACCAATCCCAACTTATTTTACATTTCCCCCGCATTCAGATTGCCTCTGTTAACCCTGTCATGCCCGCCCTCCGTTCATTGCTTCTCTTTATTTTACTCCGGGCTTTACTTTCTCAATCTTTTTAACATGGTGGAAGCCATGAAAAAACTTTGCAGGCTCAAGGAACCTCTGCTTAAAAAAAATATATTTACAGCTCAAAGTATTTTAGTGTGATGGTCACTGGGAAGAATGAGCCTTACATTTGTGGTCATAGGGGGGAAACCCCTCTTACAGATAGTTAAAAAGATCATTGTTGTCAGTAGGTACTTATCAGAGAGGCAGAAGTTGCTCATATACTCAAGGAAACCCTAGAAACCACTTGAGAAACCCTAGAGTTCTACAGAATCCTGGTTGAGGAAGGCTGCTATACCTGTTTTAGTAACAACTTTAATTTTCAGTCCCAGATACCAGGACCAAATAGATGGCAAATAGAAATAGTTATTTTTCCTAGCAGGAATACAGACAACAATGAAAACCTGACAAGGGTTCTGACCACTCACCACCAAGTTGTGGCTTTGGATAAACATTGATGCTAAAAAAGCCTTAGTGCTAAAAAAAATTGCACCCAAAGAATGCAAATGATTCAACAACACAGTAGATTTGTTTTTTTTTTCTCCAATAAAGTAGTATTGTATTCTCTGCTACCCAACAGAACAATACCATCATAGTACATACTACATTCAGTAATAATTTATCATACTAATATAAACCATGCAAACCATGCAATGCATAACAATGTTTCTTGAACAACGTGCAAGCCCTTAAGCTATGTCAAATGCATCAACTGACCCCAAAAGGGAAAGGCCAAGATATACAGAGGATGACATGGCGCAAAACATCTGCAAGTTTTAACAAGCACTTTGCCTCTTGCAGTATTATTTATTGGCGTATAACACTAATTTTTTCACCAAGAAAATCGGGTGCAAATAGCGTGTTATACGCTGATACTTCAATTTTAACTGCCTCGGAGGGGAAAGGGAGGGGGCGGGACAAGCGCCTTCAGATTACATACAGTGAAAATCTCCTGTCTACTTGGTGGCCTCTGTAATAGGAAGTCCCGTCTCCTGGGCCGCCATTGGACCACTGTTCTGTCTATCATAGGAGATTCTCACTTTATGTAATCTGTCTGCGCTTGTCCTGCCCCCCTCCCTGTCCCCTCTAGGCTGTAGATGGGCATCGATCAGGCTGCACTGATGGCAATGGTGAGGCTATTGCATTGAAGGCAGTGGTGAGGCTGCTGCACTGATGAATGATGATTAGACAACGTTGTCTTTTTTAACTCTTTATGGACTTTGCCTATGTGATCTCTATTTTTGCAATAGGAACTGTGAAGTGTTTTTTCATATTTTATGTTCTTTTTTCTATTAATAAATAATTATTATATTCATCTAACAACAGCCCTACTGCCGCTCTTCTTGGGTGGAATTTCTCTGGTTACGTTTCTCCCTGTTTTTTGTTTTTGTGTTTGCTGCTGCATTGATGGCAATGGTGAGGCTGCTTCATTGATGGCAATGGTGAGGCTGCTGCACTGATGGCAATGGTGAGGCTGCTGCATTGATGGCAATGGTGAGGCTGCTGCATTGATGGCAATGGTGAGGCTGCTGCATTGATGGCAATGGTGAGGCTGCTGCATTGATTAATGATGATTAGACAACGTTGTCTTTTTTAACTCTTTATGGACTTTGCCTATGTGATCTCTATTTTTGCAATAGGAACTGTGAAGTGTTTTTTCATATTTTATGTTCTTTTTTCTATTAATAAATAATTATTATATTCATCTAACAACAGCCCTCTTGCCGCTCTTCTTGGGTGGAATTTCTCTGGTTATATTTCTCCCTGTTTTTTGTTTTTGTGTTTGCTGCTGCATTGATGGCAATGGTGAGGCTGCTGCATTGATGGCAATAGTGAGGCTGCTGCATCAATAGCAATGGTGAGGCTGCTGTATTGATGGCAATGGTGAGGCTGCTGCATTGATGGCAATGGTGAGGCTGCTGCATTGATGGCAATGGTGAGGCTGCTGCATTGATGGCAATGGTGAGGCTGCTGCATTGATGGCAGTGGTGAGGCTGCTGCATTGAGGCAATGGTGAGGCTGCTGCATTGATGGCAATGGTGAGGCTGCTGGATTGATGGCAGTGGTGAGGCTGCTGCATTGATGGCAATGGTGAGGCTGCTGCATTGATGGCAATGGTGAGGCTGTTGCATCAATAGCAATGGTGAGGCTGCTGTATTGATGTCACTTGTGAGGCTGTAGGTGGGCATTGATCAGTCTGCATTGATGGCAATGGTGAGGCTGCAGATGGGCACTTATCCTTATTTAAAATGTAAGTTTTTTTCCTGAAACTTCCCTCTTAAAATGAATGTGCGTGTTATACGCAGATAAATACGGTACTTGGAAGTGAACTTTTTAATACACATGATGCTCGAATCTGCTGCGTCACTTCTACATACTGTGCATATCCTACCTTATCACTGCTGATCACTATACATCTTATTAAATGCCCTCTAACCTCAACTGCAATTATTTCCTCTTTAAATGCAAGAAAAACTGCAGAAAAGACAGAATCACGGAGGCATTCTTCAATAAATTATATCTTTAATCCAATCCAGATAAATATCATCATTACTTTTTTTTAGTAATCATGTTGCAAATTACAGGGTGTGAAATGTCAAACAGAGTGAAAAAGATGACATGATTTCTTGCGCCAATCATGCCTTTGCAGCTTATCATCCCCCGCCTCGCTCTCCAGTTTTAACTGTAGTGATAATTCAGTGCCCTCTCTCTCTTCCTTTATAAGTAGTTCTGGCCTTGAACAGCTCTGCGTAAGATCGATACAGCACTGGGGTCCCCTATATCTCCTGCTTTAAGTGCCTCTCTGTTCTTTAATGCTCTTACTGATAAACGGCCACATGGATCAGCGTTTATCTCCTGTTCCAAAATCTTCTTTTAACCGCTGCTTACTGTCCCCTGGTAATCTAGCATTTTATTGTTAATCGCACCTGTAAATTTACTGATCTTGGCCTGTGGGTCGAGATATGAGCAATGATGTGAGTCAACAGAAAAAAAAAAGGAAGAAAAAAAAAAAATCTAAATCACAAGTGTTCAACTGTACGGTCGTTCCTCTGTATCCATTTGCTGAAACATAACAGAGCAGTTGTGAGTAGGGATGAGCCGAACACCCCCGGGTTCGGTTCGCACCAGAACCTTCGAACCGACCGAAAGTTCGCGCGAATTTTCGAACCCTATACGTTATAATGGACGCGAACGTTCGAAATCAAAAGTGCTAATTACAACGGCCAATATGCATGTTAATGTCATAAAACAGGTTTGGGGACCCGGGTCCTGCCCCAGGGGACATATATCAATGCAAAAAGAACTTTTAAAAACTAACGTTTTTTCGGGAGCAGTCATTTTAATGATGCATAAAGTGAAAAAAAAAAAAGTGAAATTTTCCTTTAAATATGGTACCTGGGGGGTGTCTAAAGTATGCCTGTGAAGTGGCATGTGTTTCCCGTGTTTAGAACTGTCCTTGCACAAAATGACATTTGTAAAGGAAAAAAAGAAGCCATTTAAAACCACTTGCGGCTTTAGGTTTGTTCTTAAGTAGAATCTGAACAGGTACATTATGAAGTGTAGCTCCATCCCAAAAAAATCTATTTTTAAGCTTTTTGGAGAACATAGGGAGGGGTTATCACCCCTGTAACATTTGCTGTCTTTGCACATCTGTTCAGAACATGTCACCTCACTTTCCGTCCCAATGACAAATGTTTTTGGAAAAAGTGGGGTTTTAATTGAAACAAGGATTGGTGATAAAGTATCAGTAGAGAGGAGATACCTTTTTCCCAAATTAAATCTAACAGGATAGAATTTCCCTTCCTAGGGGTAGATTTCCTCTCACTTCCTGTTTTCTCTTTCCATTTGCAAGTAGGAGTCGTTTGTAAGTTGGATGTTTGAAAGTAGGGGCCTGGCGTATATACTCTGCAGAAATTTGCCCTATTAGATGTTGGTGTAGCCACAAGACTGGTGGGCACAGGAATGGGCCCTGCTGTGAGTTAATAGATCAAGATTTGTAATTGCATGCACCTGTTGAACAGGGCAGAAAAATTGGGGGTGGTGGCGGTGGTGGTGGACGGTGTTGCCACAAGACTGTAGGCTCTCACAGTTACTCTTGGTGGGCGCAGGAATGGGCCCTGCTGTGAGTTATTAGATCAAGATTTGTAATTGCAAGCACCTGATGAACAGGGCAGAAAAATTGGGCCTTTGGCGGTGGTGGTGGACGGTGTTGCCACAAGACTGTAGGCCCTCATAGTTACTCTTGGTGGGCGCAGGAATGGGCCCTGCTGTGAGTTATTAGATCAAGATTTGTAATTGCAAGCACCTGATGAACAGGGCAGAAAAATTGGGCCTTTGGCGGTGGTGGTGGACGGTGTTGCCACAAGACTGCAGGCCCTCATAGTTACTCTTGGTGGGCGCAGGAATGGGCCCTGCTGTGAACTATTAGATCAAGATTTGTAATTACCCGCCCCTGTTAAACAGGGGCTGAAAAATTGTGCCTTAGGCACTGGTGCTGGTGCCACAACACTGCAACCCCTCACAGAGACTGTACTTGGAGCACAGCAGTCACACGTGTTGCAAAGCATTTTTTTTTAAAAATTGTAAGTACACGCCCCTGTTAAACAGGGGCTGAAAAATTGTGCCTTAGGCACTGGTGCTGGTGCCACAACACTGCAACCCGGCCCTCACAGATACTGTACTTGGAGCACAGCAGTCACACGTGTTGCGAAGCATTTTTTTAAAAAATTGTAAGTACACGCCCCTGTTAAACAGGGGCTGAAAAATTGTGCCTTAGGCACTGGTGCTGGTGCCACAACACTGCAACCCGGCCCTCACAGATACTGTACTTGGAGCACAGCAGTCACACGTGTTGCGAAGCATTTTTTTAAAAAATTGTAAGTACCCGCCCCTGTTAAACAGGGGCTGAAAAATTGTGCCTTAGGCACTGGTGCTGGTGCCACAACACTGCAACCCCTCACAGATACTGTACTTGGAGCACAGCAGTCACACGTGTTGCGAAGCATTTTTTTAAAAAATTGTAAGTACACGCCCCTGTTAAACAGGGGCTGAAAAATTGTGCCTTAGGCACTGGTGCTGGTGCCACAACACTGCAACCCCTCACAGAGACTGTGTTGCCACAAGACTGTAGGCTCTCACAGTTACTCTTGGTGGGCGCAGGAATGGGCCCTGCTGTGAGTTATTAGATCAAGATTTGTAATTGCAAGCACCTGATGAACAGGGCAGAAAAATTGGGCCTTTGGCGGTGGTGGTGGACGGTGTTGCCACAAGACTGTAGGCCCTCATAGTTACTCTTGGTGGGCGCAGGAATGGGCCCTGCTGTGAGTTATTAGATCAAGATTTGTAATTGCAAGCACCTGATGAACAGGGCAGAAAAATTGGGCCTTTGGCGGTGGTGGTGGACGGTGTTGCCACAAGACTGCAGGCCCTCATAGTTACTCTTGGTGGGCGCAGGAATGGGCCCTGCTGTGAACTATTAGATCAAGATTTGTAATTACCCGCCCCTGTTAAACAGGGGCTGAAAAATTGTGCCTTAGGCACTGGTGCTGGTGCCACAACACTGCAACCCCTCACAGAGACTGTACTTGGAGCACAGCAGTCACACGTGTTGCAAAGCATTTTTTTTTTAAAATTGTAAGTACACGCCCCTGTTAAACAGGGGCTGAAAAATTGTGCCTTAGGCACTGGTGCTGGTGCCACAACACTGCAACCCGGCCCTCACAGATACTGTACTTGGAGCACAGCAGTCACACGTGTTGCGAAGCATTTTTTTAAAAAATTGTAAGTACACGCCCCTGTTAAACAGGGGCTGAAAAATTGTGCCTTAGGCACTGGTGCTGGTGCCACAACACTGCAACCCGGCCCTCACAGATACTGTACTTGGAGCACAGCAGTCACACGTGTTGCGAAGCATTTTTTTAAAAAATTGTAAGTACCCGCCCCTGTTAAACAGGGGCTGAAAAATTGTGCCTTAGGCACTGGTGCTGGTGCCACAACACTGCAACCCCTCACAGATACTGTACTTGGAGCACAGCAGTCACACGTGTTGCGAAGCATTTTTTTAAAAAATTGTAAGTACACGCCCCTGTTAAACAGGGGCTGAAAAATTGTGCCTTAGGCACTGGTGCTGGTGCCACAACACTGCAACCCCTCACAGAGACTGTACTTGGAGCACAGCAGTCACACGTGTTGCGAAGCATTTTTTTTAAAAATTGTAAGTACACGCCCCTGTTAAACAGGGGCTGAAAAATTGTGCCTTAGGCACTGGTGCTGGTGCCACAACACTGCAACCCGGCCCTCACAGATACTGTACTTGGAGCACAGCAGTCACACGTGTTGCGAAGCATTTTTTTAAAAAATTGTAAGTACACGCCCCTGTTAAACAGGGGCTGAAAAATTGTGCCTTAGGCACTGGTGCTGGTGCCACAACACTGCAACCCGGCCCTCACAGATACTGTACTTGGAGCACAGCAGTCACACGTGTTGCGAAGCATTTTTTTTAAAAAATTGTAAGTACACGCCCCTGTTAAACAGGGGCTGAAAAATTGTGCCTTAGGCACTGGTGCTGGTGCCACAACACTGCAACCCCTCACAGATACTGTACTTGGAGCACAGCAGTCACATGTGTTAGGAAGCATTTTTTTAAAAAATTGTAAGTACCCGCCCCTGTTAAACAGGGGCTGAAAAATTGTGCCTTAGGCACTGGTGTGGTGGCATGGATCATTGAGGAGGAGGAAGAGGATAGTCAGTGAACATAAGAGGACAGTCACTCAGCATCAGCATAGGCAGTCTTGAAGGGATGTGACATTAAAAATTATTCGGTTATATCCGCCTCAGGTGCCTGGTAGCTGGTGGTGATCCAAGACTGATTCATTTTGATGAAGGTCAGTCGATCAACCGAGGCGGTGGACAGGCGCACCCTATGATCAGTCACAAATCCTCCAGCAGCACTGAATGTGCGTTCGGAAAGAACGCTGGAGGCAGGACAGGCCAGTAGCTCAATTGCATACTGTGCAAGCTCTGGCCAGTGATCCATCCTCAGGACCCAGTAAGCCAGAGGATTTTCGGTGGGAAAGGTGTCCAAGTCTGACCTTGCCCCAAGGTATTCCTGCACCATGTATATCAGACGCTGGCGATGGTTGCTGGAACCGATCATACCTTGGGGCTGCGGACTAAAAAATTGTCTGAACGCATCGGTCAGACGTCCACCTTCCCCACCGCTCCTTCTGCCACTGACCGAAGCCTCAGCAACTCGTCGCCCAGGACCAGGAGTTTGTAGCCTCCCAGTTTCTGGGAACGCGTTGCACAGACCTTTCTGCAAGGCCTCCCTGAGATGTCTCATCCTCTGCTCCCTCTGCGACGGCAAGATAAGGTCCGCAACCTTACCCTTGTACCGCGGATCAAGGAGAGTGGCCAGCCAGTAATGGTCCCTCTCCTTGATCCGAAGAACACGAGGATCCTTCCGCAGGCTTTGCAGGATCAGGGAGGCCATGCAGCGTAGGTTAGCTGAGGCATTCGGTCCGGAGTCTTCTGGGTCACTGAGGATGACATGATCGCCAGCCACCTCCTCCCAGCCACGTACAAGTCCACTGGTTTGTTGGGACTGTACATCATCCCTAAAAGACTGCTGCTGCTGATGCTGAGTGCCAGGCTCCACCTCCATGCTCACACAATCCTCCTCCTCCTCCTCCTCCTCCTCCTCCTCATCCTGTGTGATGGGTGGGACAGAAGGAACACTGTCCGGATAAAGGGGGCCTTGAGAGGCAAGGAAGTCCTCCTCTTCCTGCCTCTGTTCTGCCTCAAGTGCCCTGTCCATTATCCCACGCAGCGTATGCTCCAACAGGTGGACAAGAGGGACAGTGTCACTGATGCATGCACTGTCACTGCTCACCATCCTCGTGGCCTCCTCAAATGGTGAGAGGACAGTGCATGCATCCCTGATCATGCTCCACTGACGTGGGGAAAAAAAACCAAGCTCCCCTGACCCTGTCCTGGTGCCGTAGTCGCAAAGGTACTCATTGATGGCCCTCTGCTGCGTGTGCAGTCGCTGCAGCATGGCCAACGTTGAGTTCCACCTGGTGGGCATGTCACATATTAGGCGGTTCTTGGGCAGGTTCAGCTCCTTTTGCAGCTCAGTCAGCCGAGCACTGGCATTATAAGATCGGCGGAAATGCACACAGACTTTCCTGGCCTGCCTCAGGACATCCTGTAAGCCTGGGAACCTGCCCAAGAACCGCTGCACCACCAGGTTGAGGACGTGAGCCATGCAGGGCACATGGGTGAGCTGCCCCTGTCGCAGGGCGGAGAGGAGGTTGGTGCCATTGTCAGAAACGACCATTCCTGGCTTAAGCTGACGTGGCGTCAACCACCTCTCGGCCTGCCCCTGCAGAGCTGCCAGAACCTCTGGCCCAGTGTGGCTCCTGTCCCCCAAACACACCAGCGCAAGCACGGCATGGCATCTTTTTGCCTGCGTACTTGCGTAGCCCCTTGTACGCCTACGGAGCACCGCTGGTTCCAAGGACAGAGCACTGGAGGAAGAAGAAGAGGAGGGGGTGGAGGAGAGAGGTGTGTCACAACCAGTAGCAGTAGTAGCGTTTTGGAGGCGTGGTGGCGGAACAACCTCCAACACTACTGCACCTTGTCCTGCATCCCTCCCAGCTGCCAATAGAGTGACCCAATGGGCCGTGAAAGAAAGGTACCGTCCCTGTCCATGCCTGCTGGACCATGAGTCAGCGGTAATATGCACCTTACCGCTGACCGCCCTGTCCAGCGAGGCATGGACATTGCCCTCCACATGCCGGTAGAGAGACGGAATCGCCTTCCGTGAGAAAAAGTGGCGTTTGGGAACCTGCCACTGAGGAACCGCACATTGAACAAACTCACGGAAGGGGGCCGAGTCTACCAACTGAAAAGGCAGCAGTTGAAGTGCTAGCAATTTAGCCAGGCTAGCATTCAACCGCTGGGCATGTGGATGGCTGGGAGTGTACTTCTTTCTACGGTCCAGCAGCTGGGGCAGGGAAATTTGCCTGCTGCAATCGGACGTCGGTGTACTGCAAGTACTTGGTTGTGACACACCTAATTCTACACCTTCAGTCCTCTCAGAGCAGCTTTCAGAGAGGACTGAAGGTGTAGTGGGGATGGAGATCCCAGCTGAGGAGGAGCAAGGAGAGGTCCGCTTAGTTCTTTGGTGTGGGTCTTTTATGTGTGCCTGCCAACGAGCTGCATGGCAGGTCGCCATATGTCTGGTCATGCTTGTGGTTCCCAAGCGGCTGATGTTTTGGCCACGCGAGATACGCTTGAGACAAATATTGCAAATAGCAGTGGTGCGATCTGCTGCACTCGTCTCAAAAAAGGCCCACACCAAAGAACTTTTCTGATAACGTGCAGAGGCAGCGCCCTGCACAGGCGGAGCTCTGCGGTGTTGTACAGTTGCTGTGCTGGCCTCTACCTGGCCTCCAGGGGGCATCCTGCCTCGTTGGACATGTGACGCCGCATCCTCCTCCTCCTCGTCCTCCTCCTCATCCTCTCTCCCTTCAGGCACCCACGTGGAGTCAGTGACCTCATCATCCCCTCCCTCTTCACCACTAGAGCAAACCTGGCAGTAAGCTGCAGCTGGTGGAACAGTACTGCCAGATTCCTCAAGCTGGGTATCATCATCCGAGCCTTTGAATCGTTGGGCATCCTCCTGGAGCATGTACCCAACACTGTGCTCAAAGAGTTCGGGGGACTCCTCAGGAGGACATGGTGGGTCTAGGGAAGGGGTGGCTGATGATGCTCTGTCAGTACCCTGAGCCTGGGTGAGAGAGGATGAGGAGGATGAGGAGGATGAGGAGGGCTTGGTCATCCATTCTACCAAGCCTTCAGCATGATGCGGCTCCACATGTCCAGCTGCCGAAAACAAAGACGCGCGTGTCCCATGGCCACGTGCTGATGACGATGCACGACCACGTCCACGGCCACGTCCACTAGAAACAGAGCCTGCCTGCCCTGTGTTCTTGGCTCTGCACGCTCTGCCTCCCCTTGGCGGTCTTCCAGCCATTGTAGTCGGTAGTCCTGTGGGTGCTGCTGAGAAGAATATATAGGAGCTCTGTGTGATGCCACTAACACACTAGAAGTCCTGTGGGTGCTTCTGCAAAGAAAATAGAGGAGCTCTGTGTGATGCCACTAACACACTAGAAGTCCTGTGGGTGCTTCTGCAAAGAAAATAGAGGAGCTCTGTGTGATGCCACTAACACACTAGAAGTCCTGTGGGTGCTTCTGCAAAGAAAATAGAGGAGCTCTGTGTGATGCCACTAACACACTAGAAGTCCTGTGGGTGCTGCTGAGAAGAAAATATAGGAGCTCTGTGTGATGCCACTAACACACTAGAAGTCCTATGGGTGCTTCTGCAAAGAAAATAGAGGAGCTCTGTGTGATGCCACTAACACACTAGAAGTCCTGTGGGTGCTTCTGCAAAGAAAATAGAGGAGCTCTGTGTGATGCCACTAACACACTAGAAGTCCTGTGGGTGCTTCTGCAAAGAAAATAGAGGAGCTCTGTGTGATGCCACTAACACACTAGAAGTCCTGTGGGTGCTGCTGAGAAGAAAATATAGGAGCTCTGTGTGATGCCACTAACACACTAGAAGTCCTATGGGTGCTTCTGCAAAGAAAATAGAGGAGCTCTGTGTGATGCCACTAACACACTAGAAGTCCTGTGGGTGCTTCTGCAAAGAAAATAGAGGAGCTCTGTGTGATGCCACTAACACACTAGAAGTCCTGTGGGTGCTTCTGCAAAGAAAATAGAGGAGCTCTGTGTGATGCCACTAACACACTAGAAGTCCTGTGGGTGCTGCTGAGAAGAAAATATAGGAGCTCTGTGTGATGCCACTAACACACTAGAAGTCCTATGGGTGCTTCTGCAAAGAAAATAGAGGAGCTCTGTGTGATGCCACTAACACACTAGAAGTCCTGTGGGTGCTGCTGAGAAGAAAATATAGGAGCTCTGTGTGATGCCACTAACACACTAGAAGTCCTGTGGGTGCTTCTGCAAAGAAAATAGAGGAGCTCTGTGTGATGCCACTAACACACTAGAAGTCCTATGGGTGCTTCTGCAAAGAAAATAGAGGAGCTCTGTGTGATGCCACTAACACACTAGAAGTCCTGTGGGTGCTTCTGCAAAGAAAATAGAGGAGCTCTGTGTGATGGGACTAACACACTTCAAGTCCTATGGGTGCTTCTGGGAAGAAAATAGAGGAGCTCTGTGTGATGCCACTAACACACTAGAAGTCCTGTGGGTGCTTCTGCAAAGAAAATAGAGGAGCTCTGTGTGATGCCACTAACACACTAGAAGTCCTGTGGGTGCTTCTGCAAAGAAAATAGAGGAGCTCTGTGTGATGGGACTAACACACTTCAAGTCCTATGGGTGCTTCTGGGAAGAAAATAGAGGAGCTCTGTGTGATGCCACTAACACACTAGAAGTCCTGTGGGTGCTTCTGCAAAGAAAATAGAGGAGCTCTGTGTGATGCCACTAACACACTAGAAGTCCTGTGGGTGCTTCTGCAAAGAAAATAGAGGAGCTCTGTGTGATGGGACTAACACACTTCAAGTCCTATGGGTGCTTCTGGGAAGAAAATATAGGTCTGTGTGATGGGACTAACACACTTCAAGTCCTATAGGTGCCTCTGGGAACAAAATATATGATCTCTGTGTGATGGGACTAACACACTTCAAGTCCTATAGGTGCTTCTGGGAAGAAAATATAGGTCTGTGTGATGGGACTAACACACTTCAAGTCCTATGGGTGCTTCTGGGAAGAAAATGTAGGTCTGTGTGATGGGACTAACACACTTCAAGTCTTTTGGGTGCTTCTGGGAAGAAAATATAGGTCTGTGTGATGGGACTAACACACTTCAAGTCCTATAGGTGCTTCTGGGAACAAAATATAGGATCTCTGTGTGATGGGACTAACACACTTCAAGTCCTATGGGTGCTTCTGGGAAGAAAATGTAGGTCTGTGTGATGGGACTAACACACTTCAAGTCCTATAGGTGCTTCTGGGAACAAAATATATGATCTCTGTGTGATGGGACTAACACACTTCAAGTCCTATAGGTGCTTCTGGGAACAAAATATATGATCTCTGTGTGATGGGACTAACACACTTCAAGTCCTATAGGTGCTTCTGGGAACAAAATATATGATCTCTGTGTGATGGGACTAACACACTTCAAGTCCTATAGGTGCTTCTGGGAAGGAAATAAAGGTCTGTGTGATGGGACTAACACACTTCAAGTCCTATAGGTGCTTCTGGGAACAAAATATATGATCTCTGTGTGATGGGACTAACACACTTCAAGTCCTATAGGTGCTTCTGGGAACAAAATATATGATCTCTGTGTGATGGGACTAACACACTTCAAGTCCTATAGGGGCTTCTGGGAAGAAAATGTAGGTCTGTGTGATGGGACTAACACACTTCAAGTCCTATAGGTGCTTCTGGGAAGGAAATATAGGTCTGTGTGATGGGACTAACACACTTCAAGTCCTATAGGTGCTTCTGGGAACAAAATATATGATCTCTGTGTGATGGGACTAACACACTTCAAGTCCTATAGGTGCTTCTGGGAACAAAATATATGATCTCTGTGTGATGGGACTAACACACTTCAAGTCCTATAGGTGCTTCTGGGAAGAAAATGTAGGTCTGTGTGATGGGACTAACACACTTCAAGTCCTATAGGTGCTTCTGGGAAGGAAATATAGGTCTGTGTGATGGGACTAACACACTTCAAGTCCTATAGGTGCTTCTGGGAACAAAATATATGATCTCTGTGTGATGGGACTAACACACTTCAAGTCCTATAGGTGCTTCTGGGAACAAAATATATGATCTCTGTGTGATGGGACTAACACACTTCAAGTCCTATAGGTGCTTCTGGGAAGAAAATGTAGGTCTGTGTGATGGGACTAACACACTTCAAGTCCTATAGGTGCTTCTGGGAACAAAATATATGATCTCTGTGTGATGGGACTAACACACTTCAAGTCCTATAGGTGCTTCTGGGAAGGAAATATAGGTCTGTGTGATGGGACTAACACACTTCAAGTCCTATAGGTGCTTCTGGGAACAAAATATATGATCTCTGTGTGATGGGACTAACACACTTCAAGTCCTATAGGTGCTTCTGGGAAGAAAATGTAGGTCTGTGTGATGGGACTAACACACTTCAAGTCCTATAGGTGCTTCTGGGAACAAAATATAGGAGCTCTGCCTGCCTGCCACGAACACACTACAAGTCCTATAGGTGCTTCTGGGAACAAAATATAGGAGCTCTGCCTGCCTGCCACGAACACACTACAAGTCCTATAGGTGCTTCTGGGAACAAAATATAGGAGCTCTGCCTGCCTGCCACGAACACACTACAAGTCCTATAGGTGCTTCTGGGAACAAAATATAGGAGCTCTGCCTGCCTGCCACGAACACACTACAAGTCCTATAGGTGCTTCTGGGAACAAAATATAGGAGCTCTGCCTGCCTGCCACGAACACACTACAGCCCCTCTTTCTAAATCAATCTAAATGAATGAATCTATCTAACTCAATCTCTCTAAGTAAATCTCTCTAACTAACTAAATCCAGCAGAGTGTCACAGATCTAGCCTGCTCTATCTGCGCCGGAACAGCATGTGACCGGCGCAGACGGCGTGGCGGCCTTTTATAGGGGGGGCGTGTACTACAGCCCCTGAGCTGTAATTGGCTACAGGCGTCCTGCCTGTAGCCAATTATGGCTCTTCCAGTTTCCGGGGCTGTGATTGGCCAAGCATGCGGGGTCACAGTGCATGCTTGGCCAATCATCAGCCAGCAATGCACTGCGCCGGCCGCGCCGGCCGCAATGCATTGCGGGGCCGCTCGCATCACACGAACGTGATGCGAGCGGCCAAAATAGTTCTGGGCTCGCCGAGCGAGCGAACGCCCGGTGCTCGATGCGAACGTGGGTTCGCATCGAGCACCGGGCCCATCCCTAGTTGTGAGCAAATAAGTATTTGCAACAGGTTGGGTTAAAAATTGAAGTTGATTATTTTGTTTTATAATAGTATTCGATATATTTTTATTGAAATTTTTCAGTTTTTGAGAACCAAAACATATAGAGATACAGAAAATAGAAAAAGGGGAGGGGGAAAAAGTAACAAAAATATCAAAATAGTACAGAACAACATCTCAATCGCCATAGTGATCAATAAATAATAAAATGTCAGTTAAGCATTTGATAAATAATATCAAAAAATAAAAAAGGGGGGGGAAGAAGAGGGGAGGAGTCAAAGAAAAGTGAAAGGAAAAGAGAAAAAAAAGAATTGATACATTATAAATTACGTTGATATGATGAAATCCAGTAAGGTTAATTTAGCATCGGTATTCAATATATTTTAACCATTTCAGCTGCAGATGGTTTTATCCACTTCCTGACCAGGCCATTTTTTGCTATGTAGCACTGCGCTATTTTACATTTTTTTGGAAAATTATTTTTATTGCAGGTTTCGAAGTTAACAGTACATAACAGAGCCTATTGGGCATACCCAGGCTCAATTGCATAACAAAAAAAACAAACAGAAACAAAAGCACAATAAAAACAACCTAGCTGAAATCAAGGCACTTTAAACTATCGAAAAATTGGTACTAACCACCCACGCAGGCTGAAATATTAGGATTCTTATTTGAAAATACGCACTCTCCCATATCTTATGTGTCAGGAAAGACTCCCTCTAATGAAGCATAAATGTACAACAATATATACCGCTAATTATTTATCCTGCACTATTTTAACTGACAATTGCATGGTCATGCAACGCTGTAATCAAACAAAATGTATATCACTTTTTTTATACACATACGCTTTCTTTTTGTGGTATTTGATCACCTCTGGGTTTTTTATTTTTTATTACATAAACTAAAAAAGTCCAACATTTTTGAAAAAAAATAACAATATTTTCTACTTTCTGTTATAAAACATATAAACAATTAAATAATCAAATCTCTTAATTCATTTTGGCCAAAATGTATTCTGCTACACGTCTTTGGCAAAAAAAAAATCCCAATAAGTGTATATAGATTGGTTTGCGTGAAAGTTATAGTGTCTATAAACTATGGTATATATACTGGAATTGTTATTTTTGAAAAAAAAAAATGTATACTAGTAATGGCGGTGATCAGCGACTTATAGCGGGACACCTACTGACACTTTGTGGGAACTAAATGCCACTGACATTACCAGTGTCATTACAGTGATCAGTGCTACTAATATGCACTCTCACTGTACTAATGACACTGGGCAGGAAGGGGTTAACATCTAGGGCAATCAAGGGGTTAAACATGTGCCTAACAATGTGTTTACTGTGTGATGCTTTTACTGGGGATCTAGTTGTTTTCATTCCCAGCTTAACAGGGAATGGAAAAATAACTAGATCCTCTGTCACTCAACACTGTTTACGCTCACAGAGCTGTGTTACATGAACCTCAGAGCCGATGACTGGGTGCCGGCGGTCCATCACTGACCAGGACCCAGTGATTGGCATGTGCTGCAATGAATCACAACACTGTACAGCTGGGCCCCCTACCAGGAAATGCAGAATCGCGTATATATATATATGTGATTCTGCACAGCCGACCTGACTGTCGCAGTATATGTACATTGTGCGGTCGACAAGTGGATACATTAAGCTATATCATACCTCCCAACATTTTAAGATGGGAATGAGGGACACCTACTAGCAAACAAATGTAGGCATAGGACACGCTCCAAGCCACATCCCCTTAAAGGAGACTTAACTGAAAAAAAAAAGGTTAATTAAATCCACAAGGGCTTTTTTTTTACCACTACTATTCCTTTATATTGGTTTTTAAAATTGATATATTTATTGCAGCAATTTAGAATTTGGATAAAAGGTTTAGCACTGGGAAACACTTTTTAAAAGATAAAACGTACATTTTATATGCAACTATATAGATCAGACCAAAAATGAGGGACAAATGAGGAGGAAAGAGGGACAGAGGGACATTGCTCCAAATCAGGGACATTCCCTCGAAATCAGGGACAGTTGGGAGCTATGGCTATATTGATTCCTTCATCAATTGTCAACTAAAGGGGTGTAGAGGGATGACAAAGTCTCTACAGAGCTACATGACTGATGGGTATTGGGTTGGCTACCTAGGTTAGCTCAAGAGCACTGGTGTATGGACAGCTTAATGCCGTGTACACATGACCAGACTTTTCGACCGAACTGGTCCGACGGAACGAATCCGTTGGACATTACGATCGTGTGTGGGCTTTATCAGACCTCTTCGGTCGAAAAATCTGACGGACTTTAGAAATAAAACATGTTTCAAATCTTTCCGACGGACTCGAGTCCGATCGAAAAATCCGTTGTATGCTAGCCCGATGGACAAAAAAACGACGCAAGGGCAGCTATTGGCTATGAACTTCCTTATTCTAGCTCCTTCGTACGTCATCACGTTTAAACGACCGGACTTTCGAACAGACTTTAGTCCGTTCATGTGTGTGCAAGTCCAGTCGTTCCAAAGTCCGTCGTAACTCCGTTGAAAGTCCGTCGGACCTTTAATGCTGAAAAGTCCGGTCGTGTGTACACGGCATTAGTCTCAAGAGAGTGCATGGTGGCACTTTTTTAGCAAGCATGCAATTTAGTAAAACCAGAAAACATGCACAGGTCTAGCTGTGAGCTAAGACCTACAAAGCAGTTATTTTTTTAGAGCCAGGAGGATGGCTGTGTGAGCATTAATGCTATGTGATATCTATATAAAACAAGGGAAAAAACTGCACTAAACCAAAAATAGTGAAAAAAGCTGCTAACACCCAAACAAAGTCCAAATAGTATGCAAATAATTAGTGTAGCGCTAAAAGTAAATCATCTGTGTAACTAAACAGTGACAACAATAAGTGATAATAAACATAAAAGTGTGATAATATACCATATAAGGCAAACATAAACACTAAAATGATCAAACAGTGATAATTAGTGTCCATATAAGGCAAGTACATATGTGTACAAGCAAATGCCCCTGTGAGATGACTCCCACAGAACTAGGTGTACATGAGTGATATTGTGAAAAGTCTCGGAATTAGACAATAATAAAATGTCCAATAAAGTGATGGATAACTTGATGCAATCCAAATGAGTCTCAGTGGATCTGGAAACTTCAAGGGTGATAATCAGATGGAAAGATTAAACACTCTTACCAGATGAGTTGGACACACCTACCGTACGGCAGTGTATCGTATGAGCTTGAAGCGCTAAACCACTAGCGCTAAGGGAAACGGAGCCAGACACAACCAATCGATGGAAGCTGGAAAACGGCCATAAAGTGGAGGAGCATCCGTCCAGAACGATAGTCTTGTAATGGAATGTCTCAACGATAATCCAATATAGTAAAGGAAAGAATATAAAAACGGAAGATTTCCGATGGTGCTATTATATATAGTATTATTGCCTTATATGGTATATTATCACACTTTGTTTATTATCACTTATCATTATTGTCACTGTTTAGTTACACAGATGATTTACTTTTAGCGCTACACTAATTATTTGCATACTATGTGATATCTATGCAGAGGGTACCAGTATTATATATGCATAAAAAGGGCCAAAATTGGTATTAGGGCAACTAAAAAGGGGGAGGATAGGTTTTAAGGTATAACACTGCTTGTTGAAAATAAAAATCCCCTGTGGGTAATATATGTACATTGCAAGGAATTTAATGTACTTTGTAGCAGATTCCTGAAGAAAAAGCTGTGTTGTTCCACTATGCCCTTTTGAGGTTCCTGACTGGGTCTGATTCATTATAACTTCTTGTGTTCTCATAAGAAAAGTTGTATTGTCTGTAACGCTTTGGAAATACTTAACCCTTAGAGTATCTCACCAAAAATGAAAAACTCCTATTGCATGGGATGCCTAAATATTTACTTGCATATTAGTAAAGGCAACTGAGGAAATTAGTGGGCCAATAATACAAGCAGCAAAAAATATTTCTGGGGTGTCCTGTACACCCATGGTGTACGGAATGCCTCCAGGCTTTCTTTTCATACTGCATTGAATTTTTTGACAGTTTTAAAAAAAATTACAGCAGCTTCAGATTGAAGTGGGAAAAAAAAAAATGACCTGCATTTATCAGCGTATAACACGCACCTTTTTCCTCTGAAAATTGGGGCAAATCACGGGTGCGTGTTATATGCCGATGGTGTACCTCGGAGGGGATGGAGGGGGACGAGCGCCGCTGGAATTCACTGAGCCGTCATCCGTCTTTAGGATTTTACAGGTAAGCTGTATTGAAAATACTATTTTCTTATCGTACATCACGGGACACAGAGCCATAGTAGTTAATATGTGGGATGCCAACTGAAGGGAGGGAGACACAACAAAGTAGGGCACCAAGAGGCTAGAGGAGTCATACTGCAGCCTGCAGTACACTGCAATATCCTCATGCCTTTTACATCTACTTGATAGAATCTGGTAAATGTATGGCCTGAAGACCAAGTTGCGGTCTTGCAGATCTGAGCCACGGAGGCTTGGTGATGCACTGCCCAAAAAGCACTAACAGCCCTGGTGGAGTGTGCTTTAATATTAAAAGGAGGAATTTTCCTCTTTTTTTTTATTTAACAAGAAAAAGGAATTCTCCTCTTTAAACCATAAGTTTGAACAATAACTTGACAAACCCATTTAGAAATAGTAGATTCCGACGATGCCTGTCCTCTTTTAGGACCATCTGGCAACACAAACAAAACATCTGTTTTACGAATCTGAGCGGTCACTTTCAATAGACCTTGACCGCTCTCGCCACATCAAGAGAATGTAGTGACCTTTCTTCCATAGCAACGAGGTTCTGGAAAAAAAATGAAGGCAGAACAATATCCTGGTTTAAATGAAAACCCTATACTACCTTCGGTAGGAATTCGGGATGAGGCCGCAATACAACCTCATCCTTATGAACAACCAATATGGCTCTTTACAAGAAAGAGCAGCCAACTCTGATACTCTTCTTGCAGAAGATATGGCAATCAAGAAAATTATTTTTCCCCCGTCGAGAGGACCAAGGGAATATCTTGTATTGGCTCAAAATGTTGCTTCTGTAAGCAGACAGGACTAAAAATTAAGTCCCAATGGTTCAGGGGTGACCAAACTGAAGAATTAATCCACGTTACCCCCTGAATAAAGTTACGAACCAGAGACTGAGAAGCAAGTGGTCATTGAAAAGAAAGACCGATAAGGCCGACATCTGTCCTTTGATAGTACTCAAAGCCAGCTTTATTTTTAATCCTATCAAGGATCCTACCTATGACATATTTCCTGGGGTGCCAACCCCTGGATTCACACCAGGAGACATATGCCTTCCAGATTCTATAGTATATGACTCTTGAGGCCGGCCTCTTAGCATTAACCAAGTAGAAACTACTGAAGCTAACAGCCCACAATCTTTCAGAATGTGGGTCTCAATAGCCAAACTGCTAAATTTAGCGTTTGTAAAGTAGGATGGAATACCGGACCTTGCAAGAGAAGGTCTGGCCATAGTGGTATGGTCCAAGGGTCCCCTACCCCTATCTTTACTATCTCGGCAAACCAATATCTCCTGGGCCACAAGAATCACCTCCTCCCCTTCTTGCCTTATCCTGCGAGAAGGTGCGGAAGCAGCAGGACAGGAGGGAACTCATAGATCAGTGAAAAACTGATCCCACGGAAAAAAACAAGGCATCTGTTCCGTATGCCATCGGATCCCTTGTCCTTGACACAAAGTTGTCGATCTTGTTGTTGAATCTGGATGCAAACAGATCCACATCCGGAACTCCCCATCTTTGGCATATTGACAGAAAGATGTCAGGGTGAAGGGACCATTCTCCGGGGAACAATTGTTGGCGACTTAAGTAGTCCGCCTGCCAATTCTCTATCCCTGGAATGAAAAATTGCTGATAGGCAAGGAATGTTGTTTTCTGCCCAAGATAGAATATGATTCACCTCTTTCTGGGCCGCACGACTTCTCGTGCCCCCTTGGTGAATGACATAGGCCACAGCTGTGGCACTGTCGGATTGGATTCTGACAGGACAACCCCATAGTCTGAGCGTCCAGGCCTCGAGGGCCAGGCGTACTGCCCGAATCTCTAGAATATTGATGGGCAAAGCCATCTCTGATTTGGACCATTTTCTTTGGACATATGCTTCTTCCAGGACTGCTCCTCAGCCCAGAAGGCTGGCATCTGTTGTTACCACCTTCCAGTATTGAAAAGTATTGAAAAACTTTTTTTGGAGGAAAAACAGATTGTTTATTTGGGTGCTCCCATTCAGAATACATAAGCTTTCTTAGCCATGAATGTATAGAAAAAGCATGAACAAATTGGGGAGGCTTTTTGGTGAACCCAGACCAGAAGTTACTGGCAGAAAAAATGTGGAGCGGACCAATTCAGTGAGAGACTGTACAAACAACCTTTCCTGCGAACTAGATACTTCCGTATCAGGTTCTTCGGACGAGGAGTCATTAGCCTCTTCCTGGTCCTTTGAGAGAAATTTGTCATCTCTCACTCCTTGTTCCTCAGCAAGAGGGTCCTGAGCAATGGACGGGGACCTGCTCACTTAGTCCCACTTTGGGATGCGATTAAAGCATCAATCTTTACTTCAAGCTTAAAATGGTTGAAGAAAAAAACCTCCTTAGTAATATACACAGGGGCTGCAGTGTTACGAGCAGCTGCAACAGTTGCCCCTTCTGATGGCTCACTCTGACCAGCCATATTACACTCAGGGGAGGATGCCATCTTTACTGGGATGGATCTAGGCTTCCGTATGACTGTAAAGTCTTTCTAGAGCCCTTTTTTAGGTGTTTTTCCACCCCCCCTTCTGCCATAGTCCAATGCACAAGCAGAGGTACTATCAGAAGGAATGCATCCACTGCTTGAGCAAATAGTCCAGCTCTGTCACTGCTATTACTGCTCAGCCTGATGCAGTAGTAAATGTGTCAAAGGAATGCCTGTGTCACCAAACCTCTTATATACAAACAAAACATTTGTATTACGTTGCTTCTGTGTCCCTCCGCAGCTTGCAACAGCACAGCCCTTTAAAAACATGCCTTCCCACGCTGAAGAACGCTAACGCTGCGCTAAGCCCCGCCCCCCGCATCACCTACGGCCCTTCCCCTCCTCTTAAAAAAATATATTTTTCACGCGCGAGCGCGGCTCCTGATCCTGTGGGTTCCGCCGGGAAGGAGCAGAAATGGCGAGGGGGAGTCTGGAAGTCGCCGAGCGGCGTGTCGTCCGCGCTTCTTTTTTTTATTTATTTTTTCAAATTTTGCAGCGCTCTTTCCCCAATGAAGTGGGGAAGAAAACTAGCACAGGGGGGCATCTGGTGGGGAAAGGGAACCCTCCCAGACTTACCGGAGGTCTGTTTGGCCGGAGGAAGAAGCATCTGCAGCTTTCAAGACACAGCATAGGATCGCTGGGAAGCATGAGACGGTAAGTGCTCAATACAGCCCCCAGTGGTAACACATAGGCATGACAGCATTTACTAAATTAAATTTTAAACATTTCTTAGAAAACTCCACTTACCTTTCCCGCTGCAGGGTTTTCTGTGGTAAACCAACAGACCCAATCTTCACCCTTCACGGTGGGTTCCGTTAAACCTTCAGGAGCTGGGGATCCTCGAGGAAACCCACAATCCTGGACCTATAATAGCACCTCCGCCAGTAAAACTTTATGGCATTAAATACCAAAAAGCACTGGATCCCAGGGTCCAGCTCTCAAAGAAAAGCGTTACAGGCAAAACCTTGTTTCTTCGGATATGAGGCCCGGGTACCATTCAATTCGGCCAAAAAGACACTTTGAATGGATCCGGCTGCATGGCTATCCCCAGCAAGGATTGCTCCAGTGGAGCTCAGCACAGCACATCTTTACTTGTGACCAACACCTTAGACACTGGCGAAAAAACTCCCACCAGTGCCAGGGGTTATATAGGGAGTGCACTTTTTAATTCAGGGCGTTCCAGTGTCCATTATCTGAAGGTGGCCTATAACCCACATAGTAACTACTATGGCTCTGTGTCCCGTGATGTACGATGAGAAATACTGTAGCTGCTGACTTTTAATATTAGGACACTTACCTGTCCTGGAATCCAGCGATGTCGGCACCCCAGAAGATGTTTCCATCGGCTCTCGAGTGCTGCCTCCGCCATAGCCTGTAAGGGAAACTGGCAGTGAAGCTTTGCAGCTTCACATCCAATTCCCTACTGCGCATGCGTGAAACGCGCTGTGCTTTCTGAATGGCCCGGTGGCAGGGAAGGAGAAGGGGGCCAAACTTATGACTTGCCTTGCCATGGCAAGGTCCAGCGGAAGAGGAGACGGGTACCTGTAAAAAACAGGTACCTGTTCCCCCCTCCCCCTGAAAGGTGCCAAATGTGGAGACAGATAAGCAGAGCTTCCACTTTTGGGTGGAACTCTGCTTTAAGGTAAAAAAGCCTTCTGAGTGCAGCTCCCCAAGTCCTTACACTCACCTGAGCCTGATCTCGATCCAGCACTGTGCAAGAAAGCAACGGCTCTCTTCATTCTCTCCCTCCTCATGGGCTCAGAAACAGCAGCAGGAGCCATTGGTTCCTGCTGCTGTCAATCACAGTTGGTGAGGCGAAAGCAGGGGTCGGGGGTGAGGCATGCTCTGTGTGTCAATGGACACAGTGTTACACTCAGAAGAAAGCCCACACAAGTGCCCCAATGGCAAATGGCTTGCTATGGTGGGCACTCAGCAGGGAGAGAAGAAAGGAGAGCCGGAGGGGGGCCCAAGAAGAGGAGGATCGGGGCTGCTCTGTGCAAAACATAAATCACCTGTCACTAACAGCACAGGGAAGATCTGACTGCTTTTTCTCTGTCTGTCTGTTTTTATCTCACTGAAAAAAGATAAGAGGACTGCTCAGAGCTGGATTAACTCTTCGTGGCAAGACTGGGCACAGATGACATGAAATCCTATACTGTACAAGTTACAAGCCTTAATTTAAAAAAAAAAAAATCGCCCTTTAATGTCCAAAACGCTGGCAACAAAATTGAGTGCACCCTTTTCCCTTCACGTTGTCATGTGACTCGTTAGTGTTACAATGCCTTAGGTGTGAATGGGGAGCAGGTGTGTTAAGTTTGCTGCAGCAGAGAACCGACTTTGGGGCCCCGTATGTCGGGGCCACTTGGTGCTAGGAACTCCATCTTGGATATGTTGTAGTTCTAGTTCCATTGCTGATCTCATCTACTAGGACCCCCGGGTCCTTTTCCATTCTAGATTCCCCCAGAGGTGCTGGAGTGCAGAAAAATGCGGCTCAGCGGACATGTAAACTAGATCTAAAAGTTACTTTAACGTGACCCTGTCACCAGATTATTAATTTCAACCTAAATCTTCTCATTATATGTGTATTTAATATATTTCAGGCATGTTATTTACCTGTAAAAGCCTCACTTGTGTAGACATTCAAAAGCCCTGTGACTGCTACTCGGCACCACCATCTTGGATGTGATGTCAGCAGCCTCAGTAGACTCACAGATGTCACTCAAGTAATACTTTAAAGTATTTCCCTTCACTCCTCCCCGGCAACTCCATAAAAGCTTGGAAGTGTAATGTAAGGATGAGAGAGGAACAGTTGCTGGGCCAACATACGGGAACAATTAGACACAAAACATAAGAGGACTATGATATACAAAGTAGAAGGGGGATGTACCATGAAAACGACTCTCCTTGAGTAGCCAAACTTTCAAGCAGGTTTCGAAGGCACATTGCAAGTAAATAAGTTATGGGAAGAAAAAACAATGCAAGTAAGCATCTAAGATGCTGTGCTTTTACCTGCAATTTTTCAAGTTGGCGACAGGGTCTCTTTAAGGTATTGCAATAATAATTAAATATGTTATAGTTTCTCTTTGGATCCGGCAAGGATATTTGCCTACCTCCCAAATTTAGAACGCGAGTATAAGGGACACTTCAGAGTGCATTGGATCTGTGACATGTATAGCGCCCTGCACCAAAAAGTGGGTGCAAAAAGCTAAGCTGAATATCGGGCATGGCTTATTCGATTCTGACTAGAAACAATAAATAAACCTGGGAACTGTACACTTTTCTCTACACATTTCCCCCACTTTTCCTCAGCACACACTGTCCCCCTGTACACGCTAATTCCCCATACACACTGCACCCTTGCCCACATTACGGTGTTGTGGGTGATAGAAGGGGGGGGGCATTTTGACCTGTAACCTCTCCCTCATCCCTGCAAAACATCTCTCCTGTCACTCCTCTCCCATCCTGGCAGAACATCTCTGCTGTCACCCCCCTCCCATGCTATCAAAACATCTCTCCTGTCACTCCTCTCCCCGCCTAGCAGGACATCTCTCCTGTCACCTCCCCTCCCATCCTAGCAGGATATCTCTCCTGTCACCTCCCCTCCCATCCTAGCAAAACATATATCCTGTCACCCCTCTCCCATCCTAGCAGAATATCTCTCCTGTCACCCCTCTCCCATCCTAGCAGGATATCTCTCCTGTCACCCCTCTCCCATCCTAGCAAAACATATATCCTGTCACCCCTCTCCCATCCTAGCAGAATATCTCTCCTGTCACCCCTCTCCCATCCTAGCAGGATATCTCTCCTGTCACCCCTCTCCCATACTAGCAGGATATCTCTCCTGTCACCCCTCTCCCATACTAGCAGAACGTCACTTTCGTCACCCCTTTCCCGTCCTGGTAGAACGTCACTCCTGTCACCCCTCTCCCGTCCTAGCAGAACATCTCTTCTTTCAACCTTCTCCCATCCTGGCAGAACATCTCTCCTGTCAACCCTCTCCCATCCAAGCAGAACAGCTATCCTTTCACCCCTTTCCCATCCTAGCAGGACATCTCTCCAGTCATCCCTCTCCCATCCTAGCAGGACATCTCTCCAGTCACCCCTCTCCCATACTACTAGGACATCTCTCCTGTCAACCCTCTCCCATCCTAGCAGAACAGATATCCTGTCACCCCTTTCCCATCCGAGCAGGACATCTCTCCTGTCATCCCTCTCCCATCCTAGCAGGACATCTCTCCTGTCACCCCTCTCCCATACGAGGACATCTCTCCTGTCACCCCTCTCCCATACGAGGACATCTCTCCTGTCACCCCTCTCCCATACGAGGACATCTCTTCTGTCACCCCTCTCCCATACTAGCAGGACGTCTCCCCTGTCACCCCTCTCCCATACTAGCGGAGCGTAACTCCTGTCACCCCTCTCGCATCCTGGCAGAACATCTCTCCGGTTGCCCCTCTCCGGTCCTGGCAGAACATCTCTCCTATCACCCCTCTCTCATCCTAGCAGGACATCTCTCCTCTCATCCCTCTCCCATCCCCGCAGAACATATCTCCAGTCACTCCTCTCCCATCCCAGCAGAACATCTCTCCCGTCACTCCTCTCCCATTCCAGCAGAACATCTCTACTGCCATTCCTTTCCCATCCCCACAGAACATCTCTCCTGTCACTCCTCTTCCAACCCTGCAGAACATGTTGATATGCAATGCACAAACACTATTTTCCACTTTCCATTTTTTTTTCTTCATGAAATTGTCACAAATCATGTCTGCCAACCATCCCAGATTCTGCAGAATTTTCCCAGAATTTCAACAAAACCCTGGAACAGTCCCACAGAGTCTGGGGCAGTTGGGAGCCATGATTTGTGATGATGCAATAAAAGTAGAAAACGGAAGTGTTTATATGCACTGGGAGTGCTGCAGCCACCTGACATTTATCTTTTGTGTTGCATGGCACTGAGGGCAACACAGGGAAAAAAAGTAAGATGGACATGGCACCCCAAGTGAGTCAGCACCAGCTGCTTCAGTGACAGGAGAACTCCATGTGAGAGGAAGGTTTCTCCCCCGTTCCACCCATCACTCACGTTTCTTGCCCAGGACTCATCCCACTCTGAGGGGTGCTTGTACTGGGGAGGGAGTTATGCATTCAGGGATGGAAGCATTCTCTCTCACCATCACTAGGGGGACTCCTTTTCCTTCATCATCACCATCCACTCCAGTGCCGACTAGGCTTGCACCCATAAAGAGCATAACTTTCTCTTGACTTCTCAGTCAAGAGAATGGGATCATCACACAGAGATTCTCGGTTTTTACATATGGTAATAAGCCAATCAGAACAGTCAAGATGATAGACTGTTTCAAATTATGGATTAGATAGGCATAGTATCCATTCTTCACTTGTCACTTGGCAACATTGTGGCAGTGATGCTTACCAAGAAACATTCTTCTCTAATTTCTCTTTATATATAGCTCTACTCCAAGCAATCCACCTCTCCCTCCGAAGGTGACAGCAAAGGGGAAACACCAGCCCCCAACTTCTCCTGTAGATCTTTGTCCAAGCATTGTCCCAGTAGTTCCACCCACCTTAGAAAGGGACACCCTCATAACACCAGTAGAAGAAACAACCCTAATGCCGCGTTGACAGCAAAGGTCCGAGGGAACGAATCCGTCGGACAATTCGACCGCGTGCTCTGTGACTGCAGGTCCAGTGGACTCGATGTTCTGTCATCGGGAGCAGTGATCGCTGTCATGTGAGTTGAAGCCCACCGTTAGAATCACTCCCTAGGACACACTTAACCCCTTGATCGCCTCCTAGTGTTTAACCCCTTCCCTGCCAGTGTCATTTAAACAGTAATCAGTGCATTTTTATAGCACTGATCGCTGTATAAATGACAATGGTCCCAAAATAGTGTCAAAAGTGTCCGATGTGTCCTCCATAATGTCGCAGTCACGATAATAAAAACGCAGATCGCCACCATTACTAATAAAAAAAAATTATAATAAAAACGCCATAAAACTATGCCCTATTTTCTAGACGCTATAACTTTTGCACAAACCAATCAATATACGCTTATTGCAATTTTTTTTACCAAAAATATGTAGAAGAATACGTATCGGCCTAAACTGAGGAAAAAATTTATTTTTTTTTATATATTTTTGGGGGATATTTATTATAGCAAAAAGTTTAAAATATTGTATAAAGAGGGTATGTGGCGCTAACCCTTAAGTAAATCAATAAATAATCTAAAATGACCAGTTTGCAAAGCTCAGAGTATCCGAAAGATGAGTGACCTTTCACATAAATAAATATATAAAAACATAAAATACTGAACTAAATAGATAAAATTCCTTAATAGCAATAAACATAAAATATTGAATAAATATAAGACGTGTGTAAAAAATAGAAGTGATGGTGCTAAAATAACCGTGCTGAAAATAAATATATGTGCTGGGGTAAAAATGATGATGGAGTAAGGGTTAAAAATAGTGAACACGAAATCTTCTAGCAATAAAAGGTGCACAGTGCAACGTTCAAAATATGTGAATAGAGAACCAATAAAGAACCAATAAATTGGTTCTGAAAGTGCAAGGGAATTGCAAGGAAATTGCAAGGGGAATAAATGATTGAATGTGCAGAAATATCCAAAATAATGACACAGTGACCATACAGATGAAAACAGTGTGTCACTGTAGGTATGGTATAATCAGATGATACCAAAACAATAATATTTTTATTATACGTTATTATAGTTGTTATTATTGTTATTATTGTTTTGGTATCATCTGATTATACCAGGCATGTCCGAAGTCCGGCCCGCGGGCCATTTGCGGCCCGCGTTCCGGTTTGATGGCCCCCAAAGCTCGAGCGTGTTATGTTTTTTATGCTGTTAATGTATTCATCTTTTTTAGCCTGACAAATCCCGAGCGCCGTGTGGCTGGGCGTGTTCACAAGTCAATGTGCCCAAACCGCTATGAAGCTGACAGCGCTAAGAGCCAATTACAGGCACTGTGACTATTCCCGATCTCTGCATCTGCGGACTGCAGATGCAGAGATCGGGGAAATGTCACAGTGCCTGTGATTGGCGGTGGCACTGCACGCTGTCAGCTTCCTTGCGGGCTCGGGCACATAGACTTATGAACACGCCCAGCCACACGGTGCTCGGGAATCGGGATTTGTCAGGCTAAAAAAGATTAATACATTAACAGCATAAAAAACATAACACGCTCGAGCTCTGGGGGCGACAGATGGATATACTTGGGGGCCACATCAAACCGGAACGCGGTTCCTTTCCTTGAGAGAGAGAGAGACAGAGTTAGAGAGAGACAGAGAGATAGAGAGAGACAGAGTCAGAGAGAGAGACAGAGTGAGAGCGAGTGAGACAGACAGAGAGAGAGAGAGAGTCAGAGAGATAGAGAGACAGAGAGAGAGACAGAGTCAGAGAGAGAGAGAGAGAGAGAGACAGAGAGAGACAGAGAGACAGAGTTAGAGAGAGACAGAGAGAGAGACAGAGTCAGAGAGACAGAGAGAGAGAGAGACAGAGACAGAGAGAGAGAGAGTCAGAGAGACAGAGTCAGAGAGACAGAGTCAGAGAGAGACACAGAGAGACAGAGAGAGAGAGACAGAGAGAGAGAGACAGAGTCAGAGAGAGAGACAGAGTCAGAGAGAGAGACAGAGTCAGAGAGAGAGACAGAGTCAGAGAGACAGAGTCAGAGAGACAGAGTCAGAGAGACACAGAGTAAGAGTGAGAGAGACAGACAGAGTGAGAGACAGACAGAGTGAGAGACAGAGAGAGAGAGAGAGAGAGAGAGAGAGACAGAGAGAGAGAGAGACAGAGTGAGAGACAGAGTGAGAGACAGAGAGAGACAGAGAGAGAGACAGAGAGAGAGAGACAGAGAGAGAGAGACAGAGACAGAGAGAGACAGAGACAGAGTGAGAGACAGAGAGAGACAGAGAGAGAGACAGAGAGAGAGACAGGGAGAGAGACAGGGAGAGAGACAGAGTGAGAGCGACAGAGTGAGAGCGACAGAGTGAGAGACAGAGAGAGACAGAGAGAGACAGAGAGAGAGAGAGAGAGAGAGAGAGAGAGAGAGAGAGAGAGAGAGAGAGAGAGAGAGAGAGACAGAGAGAGAGAGAGAGACAGAGTGAGAGAGAGACAGACAGAGAGAGAGACAGAGAGAGAGAGAGAGACTTAGATATTTTTTTAAACATAACACGCCTGAGCTCATCGTTACCCTGAGCGGAGAAGGGAAGATATACAAGGTATGTATATATATATATATATATATATATTATATATCATCATATGTTGTCATCAATGTTATGAAATTAATAATATGCCGTTTGCAATAAACTTTGCATAAAATATTTAATTTGCATTTAATTTTAATGGTTCAAAAAATGGTCGCCCCCCACGCATGTTCACTTCATGAAATCTGGCCCTCTTTGAAAAAAGTTTGGACACCCCTGGATTATACCATACCTACAGTGACACACTGTTTTCATCTGTATGGTCACTGTCATTATTTTGGATATTTCTGCACATTCAATCATTTATTTCCCTTGCAATTCCCTTGCACTTTCAGAACCAATTTATTGGTTCTTTATTGGTTCTCTATTCACATATTTTGCACGTTGCACTGTGCACCTTTTATTGCTAGAAGATTTCGTGTTCCCTATTTTTAACCCTTACTCCATCATCATTTTTACCCCAGCACATATATTTATTTCAGCACGGTTATTTTAGCACCATCACTTCTATTTTTTACACACGTCTTATATTTATTCAATATTTTATGTCTATTGCTATTAAGGAATTTTATCTATTTAGTTCAGTATTTTGTGTTTTTATATATTTATTTATGTGAAAGGTCACTCATCTTTCGGATACTCTGAGCTTTGCAAACTGGTCATTTTAGATTATTTATTGATTTACTTAAGGGTTAGCGCCACATACCCTCTTTATACAATTTTACCTTTACAAGTGTGAGATCACTTATATGTTGGCTGCTTTCCTTTTACATTTTTCTCCACATTTTTCTCCTTATTTGATTTAATAGTTTTTGGTTGAGCGCACTGGTTACCCCTATTATCAAGTAAAAAATATTGCTTTTTTTCAAAATTGTCGTTCTTTTTTTGTTTATACAGTACCGCAGTCGTGCGACGTTGCACCCAAACAAAATTGACATCCTTTTTCCCCCACAAATAGGTGATCAAATACCACCAAAAGAAAGCTCTATTTGTGGGGAAAAAAGGATGTCAATTTTGTTTGGGTGCAACGTCGCACGACCGCGCAATTACCAGTTAAAGTGACGCAGTGCCAAATTGCAAAAAAGTGCTCTGGTCAGGAAGGGGGTAAATCCTTCCGGGGCTGAAGTGGTTAATAAACTTTGTAGCAGATTGCTACCTTTTGTTGCTCTGAAGAAATAGCGGTTTGTTTCACCTTTGAAAAAAGATTCTGAATGGAAGAGTCTGGTTGATTATATTCACCTGGCGCACTCCTAATTTTTTGATGAGAAAAGATGCAGTGTCTCTATCACTGTAATGCCACGTACACACGATTGGAAATTCCAGCAGCAAAAGACCGATGTGAGCTTTTGGTCAGAAAATGGGAACGTGTGTATGCTCCATGGGACTTTTGCTGGCCGAATTCCAGCCAGCAAAAGATCGAGAGCAGGTTCTCAATTTTTCGGAAAAAGTTCCGATTGGAAATTCCGATCGTCTGTAGCAATTCTGATGCGCAAAATTCCTACGCATGCTCGGAAAACAATTTGACGCATGCTCGGAAGCATTGAACTTAATTTTCTCGGCTCGTCGTAGTGTTGTACGTCACCGCGTTCTTGACGGTCGAAAGTTCAGCGAACTTTTGTGTGATCGTGTGTATGCAAGACAAGCTTGAGCGGAATTCCGTCGGAAAAACCATCCAAGATTTTTCTGATGGAAAATCCGCTCGTGTGTGCCGCGTACACACGAGCGGATTTCCCATCAGAAAAATCTTGGCTGGTTGTTTAATACTTGGTGATTATCTTGCCAAAAATGAAAATTCTATTGCAGAGGATGCCTAAAACGTTTGTACACCAAAGTAACGCTTTCCATATTTCATTGAATTTTACAAAAAAATTACAGAGCTGCAGATTCAAAAGGAAAGGTACTTACAGCATGACTTGTGTAGCAGTTGTACATGCTAAATTATTTTAATTTTTTTAGTTTATTTTTTTTCCCCACGAATCTGGAGTTACCCTTTAAGGACAGCTGGGACCAGATGACCACATTTTGTGATAGGCTTGGAAATTGTAACAGATGTATTTATTTAGTCATTTCAGATTTTTTTTCCCCCTTGTCACTAGTGAATGGGAGAACAAATATGTTTAATGTAAGCCACTACATTTCTAATATTTTTTTTTTTTTTAAAGCGTGATACAACAAAAATACATAAGACGAGAAGCCTACAATTAAAAATGCATGATGCAAAAGCCCTGTGTGACCCCCATTCTATCCCAGATCGCTGCCCTTATTTTGTAAAAGTGTAGATGAGCCATTTACAGCCTTGGAGAAAACGCATAAATCTGTGATATGATGTTACACTGCCACCTTTTGGAAGAAAGTTGGAACTGTTATAGATTGATGTCTTTTTCAAAATGTAGGGTTCATTTACACCTATGCAGGTGCAACTAAGCTTGCACACGTTTTGGCATGTTTCCATGTATTGCATTTAGGGCAGTCCATTCATTTCAAATGGCTGCCCTACACACAAATAACATATTAAAGCGGAGTTCCAGGCCTTTTATGTTTATTAAAAGTCAGCAGCTACAAAAAGTGTAGTTGCTGACTTTTAATAAACAGACACTTACCTGTTCCACGGTCCAGCGATGCGGCCGAACTGAGCGTCGCTCCTCTCCCCCGGCGCCTCCATTGCCACTCCTGAGAGGCGATCTCCTGGGACCTGTCACGTGTCCCAGGAGATCGCCTAGAGTGAGGGGCCGCCTAAGACGAAAGGAGGAGTCGCCTAGGCGGTCCCTGGGCGGAAGGAGTAAGTGGGACAGGAAGTCCCCCACCTAATGAAGCCTCCACTCCCCCCCCCCCCCAAAAAAAATTACATGCCAAAGGTGACATGTATGTGGGTGAGAAGTGCTTAAAGCGGAAGTTCCATTTTTGGGTGGAACTCCGCTTTAAGAAGTGTATGGCCCTTTTAAAAAGATCACACAGCACCAAAATGCATGATACTTTGTGCACATGTTAGCTAGATGCGTGCGGATGTAAAATAAGTATTACTGGCACCACCGTTCATCTGCAAAAGGGCTGCGCATTTTTTGTGCTTTGTAGTAAAGTGCGTTATTTTGTGTTCCCGCAATGCAGAAATGTATACCTAGTTACTCAGCATTGCTATAAAACACTAAACATAAATAAATGTTTTTATAGGTTGAAGTACATGGACTTGTTTCTTTTTTTAACCTAACAATGTAAATCGATATTAAAGTCCTGTGTTTTTTTTTACCTTTACCTGCTCAGTGCAGTGGTTTTGCACAGAGCAGCCGTGATCCTCCTCTTCTTAGGTCCCCCGCCTAGGCTCCTGGCCCCTCCCACCTGCTGGGTGCTCCCACGGCAAGCAGTTTGCTGTGGGGGGGCACCCAAAAAGGCACACTCCTGAGCCGCGCCCCTCCGTTTTCCTCCCAATTGTCTCACTGGCTGTGATTGACAACCAAAAGCCTATCAGGTGTGCGAGTCCCCAGAGAGGCAAGGCTCTTGTGGACTTCGCTGGATCAAAAGGGGGCTCAGGTAAGTATTATGCCCTGTACACACGATCGGACATGTTGGCTCAAACTTGTCTTGCATACACACGGTCGCACAAAGTTGGTCGGAATTTCCGAACGTCAAGAACGCGGTGACGTACAACACGCAGGACGAGCCGAGAAAAATGAAGTTCCATAGCCAGTTCTGCTTGATTCGGAGCATGCGTGGAACTTTGTGCGTCGGAATTGTGTACACACGATCGGAATTTCCGACAACGGATTTTGTTGTTGGAAAATTTTGAGAACCAGATCTGCGATGGAAATTCCGATGGAAACTGTCCGATGGAGCCTACACACGGTCAGAATTTCTGACAACAAGCTCCGATCGCACATTTGCCATCGGAAAGTCCGATCGTGTGTACGGGGCATTAGGAGGGCTGCTGCACAAAGAAGGTTTTCTACCTTCATGCATAGAATGCATGAAGGTAAAAAACCTTGTGCATTTACAACCACTTTAAAGATTAGCAATAATTCGACTTGATCTAACACCCTCCAGCCATATACATATTACTGTGCTCGCAACAGCTGGTATATACAGCACTCTCTTGCAGCAGTAATCTATACCAGTGGTTGCCAGCCTTACCAAAACCTTCCATTTCCCAACAGAAAAAATAAATAAAAATATATATATATATATATATATATATACACACACAAACACTCACACAATAAAAGTATGGGAATTTAAAATATGCCTTAACCACTTCCACTTCAAGATAAAAGTGGTGTCTGTGGCGGATTCGCCACAAGATCACTTTTATCGGCGGCGGGAGAGGGCCTCCCCCCCCCCGCCGCTCTCTGATGCCCTCCGCCGCTCACCGGAGCCGTCGGTAGTGGTGGAGGCGATCGAATCCTTTCCCGAGTGAGGGGGAAGATGGCCCCCACCTGTCTCCATATCACTGCAGGGCGGAAGCAACATCAAAACGTCACTTCCACCCATAGCTCTAAAAGGGACATTTTTTTTTTTTTGTATTTTTTTTTTATTACAAAATGTATTTTTTTTTTGATTGCATTTTAGTGTAAATATGAGATTGAGGTCTTTTTGACCCCAGATCTCATATTTAAGCGGTCCTGTCATGCTTTTTTTTCTATTACAAGGGTTGTTTACATTTCTTGTAATAGGAATAAAAGTGACACAATTTTTTATTTTTTTAAAAGAACAGTGTAAAAATAAAAAAATGAAAGGTAAAATAAATAAGAAAAGAAAATTTTGAAACGCGCCCCGTCCCGCCGAGCTCGTGTGCAGAAGTGAACGCATACGCGAGTAGCGCCCGCATATGAAAACGGTGTTCAAACCACACGTGAGGTATCGTTGCGATCGGTAGAGCAAGAGCAATAATTCTAGTGTTAGACCTCCTCTATAACTCAAAACATACAACCTGTAGAATTTTTTTTAAACGTCACCTATGGAGATTTTTAAGTGTATCGCCATTCTGCCAGTGGGCTCAATTTTGAACCGTGATATGTTGGGTATCAATTTACTCGGCGTAACATTATCTTTCACTATATAAAAAAATATAAATAAATGGGCTAACTTTACTGTTGTCTTATTTTTTAATTAAAAAAAGTGTATTTTTTCCAAATAAAAGTGTGCGCAAATACGGTGTGACGAAAAGTATTGCAACGACCGCCATTTTATTCTCTAGGGTGTTAAGAAAAAAATGTATAATGTTTGAGGGTTCTTAAGTGGTTCAAATGCTGGAAAGATCTGTATGGGGCTGGGTGTCATTGTAGGGGGGAATTGGTGACTCTGTAGCAGACTTGGTAGCCTTGTAAGGGATGAGGTTTCTGGACGGGGCTTGGGGGGGGAGTGCTATGGGGGCTGGGGGTCTCTCCAGAAGGTTGGGAACTTTGGGGGCACTGTGGGAGGTTGAAGACAGCTCTGGGAAGTTGGGAGGGCGCTGTGGCGGCTGAAGAGCACTGCAGTCCATGATGGAATGTTGGGGGCACTATGAGACCTTGGAGGCACTGTTGAAGCTTAGGGGATCTGCAGCTGGCTGAAGGCTTGGTCGGAGGGAGGCCATGACCTGGTCGTTGAGAACCACTGACCCTTTACAGTACTTTTCCCCCACAGCAGCCATATATATTCCTTCTTAGGAAACCGGTCGCAGACAGGGAAACTAGGAGCCTTCACTTCGGAAACCCGGGCAATTTCTTATGGAGTCCCTCAAGGATCACCATTGTCACCAGTACTCTTCAACATTTACATCCGGCCACTCTTCAAAATTATCAGCAAATCAGATCTATGTTTCCACTCATACGCGGACGACACTCAACTAACTGTACTTCCGTATCACCGGACAAAAAGACCAATACCAGGAACTAGGAAAATGTCTCACATTGATAGATGACTGAATGACCACTAGCTCCCTCAAACTTAATGGATCTTTTGAAAACATATATTTATCCCCGTATCATCACGTAATGGTATTTGTGGATACGGTACAAGGTATAAAAAATAATAATTGCCACGTCCCGAAAATTTGAATCTTAATAGTAAAAATCAACTAATTGGTGTTGGAAGATGATGGACTTTTTAGGCATAGAATTTAAATAAAAGTTTTATTAAAAGCATAGATACACATTTTGTTCAAAAACTTTAAACAATTTAAAAAAAAAAAAGATCTAAATTAATATAGAAATATTTAACAAGCTGATAGACAATTATGCATAGGTAGCATCAATATGGTTTCAATAGGATCACTAAATTTAAATATACACATTCAAATTCCATTGAAGAAATGTGACATTGAATAAACAGTTGGAGACCATATATAGGCAATTTAGTCATAGAAACAGCTTGTTTACAGTTGCCCTACATGTTACGCGTCATGTAACGCTTCTTCAGGGGCTTTCTATATTTTTTCTAAAAATAAAAAGAGAAAAGACAAGCATACAATAAGTAACATTTATATAGTTTGGTATCATTACATGCGACATGAACTCAAAAGGAGTCAGGGATAGGAAGCTGCCACTTACCCCCATAATAGAAAGAAAAGTAAGAAAAAAGAAACAGTGAAAGGAAGGGAAAGAAAAAAGGAAAGAGAAAAGTTGGTGAGGTGTGGATTAAAAGAGAAAATAAAGGGAGAAAAGAGTATGTGAAATGAAGTAAGAGGGTGTACATCATGGGAACGGGTGCAATATGAATATCATAGGTTTATGGTAGTTTGCCATTTTTTAACTTACATTCCCTATGACAAGGGAGAGTTTAATGGAGCGGGGAATCGAGAGATAGTTTCTTTTAGGTGACGTCTGTTAGCGTGCTCTTAGAATGTATTTAAATCTCGGATTGAGAAGATTCTGCATATAATGTTATAATAATAGAGCATTTTAGTGTTCATATCCATCCACATAGTCTATACAGATATATCATGTAGAGTGAATGAGAGGAAGCTAGCCACTGCATTATATGGTTTATATGATATATTTTTGAAAAAAGGTAATCTTTTACAATTAGCAGGTATATCAGTAGTTTCATTTAAAAGTGTCTATTATTTACTTTTCCACACATGGTGTATATATGTATGTGTATATTGAATAATTGTTATGTCCCCCCATAAGTATGTGAATCATGCACATATAAAGGTGCCTCTACATTCCTACATGTCAATTTATATAAAAAAGGGGGAAGAAATAATTTAAGATGCAGCATCATATGTGTTACTAATAATATAGTGGGGAGCCTGCTGTGAGGGACAAGATAGATGTGGACACTTACCCCGTTATAAGGATTATTTGCAAATTTTTTCAAAGTGATACTCCCATGAAATTGGAATTATCTTGGGCTGGTAGGTGGATATGGTAAATTGAGCAGAGAGAGCAGGCCTTCGGATCGTCTATGTAGAAGGTATATATGTGGGGAGGTAGAGAGAAACTCCCTATTTTATCCCAAGCATATCCTAATAGAGGGATGTGGAAAAATTGGGAACATACTAACTACAATATATCTGTTCCCAATTTTTTTTTTTTTTTAATTGTTTAAAGTTTTTGAACAAAATGTGTATCTATGCTTTTAATAAAACTTTTATTTAAATTCTATGCCTAAAAAGTCCATCATCTTCCAACACCAATTAGTTGATTTTTACTATTAAAACTTAATGGATCGAAAACAGAACTACTGCTCCTCAACGCTAACCGAAGTAAAAAAACGAAGACCTCATGGATCCCACCAACCATCCTTGGACAGACCATCCTCCCAAGCACCAAAGCCAAAAGCCTCGGAGTCATCTTTGATTCAGAGATGACCATGGATGCAAAAATAGGATCAGTAATCAGCAGATCCCATCATCTCCTCTGCATGCTTCGCAGACTCATCCCCTTCATCTCAGAAAAGGAGAAAGCAGTAGCAGTAGGAACCATCATCAATTCGCGTCTCGACTACTCAAACTCCCTCTACATAGGATTACCGGAGTATCAGATTGCACGCCTACAAGTCATCCAAAACGCAGCAGCGAGATTAGTCACCGGAAAGAAACCCTGGGAATCCATCTCCCCATCCCTAAGGTCCCTTCATTGGCTCACGGTAAAAGACAGGATCACATTGAAGACCCTCTGCCTCACCCACAAATGTACACAAGGAAATGCTCCACAATACCTTTGTGAGAAAACAGAAAAATACATACCGAATCGCAGACTTCGTTCGACAAACCAAAATCGCCTACTCATCCCCAAAGCCCGCTACAAATCGAAGGGAGAACGAAGATTCACAGTACAGGGACCTCGGCTATGGAATGCTCTACCAGACAACATCCGCTTGGAAGAAAACCATCGGGCCTTCAGGAAAAAACTCAAGACCCACCTCTTCTAATACAGCAGGACAACAAGGGCAGAAAAGCGCCTTGAGGCGATTCAGTTCGCATTTGCAGCGCTATAGAAATCATTCATTCATTCATACAGTACAGTATATGCTACAACAAAATATGTAGTTCTCCCACACACAGAATCTAGATATCAGTGTTTTACCTTCCCATACATCAGCCATAAAGTACTGTCTACCCCCCCCCCCCCCCCCAACCATTTATACAGTACCTTTGTAACAAAGACAAAAGTGGCAAATGGTGAAATGAACGCACTTTGATCCTTAATGATGTTCCTCTTTTAAAAGGCAGCTTGACATTTTTGTCTTTGTGGAGTCAGATGAGCTCTGCTTGTTCCCTGCCATTAGGGCCATTTCATTTACTGTGGGTCCTCACTACAATATATTTTGGCTCTCTATGTACAGACCAAGCATACTGGGCACTAACTAATTTAATCTAATGTCACCCAATTGACATTTTTCTGCTCTCAGCTGAAGGAGACCACACAAATCCAAAGGAAAAGACTAGTTGAAAATTCAAACACTGGTAACTTTATTCATAAGGACAAAATGAACAGAGAGCCCATGCCTGAGACCAGCTCCTGCAAAGAGTTTCACCCACAAGCCTGGGACTAATTGTGGAATATAGGTCACCTCCACAATTGGGCCCATCCTTGTAGGTGAAACCCAATAGAACAGAGGTCCCAGGTGGATTCACGTTGCCTGGATGATTAAGGTCACAAGTGTCTTTTCTTTACAGTGCCACTAGTCTTCTTCTTTGGGTTTGTGCAGCTCACAAGATGAGCTCCTACTGGCATTTAGCGCCTCATCCTCCATGAAGGTGACCCATTTCAGGGTTTGGAAGCTGCGGATCCCAAACTTTTGACATAGGCTTTGTTGTATTGTACAGAATGGGACAGTCTGAAGTATATTGCATACAACACAGTGTAGGGAGAGAATACCCCACTATGCACCCCCATACCCTAGAAGACCCAATTAATCACCCCAATAGGCTCATCACATCTATCATGTTCCCAAATACACTCAGGAAATATCACTATTCACCACTGTGCACCCCAATACACTCAGCAAGCCCCACCACGTACCCAAATACATTCAGCCCGTTCCACTATGAACCTTCCATACACAAAGTACACCCCAATAAATCAAACATTCCACACCACTCACCCCTATACAACAAGCACACCTATAAACAAAACACAAACCACTAAGTACCCTAATACACACAGATTACCACACCATGCACCCCCATACACTCTATGCCCTATCATCCACCCCTTTACACTCTGCATAATCTACTATGCACCCCCATACACTCCTCGTGCACCACCACGCACCCCACTTGACAGCATATAATACCATGCCTCTCAATACAGTAAGCACAGCCCACAATGCATTCCCATGTAGCTCCATATACTGATCATGCTTCACTATGTACCCCAATATATTCAGCATGCCACACCATACACCCCAGTGCACTTAGTAAACCCCACCTTTTATCCCCATGCACTCAGCAGGGTTTGTCACATAGCCCAATACACACAGCAAGCTCAACCTTGTACCCTAATAAAACTCAGCATGCCACACCATGCACTACTATATACTTTGTATGTTCCACCATGTACCTTGATACACTCATTATGCCAACCTTTTAACTACATGCACCCATCACATCTCGCCATACACCTCACTACATGCAACTTACCTTACCATACACCCCCCAAACAATCAGCACACCCTACTATCCACATAAATACACCTCACCATATATCCATACAGCATACTCATCACACCATGTCATACCCTCCTCAGAGCTCTTGTTAGTGGACTAGCCCATTGACAGTTGTGGCAGATATGCACATCGTGGCCGATGACATGAAGCTCCAGCCACTTGCTGCTCATTACCTGCCCACCCTCAAAATGTTGACAGTGTTCACACAACTCTATCAAGCAAGAGGGCATAGGTCAAGCTCCCTTTCTGCATTTAGTCTTTAATATATCTATGGGTTGGGGTGATTACCTTTATGCGCTGTAAGGCACAGTTGGTCATCAAGCACTATGACACCAACAACAGAAATGGGGTATATTCAGGCCTTGGGACACTGGAGAGAACTGCTTTGCCCGTTTTTTGCCTTCCTCTGCATTAACTGTGGGTATAGGATTGTTAAAAAAAAAAAAAAAATGTCCCCCTTTGATTGCTTGCTTAAACTAGATGGACTTATGTCTCTTTTCAACCAGACTAACTATATATGTAACTGACCCTAACATCACAGAAAAGAAGCCCATATTATTATGCATCTGTTTTCCTCTCTTCATGCTAGTTATGGTCCATTTGAATCGCACTTCACTGGTGGGATTATTAGCTTTTTGTACATACAAGTCCGGATGTTCCCCTCACACATTCAGCATGAAACAGGATGGTATTATCAGTGTAAACTGCCACCCCCAAGGCAACAACACAGCAAACATTAAAAAAAAAAGTGTTATATTCATAACTACTTTTGAGTAAGTTACGAAAATTAACAGCCTTTATTTACACTTAGTAATCACACGCGTCGCTCTTCATCTAATCACGCCTCAGCGTTTGTTTGGGCTCATTGTAATACATATGCTGACATACTTCCTGCTGTTACACTGGAGGTGTTTGCAAGATGCAGGCAACAAACAACAGTTTTTGCATGTTACTTTAGCGAGTTTTATGCACAGACATAAAACAAGGAAAGGAAAAAGTTTTGATTGAGAGAGCAAAAAACAACTAAAGCACTGTTCTAGGATCTTTACTCCTAGTACCATTACCAGTGCATGTTTTCTACAAATCCAGAAGGAGGGAATATATTTCAGGATGAGATTTTTTTTTTTTTTTTTTTTAATCACACTGCGCCGTAGCAATCTCGCTTTCAAATAGTGCACATCTAAGGTTGGTCATTGATGGATCAAATTGCTGCTAATTCCTGGTGAATCAGCTAAATTGGAGCCATCGATGGCCCTGCAAGCACCATCTTGCTCGACAAATTTAATTAAAAAAAAAAATTGACTGAGCTGGGTGGAAAATTATCAGTTGAGCAGTGACTATCACACACCCCCCATTTCAGGTTGCTTGTCTCAACTCCAAACACTTTACCGAGACAAGCGACAGCAAGAGGAATGCATGCGACTTCATCCCCTGATGAAGTCACAAGACGCCATGCGTAGGGACACAGAGAGGCATTCATACCTGAAAGATAACGAGTTCGGTGCTCGTTTGGAGATAAGCAAAAACTTTATTTTTATTTTGTGAGTTTTTTACTGTGAGTTTCTATTTTAATACTTGAATAAACTGCTACTGCTAAACTGCTACTGCTACACTATACGGCTCCCCCTTCATTTATTTTTCACCTACCACTCCGGCGATTGCCGAGAGAGATAAGGCTAAAGATACCAGGAGCCAGGGAAGGAAGAAGGAAACACGAACCCTCCTAGGCAGAGCAGCACGTTAGAAGAAGAGGACAGCAGAACCCATATCACTATCTTTATGCGGTTAACCCTTTACCGCAAGGTAAGGGTCCATTACTTATCATAGTGTGCCCCGCACGAAGAGGAACGCCCCCCACTATTTTATGACACCCCACTGCACGGACACCACTTCTGTATAAGGATAATATCACTTACACTGAGATTTGTAATCACAGTTATCAAACTGTCAAGGACTTTTTTTTCTCTAAATCACGGACCTATGTGCATGCAGCTTAGTCTGCTACTTGATTTTGGTCACATTTACCTCTTTACGGATGTTTATTTACAGCCCCGTTCTCATATAAAAACTTTGTGCTACTCTATTTTGCATTTTTTCTGTTGAAATCGCATTTTCTCTGTTAAATCGCATTCTGCATTTTTTGCAACTAAGTTTTTTGCAAATCGCATTCTGCGTTTTTTGCAACTCAGTTTTTTGTGCATATATATATATATATATATATATATACATATACATATATATATACACACACACACACACACACACACATTATATATATATATATATATATATATATATATATATATATATATATATTTTTTATATATAACTCTCTCTAGTCAAGCAGACTAGCTCCACTTATGCTTCACTATCTGCACCTTTAATGCATTGTGCACTTTCATTCACTGTTTAATTTTTTATTCTTGTCAGTGCATCTTACTTTCTGCACTATCATCACATTCCGCAGATTGAGATATCAACTTTTTCTACACTGTATCGCATAGCCAATGTTATTATATATACCAGCACCTCACCGTTTTAAAATATATACCGACACGTCACGGTTATATATATTTATTCTTTGCAGTATGCACTTTATATTTTATATTGATCTACACCATATGTTCACCTAATATTTTTTATATATTTTATTTATATTTTTTATGTCTCATATTTATGATGTTTTACTAGCTATTATATGCATGTGCCATTAATCATTTTGACACTCTCGCACTTTTTACATATTTATCGGCCACCACTATTATCAGTATATTTATTGATCGCAGTACATTGTGCTTACCACTAGGAATCATTCACCTCATACTCAGAGTTTGGATCTAACTGGTAGACGAGACAATACTATTGTCCATCACCATTGTACACATTAGGGGTTCACGCTTTTGCCCCAATACTGCCACCTTGAGGTAGATCTAATACATTCCCCTGGGGAACAGCGCAGCATCACCCCCACTTTTCTAATGCAGAAGGACTGACGTCCCCTCGCCTTCTGCATTTCTCTTGCCGCCACTTGTCACAGGAAACTGCTTGGAGCCAAGGCAAGCGGCCCTCTCCTTTCTAGCTAGGTTGTCAGACAGCCACAGGGGGAAGAGGGGTGGCCAGCACGATCTTATAGCTAGGATTATTACCGCTTGCCGACCGCCTCACGCAGATATACTGAGGCAGAATGGCACATACAGGCAAACTTACGTACCTGTATGTTGCCCTTTAAGAGGCGGCCTGTCGGCGTGCGTGCCCGCGGCAAGCTCTATTAGTCGGGTCGTGATTGTCTCACTGAGAGGAAGAACGGGGAGATGCTAATTTAAACAAGCATCTCCCCGTTCTGCCTAATGACAGTGTGACCCCAATTTTGCAAACGCTATAACTGTTGCACAAACCAATCAATAAACGCTTAGTGATTTTTTTTTTACCAAAAATATGTAGAAGAATAAGTATTGGCCTCAACTTAGGAAAAAAAAAAAATTATATATTTTTGGGGGATATTTATTATAGCAAAATGTAAAAAATAATGCTCGTTCTTTTTTTGTTTATAGCGCAAAAAATTAAAACCGCCGGGGGGGGGGGACCAAATACCACCAAAAGAAAGCTCTATTTGTGGGAAAAAAAGGACGTCAATTTTGTTCGGGAGCCACGTCTTACGACCGCGCAATTGTCAGTTAAAGTGACACAGTGCTGAATCGCAAAAAGTGCTCTGGTCAGGAAGGGGGTCAATTCTTCCGGGGCTGAAGTGGTTAAGAACCTAGCAACATGGGATACTACATGCACATTGTTCCACATGGGACAGATCAGTGAAAAAAAAACTAGAGGGGATGGTGTGTGCAGTAGGAGAGGAGTGCAGAGGGGATGGTGGGGGGGTCAGCCTGCTGTTGGGTTCTGGCGCTTTAAGTGGCCTTGATGCATGAGGCCAGTAGGAAGGGCTTTCACACGGCACTTTGATTAGCTGCACATTAATGATGTAATCAGGAACCCGTCCTACTGGCTCCTGATCGTTTGTAGTTGACCATGAACTTTCGGTGAGAGTTCCGTCACAGTACTAGGGTGTGCTGATGGAGCATTCCCCAGAACAGTGTGATGCCTACAAGTGGCGGGCATCAGGGCGACCCGCTGTGTTGCCGCATATATGCCTAAGGCTGTTGTAGAAGTTTAAAATAGTGCTGAAAACTGCTGTATCAAATCAGTTCTGTTTCTTTTTACCAGACCTGGACAGATTTCGAGGTAGGCAGGTGTAAACAAAGGTCGGTTCACATTCACCTTTCCATAGGGCTGCATGGAGCTTCCAATCGGGTCCCCCTGAAAAACAGACAAGCAAACCGGTTTGGGATACCTGTGTGAAAGGGGCCTTAGAGTGCGTTCACATAAGGTGCATTTGCAATGTGTAATGCAAGCTAAACAAAAGGGCATGTTGAAAACAATTGTTTTCTGTGCACACTGTGTTGAGGTGTATGCATAAAAATGCAGCATGTCTGCATTGTTTATGCGATGGACTGAGCAAAATGAAATGTTACATACATAGCAGGTAAGGCTGAAAAAAGACACAAAGTCCATCAAGTCCAACCTGTGTGTGTGATTATATGTCAGTATTACATTGTATATTCCTGTATGTTGTGGTGATTATCTAATAGTTTCTTGAAACTATCGATGCCCCCCAGCTGAAACCACCGCCTGTGGAAGGGAATTCCACATCCTTGCCGCTCTCACAGTAAAGAACCCTCTACGCAGTTTAAGGTTAAACCTCTTTTTCTTCAAATTTTAATGAGTGGCCACGAGTCTTATTAAACTCCCTTCCGCTGAAAAGTTTTATCCCTATTATGAGGTCACCAGTACGGTATTTGTAAATTGAAATCATATCCCCTCTCAAGCGTCTCTTCTCCAGAGAGAATAAGTTCAGTGCTTGCCAACTTTCTTCATAACCAATATCCTCCAGACTCTGTATTAGTTTTGCTGCCCTTCTTTGTACTCGCTCCATTTCCAGTACATCCTTCCTGAGGACTGGTGCCCAGAACTGGACAGCATACTCCAGGTGCAGCCGGACCAGAGTCTTGTAGAGCGGGAGAATTATCCTTTTATCTCGAGTTAAACCCCTTTTTAATGCATGCCAATATTCTGTTTGCTTTGTTAGCAGCAGCTTGGCATTGCATGCTATTACTGAGCCTATCATCTACTAGGACCCCCAGGTCCTTTTCCATCCTTGTTTCCCCCAGAGGTTCTCCCCCCAGTGTGTAGATTGTATTCATATGGTTGTCACCCAAATGCATTATTTTTAAACCTCAGTTGCCATGTAGTTGCCCACCCCATTAATTTGCTCAGATCTTCTTGCAAGGTTTCCACATCATGCAGAGAAGTTACTGCCCTACTTAGCTTAGTATCGTCCACAAATAGAGATTGAGCTGTTCACCCCATCCTTCAGGTCATTTATGAATAAATTAAAAATAGGATTGGTCCCAGGAAAGAACCCTGGGGGACCCCACTTTCCACCCCTGACTATTCCGAGTACCCCCCATTTATCACCACCCTCTGAACTCGCTCTTGTAGCCAGTTTTCAATCCATGTACTCACCCTACAGGCCATGCCAACGGACCTTACTTTGTACAGTAAAGTGGGGAACTGTCAAATGCTTTTGCAAAATCCAGATACACCACTACGGGCCTTCCCTTATCTAGATGGCAACTCACCTCCTCATAGAAGGTTAATAGATTGGTTTGGCAGGCAAGAACAATTCTTCATCAATCCATGCGGATTACTGCTAATGATACCGTTTTGATTACTAAAATCTTGTATATAGTCCCTTATCATCCCCTCCAAGAGCTTGCATACTATTGATGTTAGGCTAACTGATCTGTAAATCCCAGGGATGTACAGCATCTCACAAAGTGAGTACACCCCTCAGATTTTTGTAAATATTTTATTCCATCTTTTCATGCGACAACACTGAAGAAATGACACTTTGCTACAATGTAAAAATAGTGAGTGTACAGCTTGTATAACAGTGTAAATTTGCTGTCCCCCTCAAAATAACTCAACTCACAGCCATTAATGTCTAAACCACTGGCAACAAAAGTGAGTACACCCCTAAGTGAAAATGTCCAAATTGGGCCCAAAGTGTCAATATTTTGTGTGGCCATCATGCCCAAGAGGGTTAAGGTATTGCTGAAAAATAATGGAGTTTACCAGAGCTTCACAGGTTGCCAATGGAGTCCTCTTCCACTCCTCCATGGCGACATCACGGAGCTTTTGGATGTTAGAGACCTTACACTCCTTACCTTCCGTTTGAGGATGCCCCACAGATGCGCAATAGGGTTTAGGTCTGGAGACATGCTTGGCCAGTCCATCACCTTTACCCTCAGCTTCTTTAGCAAGGCACTGGTCACCTTGGAGGTGTGGTTGAGGTCGTTATGTTGGAATACTGCCCTGCAACCAATCACCATGAGGGGATCATGCTCTGCTTCGGTATGTCACAGTACATGTTGGCATTCATGGTTCCCTCAATGAACTGTAGCTCCCCAGTGATGGCGGCACTCATGCAGCCCCAGACCATGACACTCCCACCACCATGCTTGACTGTAGGCAAGAAACACTTGTCTTTGTACTCCTCACCTGGTTGCCGCCACACAGCATCTGAACCAAATAAGTTTATCTTGGTCTCATCAGACCACAGGACATGGTTCCAGTAATCTATGTCCTTAGTCTCCTTATCCTTATTGGGACGACAGCCATGCAGACCAATTTGATGCAGCGTGCGGCATATGGTCTGGACACTGACAGGCTGACCCCCCCACCCCTTCAACCTCTGCAGCAATGCTGGCAGCACTCATATGCCTATTTCCCAAAGACTGCCTGGTTTGTTCCACCCAGTCTATGTCTGGATAATTTAAATCCCCCATTATGATGACATTTTGTGTTAAAAAAAAAAAAAGCGAACATTGAAATGCATCACACACATGCTCAGGCCCGGATTTACTCCCTTTGCCGCCCCAAGGCCGGGTCCTTCAATGCAAGTTCTGACTCAATGGCAAGTAAAGCTAAACTGTTCAGTCTTTCTTGACCCAAAGAAGATCGTAAATAATTCTTTACACGTTTCAGACATGGGTGGGACAGGGAGATCGCAGGGTGGGACAGGGAGATCGCAGGGTGGGACAGGGAGATCGCAGGGTGGGACAGGGAGATCGCAGGGTGGGACAGGGGGGGGGTGGATTGGAAGACCTCAGGACTCAGGATAAATGGGGGTGGACAGAGAGCTCAGGAGAGAAGCATAAACAGTGCAATTCAGATTGAGACACACTCAGATCACTTCCCCCGTTCTCAGCACACACTGTCCTTATCTCCTGCTGCAGAGTACTGTACAGATGAAGCAGCCTGAGCCCAGCTTCTGTCTTCCAATGATCTGATAAGATTCTGGGCACAGGCTTCACCAGAAATCTGTCATCTGCCAGGACATTGCAGCTGACACTACAGCTTAACTGCAGCAACTTTCCTATCACACACGGACCTGCAGTCTCCTCCATTGGAAAGCCCTCCTCCTCTTCAGCACAGATCGCCAACTGCCCCCGCCCCTATGCACAGAGTGAGTTGCAAATACAGGAGGATGATTGCCATGAGCTGCAGCCAATCACCATGAGGACAAGCAGCCGGGAGGTCCAATCAAAGAAAATTTTCACACAGTGAGAAATGAGTGCCAGCGCCTATGTTAATGCCTGGCCTCGTGGCCTTGTGGGAAATCCGGCCCTGCACATGCTATATGGTGCATAGCGCAAATGGGCTGGTGTGAGCAAGCCCTTGGACCGGGGTAAGCAATCTCGCCGCTGTGGTGAGACTACAAATTTCATTATGCCCCTGCAAGTCATGCCTGTGGCTGGAACTAATTGCAGTGCCTTATGGAATTAGTTCCACAATAGCTATAATGCTGAGGTTGACTGATGCATTAGCCCATATTGCAGGGATGCTGAAATATGACATGCAGACATCAAGGAAATGCAGTGGGCCAACCACACAAGCAGGGTCCGAGTTGTCAGGAGTTACGGGTATGTTAAACAGTGTACAGAACGCCACACAAAAGGTAGGTACAGTGACAGTTGCAGTGTATTTTTCTTGCTACAGTGTAGGCTGGCTGCGCAAAATCACATATATATATATATATATAGGCTATATATATATATATATATATATATATATATATATATATATATATATACACACACACACGTGATTCTGCACTTTCGTGTAGGGGGGCACGCGCGCCCGCTCGGGTGTGCTGTCACTGGCTCCAGCACATGCCATTTAGTGGTTCCCAGCCAATTATTTATGGCCAGGACCTGCTAATCGTTGAAACAAGTGACAGGAGAGAGATTTATGTATATAAGCAACACAAACCTCTCTTCTGACAGCGGTGATGTGCCGGTTTTTGTTAGGGATTCCCTTTGTCGGGGAATAAAAAATTGGCACATTGCTTAGCAAAATCAGCACACATTACACTTGGTAAACTTTGGTAGGCACACATTTAACACTTTGATTGCCCCTGATGTTAACCCCTTCCCAGCCAGTGTCATTAGTACAGTGTCAGTGTATATCATTAGCACTGATCACTGTGTATTAGTGTCACTGGAGATGTCAGTGGCAGTTAGCCAGTTCCCACAAAGTGTCAGTTAGTATCAGATTGCCCACCATCCCGCTATAAGTCGCTGATCACCGACATTACTAGTATGAAAAATAAATAAATAAGTTCCAGTATATACGTCATAGTTTGAAGACACTATAACTTTCCCGCAAACCAATCAATATGCACTTATTGGGATTTTTTTTTTATAATATATATATATATATATATATATATATATATATATATATATATATGGGATATATATATATATATACACATACCAAAGACATGCAGCAGAATACATAATGTATGAAGAAATTTGATTTTAAATTATTGTTTTTTTTATTGGATATATTTTATAACCGTAAGTAAAATATTTTTTTCAAAACGTATGCTAATTTTTTCATATATAGTGCAAAAAATAAAAAACCCAGTGGTGATCAAACACCACCAAAAGAAAGCTCTGTTTGCGGGGGAAAATTGATATAAATGTTGTTTACCTTACAGTGTTGAATGACCGCACAATCGCCAGTTAAAGTAGCGCAGTCCTGAATAGCAAAAAATGGCCTGGTCACGAAGGTAGTAAAATCTTCCAGAGCTGAAGTAGTTAAAGCAGCTTTAACAGCAGCATAAGACAAACCCGAAAGGAAAAGAAGACAACAGCATATGTGAGGTACTCTGTGGTTTATTATGAACATGTACAGATATTTACAAGCAAAAATGGTGTTGTGATAAGGGACAGCCACGCAGATCTGTGTTAATCTTCTAAGCGTTTTTCAGCTCTGTGTCACAGGTGGAATAGAAAGTGGATTTCTGTGTCATATCAATGTGCACCGGGCAGAGCAGAACAGGGCTTAAGCCATCTACATATGAACCTGCTTGAAATGAGGCACTTTCAGCAGATCAGGTTAAGGGTTCAATGCGCATGATACATATGTAACAAGGCTAGTTATTTGGTGCCGGGAAGGCTCAAACACAGCACTCAAAAAGGCATGGCATCCTCTTACCATTTCTCCATTTCTGTTCATTCACATCCATCATTTACAACTTAAAAAAATAAAAAAAGGATTTCTTATACACATATATACCAATGTACGATGTGCCTAAGTGAGACTTGTGCGGAGTGGCACAGACAGACGTGATCCCAGGCTCATACATGTGAGAATGCAAAAACGCCAGGCTATGAAGCCATCCCGCTGGACACTGAGAGGTTCCAGAACTTGGTCCTCACCAGAGAGGAGCAGGTGAATCTCTGTGGTTGTTGAGGTCAGACGTAGAAATGTTGGTGAGGTTTTGGATGGATTCACTCTCCAACAGCTTGCATACAAATGTGGCGAGGCTCATAAATTGTCCATCTTGGCCCGTTTGGAAGATCGAGATAGATGCTGTCCAAAGAAGAGAATGTCAATGAGATATACAAGTGCACCACAGCTAAATTCACAGGTCTCGTAGCATGCAGCTAAACAGTTTTGTCTGAATTTTACACCTGTAAACTATTAGGCCCCGTTCACACCTGAGCGTTTTGTAACTTGAAGCCTGAAGCTACAGAACGCTGGAGGGGAAAAAAAAAAAATCAATTATTCTCTATGGAGAGGGTTCACATCTCCACTCCAAAACGCCAGAAGCTCCAAAACACCTGAAGCTCACACAAGTTCTGGAACTTTTATTTTTTATTTTTTTTTTTTAGGTATATTAGGGCGTTTTTCTGCTTTTTACATTAGTGATCTTTTGACCTGCACAAAATCACGGCAAAACGACGTAAAAAACGCGGCAAAATCGTGCGTTTTTCTGCCTGAAAACGCTACGCTCAGGTGTGAATGGGGCCTTACAGCGGCCTTCTCCACCCTAGGATTCACTGTACTGAAGTAATGTTTAAAAGTTGAATTTTTACCCTTTATTTTAGCTTCAGATTGAGTTGGGGAGCTTTAACATCTCTGTCAGGTTTTTACTTTGGTCTGTGATCACTTTGAGATTTTCCTTCACCTCCTATTAGGGTTGCACCGATGCTTCTTTTTAATCAGCGAGTACGAGTACTGATACTTTCAGTCAAGTACTCGCACATACCAATACTTTGGGGTGCGATTTGCATAAATACTAAAAAAATTGGCACAGATCGCACTGCAAAGAATCGCATGCGATTTCCCCCACTGCTCGTGTGTGTGTGTGTGTGTGTGTGTGTGTGTGTGTGTGTGTGTGTGTGTGTGTGTGTCTATAGAAAGGGATTAAAGCACCACCTAGTGGGCAGTTTAAATTTTTTTTAGATGTTTGGCCACATGCAAAATAATCTACATAGGTGTCCCGGTCCGCCGATGGTAGCAAATCAGGGCTGCTGGAGGTGCGCACAGGGCTGGAGGAGTAGTTCCGGGTACCCGTGGATGTAGGGCGGAAGTGATGTCAGCTTAGGGGTGGACTGCCTCTACATCTCCTTCAGCGGCCCTTATTTGCTACCATCGATGGACCGGGACGCCTATGTAGATCATTTTGCATGTGGCCACATATGTACTGTGAGTCCTAACATTTTTTTAAACTGCCCACCAGATGGCGCTTTAATACCTTTCTATACACGCACACACAAGCAGTGGGGGAAATTGCATGCGATTCAGACACAAATCGCGCTGCAAAGTATCTGTTTTGGTAACGGGAGCTTTTGGACGGGTACCGATACTCGCACAAATGCTTTCTATTAGCACCGATATAGGTGCATCCTTACTTCCTATTCCTGTGATGCCCTTGAAAGCAATGGGGGTGCAGTTTTCACTGGGACAGGAAGGCACAGACAGAAATAAAAAAACATCGTCAGACATTTCCCAGAATTTCCTGGGGTGAAATTCTGGTCTCTTCCAAGCAAAATATGCCTTCCAAGTTCAGTGATAACTTAGCATTGTGGGATTACCAACTTTAGAGATATTCGATTGACTTGGAACTTACAGAAGGCAAAGTAATTGTTAGGCAAGTATATGCAGCAGGAAGGCAAAGCATAAGTTCACTTCATGTACAAAGGACATTTGGTTTTCCCCACCCACCATGATACCAGCCAGCTGCACCAGGCGTATAGGCTGGAAGGCTGAAGTCATGGTACGTGCTGGAGTGTTGATTCCATGGGTATTAGCCTGGTGGGCCAATGTCATGGTATAGGCTTAAAGGGTAATGCCAAAGTAATGGAAGGTGATGTCATGCCCTGGAGAATCAATGCCGCGGTGCGGGCTGCGGGGCCAATGCCGCGGTGCGGGCTGCGGGGCCAATGCCGCGGTGCGGGCTGCGGGGCCAATGCCGCGGTGCGGGCTGCGGGGCCAATGCCGCGGTGCGGGCTGCGGGGCCAATGCCGCGGTGCGGGCTGCGGGGCCAATGCCGCGGTGCGGGGCCAATGCCGCGGGGCGGGGCCAATGCCGCGGGGCGGGGCCAATGCCGCGGTGCGGGGCCAATGCCGCGGTGCGGGCCGCGGGGCCAATGCCGCGGTGCGGGCCGCGGGGCCAATGCCGCGGTGCGGGCCGCGGGGCCAATGCCGCGGGGCCAATGCCGCGGTGCGGGCCGCGGGGCCAATGCCGCGGGGCCAATGCCGCGGTGCGGGCCGCGGGGGCCAATGCCGCGGTGCGGGCCGTGGTGCGGGCCGCGGGGCCAATGCCGCGGTGCGGGCCGTGGGGCCAATGCCGCGGTGCGGGCCGCGGGGCCAATGCCGCGGTGCGGGCCGTGGTGCGGGCCGCGGGGCCAATGCCGCGGTGCGGGCCGCGGGGCCAATGCCGCGGTGCGGGCCGCGGGGCCAATGCCGCGGTGCGGGCCGCGGGGCCAATGCCGCGGTATTTTTGGTTTTCTGTTTATCGCCAAGCCATATTTTCATTTAGGATAGCATTGGATATGATCAGACAGGCGGGCTGCGGGGCCAATGCCGCCGGGCGGGCTGCGGGGCCAATGCCGCCGGGCGGGCTGCGGGGCCAATGCCGCCGGGCGGGCTGCGGGGCCAATGCCGCGGTGCGGGCTGCGGGGCCAATGCCGCGGTGCGGGCTGCGGGGCCAATGCCGCGGTGCGGGCTGCGGGGCCAATGCCGCGGTGCGGGGCCAATGCCGCGGTGCGGGGCCAATGCCGCGGTGCGGGGCCAATGCCGCGGTGCGGGGCCAATGCCGCGGTGCGGGCCGCGGGGCCAATGCCGCGGTGCGGGCCGTGGTGCGGGCCGCGGGGCCAATGCCGCGGTGCGGGCCGCGGGGCCAATGCCGCGGTATTTTTGGTTTTCTGTTTATCGCCAAGCCATATTTTCATTTAGGATAGCATTGGATATGATCAGACACAGCAGTTAAAAAAAATGGGTGTGCTAGAACATACCGTTCCCTGCTGGTAAAAATGTGGCGCTAGCTCCAACAGCCATGCAGATTCAACAGCTGTCACATCCCGCATGTAGTACTTGTTGGTTTGGACAACCTCACTAAACAGCACCCTGTAGGAGAAAGAAGAATGTGAGCATCACCTTTCTCTATGCAGATACCTCACCTAGCAAAGACCATCACTATATAAAAAAAAAAAAAGTTAAAATACTTATTTTTTTTAACTTCATCTTAAAAAAATCCAAACTACCTTACATTTTAAAAAAAGTATTGTATTTAAGTATTCTGTACAAGACAACATAATTCTTACAATCCAGCTGTATAGAGAGAGCATAGCACATTTCTCTTACACAATTTTTTTTTTTTTTTTTAATGCAGACATGTATACCATCCTTGTCCAGTAACATGTCACTGATTAGTCAGTCTACTGAGTAAGTGGGTCAGCCCTCTACAGTTCACCAACAGTGTCTGGTTCTTTTATGTGGTATTAGGATTTTCTAAAGAAACATGAGCCTGATGACACATAGGTAGACTTAAATGAATGATACAAACCACTCACCAGTTTGGAGGCTTCTCTGCATATAGTACTGAAGACGGGTGTATATGTAACTCATGGCCATCTCGAACTGTCCTTAGGGAAAAAACAAACAACATATGATGACCATCTGGAGAACAGGTCAGCAAACAGACCGCGCAAGTACCATCTACGGTAATCTCTACTGATAACTGCAAATTTATATCAAGATTTATTTCAGCAATTCAAATCTGAAAAAGTTATTTGAAATTTCACAGTAGGGTCTAGATTTCAGTAACATCAGTAACAATAGTTAACCACTGGCTTACTGGGAATTTAAACCCCCTTCCTGCCAGACCAATTTTCATCTTTCAGCGCTGTCACTCTTTGAATGACAATTGCGTGGTCGTGCTACACTGTACCCAAATTTCCCCACAAATAGAGCTTTCTTTTGGTGGTATTTGATCATCTCTGGGTTTTTTATTTTTATTTAAAATGAAAAAAGACCGAAAATCTTGAAAAAAAAAAAAAAAAAAAAAAAAAAACTGTTTTATAAAAATTTTCAAACAGGTAATTTTTCTCCTTCGTTGGTGGGCACATGATGAGGTGGCAATGGTGGGCACTGAAAGGTGGCACTGATAGCTGGCACTGATGGGCCCTGGTAGGTGACATTGATGAGGCATTGATTGGCACCACTGGTGGACATTGATAGTTTTTCAGTAATATACACTGGTGGGCACTGATATGCACTGTGTGGACACTGGCAGGTGGCACTGGTGGGCACAGATTAGGCGGCTGTGCCTCTTCGGGACCGATGTCCCTTACACAGAAGCCGATGATTACTGATCTTCTGTTTACATCACGTGATCAGCTGTCTTTGGCTGACAGCCCCTTACTCCGATCTGTGATCACCCGAGTCTCACTGACTCAGTGATCACAGCGCACGGCGCACACACCACGCGGGGGCACGTGGGAAGTGTGCAAAGAAGAGGACGTCTATTGATGGCCTCCTGGCAATATAGGTCCGCGCTGTAGTCATTAGGCTATAGGAACAGGTTAAAGTAAGGCTAAAAAAAATTTCAGCAGATCAATCCATCTATCTATCTATATACACACACACATAAATAAAGAGATTCTTTAGGGTTAATTTACTAAAACTGGAGATTGCAAAATCTGGTGAAGCTGTGCATGGTAGCCAATCAGCTTGTTCAATTAAGTTTTTACAAAAAAAAAAAGAAAAAAGGAAGCTGATTGGTTTCTATGCAAAGCTGCACCAGATTTTGCATTCCCTAGTATTATATAAAATCTTTCTTCCTGGCCTCTCAGAAATTTCCAGTGTACAGCGTTGGTGTGATTTGGAGCTGGAACACATGCACAGACGTTAAGTCATCCTGGCCAATCTAGACTGTCAAACACAGCAAAGAAGACCAGGAGAAAAAAAAAAAGTGCAAGTAAACCCATCATTTTAACCATTTCAATAGGCAGTTGCATTCCCGACAGGATTGTAACTGTCACATTGGTTGCGCTCGCAAACAGACTGTCAAACCATCCAATGACTAGTATCATAACTGATCACATGTGCAGCATCATGGCAGTTGAAGATTAAACAGAGGCCAAGATGGCAGCTTCCTTGGCTGAAAAGGATAGAAGGGTTTACTTCCACTTTAAACAAGTAGAATATACTGTAAAAGGACTGCACATTATATTCAATCGGATAAATATTAGTGGAGCTTGTGTATTTTATTGAATGTATTCAGTTACCTGTAGGCACCTGTGGAATGAAGCTTGGCAGCATTGGCAAAGAATCCTGACACTATACATCTTAATATGGGATCCGGGTCACCTAAATGGAAAGTGGAAATTTAATGTAAATTATCCAGTTGTGCAAGACCTTTTTTTGATAAAAAAAAATTAAAGACAGGAATCATTCAACAGATCTCATCGGGCATAACTACTGACAGGTAACCATGGGCGGCATATGAACTTTGCAATGGGCTCTCATGTTTTAACTGCCTTGCGACCACCGGCTGTCAATTGACAGCCAGGCGGTGCAGCTCTCATGGCGGAAAGGCGTCATATGACGTCCTCGCCTTCCCGGCCCTCCAGGGAGCGAGCGTGCCCGGCAGCAGCGATGTCCGCCGGGCACCCGCGATTGCCCGGTAACACAGCAGGACCATGGATCTGTGTATGTAAACACACAGATCCACGGTCCTGTCAGAGGAGAGACCGATGTTGTGTTCTCAGTACAGAGAAACACCGATCGGTCTCCTCCCCTTGTGAATCCCCTCCCCCTACAGTTGGAATCACTCCCAGGAAAATTAACCCCTTCAGCGCCCCCTAGTGTTAACCCCTTCCATGTCAGTCACATTTATACAGTAATCAATGCATTTTTATAGCACCGATCACTGTATAAATGTGAATAGTCCCAAAAATGTGTCAAGTGTCCGATATGTCCGCCGCAATATTGCAGTCACGATAAAAATCGCGGGTCGCCGTCATTACTAGTTAAAAAAAATGCTATAAATCTATCCTCTATTTTGTAGGCACTATAACTTTTGCGCAAACCCATCAATAGACGCTAATTGCGATTTTATTTTAACAAAAATATGTAGAATACGCATCGGCCTAAACTGAGGAAAAAAATAATTTTTTTATAGATTTTTTGGGGATATTTAGTATAGCAAAATTTTTTTTTTTTTTTAAACTTGTCCCTCTTTTGTTTATAGCGCAAAAAACAAAAACCGCAGAGGTGATCAAATACCACCAAAAGAAAGCTCTATTTGTGGGGACAAAATTATAACAATTTCATCTGGGTACAGTTGTATGACCGCGCAATTGTAATTCAAATGTGACAGCGCTGAAAGCTGAAAAATGGCTTTGTCAGGAAGGGGGTGAAATGCCCTGTATTGAGGTGGTTAAATAACATAGTTGGTGCTCTCTGAGCAGGAAGCCTTTGGAAAAAGAACTAAGATTAAGGCAAAAAGCTGCAACATGCCTCTACATTAGCATTTAAGGATAAACCTGGCAGGAGTATTGTGCAGGCAGTAGGTCCCCAACTTTGACAACTGTATTTATGGGATCTTAAAAGAAGCCTATAAGTACTACATATGATGCCTTTTTAAAAATGCCAGGACACAACTAGATGTCAAGTTGGTCCTTTAGCTTCAACACAATACCTGACACTTCAAAAAATGAAGATGGAATTCCTGATCTGTTTCATTGTTTTGGGTCAGTGACTGGTAAAGGAAATGCAATGACAACATTTCTCTTAGGACTAGTATTCCTCCAACTCCTCCATCCTCAACCTATCTGAAGCAGTGATTTCTGGTGTCAGCTTCCTAGGCAATGCCTCATCTAATGCTTTGTTTAACTATTCAATACTGGGCACAACTACTTCAATACTGGGCACTTTTCCCACCTTCCTGCCCCATGGATGGAGTCGTTGCTGGTCGTGCGTTCCACCGTCCAGCACGATCAACCATGGGGACCGGAAGTAGCGTGACCAAGAAGCACCTTGACGTACGTTTCGTATTGCTACGTCAATCGGGAAACGCTTCCCTTTTTGTCTTTTCTCCCATATCCCTCCCCCCATCAATGGTCTTGCAGAGAAGGGATTTTTGCCTCAACAGTCTCCTTCATTGCAGCAAGTTTATCTTGCTAAAAGCGTTATTTGACCTGCTTTTTGATTAAAGAGGTCACTTCTATCTGGTAAGCAGAACCCACATATGGAGCACATTGGGTGTATTAATTCCAGTTGGTGATGGACTGTTCACTAATGATGCCACTTAGAAGATAATCAGCATAGAAGAGTCATATTCGCTAGGACTTTTTTGCCATCAACCTTTTATACATTTTTCACAATTATTATGTATATGGATTGTATCTATTTTACTATGGCACATTGCACGTTAATATGAATATAATATTGCTTTATAGGAATACATAAACACCATTGCACATTACATTGAACCCTATGAGCGCCCCTCACATCTCACTCACTATTATCTAAAGTAGATTTACCTACCTTAGCTAGGGGAGCAGCTGTCAATTTATTTTAATTTACTTTGTTATTTGTTGCTGCGAGGTACCAACTTTCTAACATTGCTATAAGCAAGCATTTTACTGAATGAAATCGATTCAGTTTGTTTTGCTGTGGTTAACTGTAATTGGCCCTGTCTGTACCATATGATCACTGTGACCACAGTTGTACACAATGGATGGCATGTAAGGAAGCCATCCATGCTTTACAATTATCATGTGATCTGCTGTAATTGGTCACAGCGATCACATGGTACTGGGCAGCGGGCCAGTACACTGATCAGTCATTGGCTGTCTTCGATGGACACAGCCAGTGACAGATGGCCCCGCACGAGACACGATACGGGAGTTACTTTAAAAAGGAGTTGTTAAAAACCTCATGGTTTTTCATCTTAATGCATAGAATTAAAAAACTTCTCTCATGCTGCAGCCCCCCCAGAGCCCCCATTTTACTTACCTGAACACGGTCTTTTTCTCCCCGGGGACGAGCACACCAGCTCCAGCTGGTGTCTCGTGTCCTGATTGGATAGATTGATAGAAGTGTAGCCATTGGCTCCCGCTGCTGTCAATCAAATCCAATGACGCAGGTGTCGGGGGGGGGGTCTGGCATTCGTGTCTGTGGACGCAAATGCTGGACGCAGGAGTGCACCGGCAAGGTAACCCCCTCGGGAGAGCGCTTCTCCTAGGGGGTTATCTGATGTGGGGAGGAGCCACAAGAGCTGCCGATGGACCCCAGAAGAGGATGTTTGGGGCCACTCTGTGCAAAAGGAGACGCACAGTGGAGGCAAGTATGACATGTTTGTTTTTTAAATAATGATCCTTTACAATCACTTTAATCAGTTCCCACCCTGATGACAGCCAGGTAGGAACTGGTTAAAGTTCCAAATACTTTTGCCATTGTGTAAATAATTTTAGGTTACAAGGAGTTAATTTGGTATTAGGAATTAATGCAGTAATAAACTGGAAAACATAAATGTAATATATTACCTTTAGAATCAGTTTAAACTTCAGCTTTAATTTAGGGTTTATATTAAGTTTCAGGGCTTAGGTTAGTGTGATGGTAAAGCCTTTGCGTCCGTCTAAGAGCCAGGTTAAGGTCAGAAGGTGCTGAGAATATATTTCTTGTACAACTATCACCAGTGGTGGAGCTCACAGTCCCCTCTGTCTCACCTTCACTGGAAGTTTTGGGTACTCTGAACTTGCTGAGCATTTTCTTCAGTTGTTCCCGCACTGTGACTGCTCTCAGAAGCCCCTTGTAGTTCAGGAAGTGCTGCTGACACCACTGCGAGCTCTTGTTAAACTAAAAAGGCAGAAACCGTTAATTAAACACAAATTAACACAAAATTAGAATAAAGATATACATATGAATGGGAGAATACCCACACTATAAAGGCTCCCTTTCTGTGAATACAATTTTCACGGTGGCCTCTTACTGCCTTTGAATATACAGTATCTCACAAAAGTGAGTACACCCCTCCCATTTTTATAAATATATTTTTTCATGCGACAACACTGAATAAATGACACTTTGCTACAATGTAAGTGTACAACAGTGTAAATTTTCTGTCCCCTCAAAATAACTCAAACACACAGCCATTAATGTCTAAACCGCTGGCAACAAAAGTGAGTACACCCCTAAGTGAAAATGTCCAGATTGGGCCCAATTAGCCATTTTTCATTTTCCCTCCCCGGTGTCATGTGACTCGTTCGTTTTACAAGGTCTCAGGTGTGAATGGGGAGCAGATGTGTCAAGTTTGGTGTCATCGCTCTCACTCTCTAATACTGGTCACTGGAAGTTTAACATAGCACCTCATGGCAAAGAACTCTCTGAGGATCTGAAAAAAAGAATTGTTGCTCTACATAAAGATGGCCTAGGCCATTGATGGCGAACCTTGGCACCCCAGATGTTTTGAAACCGCATTTCCCATGATGCTTATGCACTCTGCAGTGTAGTTGAGCATCATGGGAAATGTAGTTCCAAAACATCTGGAGTGCCAAGGTTCGCCATCACTGGCCTAGGCTATAAGAAGATTGTCAAGCTCAGTGGCCAAGACCATACAGCAGTTTAACCGGACAGGTTCCACTCAGAACAGGCCTCGCCATGGTCGACCAAAGAAGTTGAGTGCACGTGCTCAGCGTCCTATCCAGAGGTTGTCTTTGGGAAATAGACGTCTGAGTGCTGCCAGCATTGCTGCAGAGGTTGAAGGGGTGGGGATCAGCCTGTCAGTGCTCAGACCATACACCGCACACTGCATCGAATTGGTCTGCATGGCTGTCGTCCCAGAAGGAAGCCTCTTCTAAAGATGATGCACAAGAAAGCCTGCAAACAATTTGTTGAAGACAAACAGACTAAGGACATAGATTACTGGAACCATGTCCTGTGGTCTGAAGAGACCAAGATAAACTTATTTGGTTTAGATGGTGTCAAGCGTGTGTGGCGGCAACCAGGTGAGGAGTGCAAAGACAAGTGTGTCCTGCCTACAGCCAAGCATGGTGGTGGGAGTGTCATGGTCTGGGGCAGACCCAGTGCTGTCAGCACTGGGGAGCTACAGTTCATTGAGGGAACCATGAATGCCAACATGTACTGTGACATACTGAAGCAGAGCATGATCCCCTCCGTTCAGAGGCTGGGCCGCAGGGCAGTATTCCAACATAACGACCCCAAACACACCTCCAAGACGACCACTGCCTTGCTAAAGAAGCTGAGGGTAAAGTGTGAATTAATGACACGGCCATGAGGGCGAAGCCCTGTACTCAAATTGTGACAGCGGGTGGAAGGAGAAGAGCCCCAACCCACTGTCACAGGGATCAGGGAAAGCCAGCAGGTGATGGAACGTTTTACATGTTCCACCTTAAAAATTAGTGGAACACACTTTATTTGATACCATATTGTAAGGTGACAGGCAGCACAAGTGGTCAAAACGCATACCTAGGGTTTTTGCATTTTGGATACTTCCAGTTTGGATGTTTCACTCATGAACTGTTTTGAGCTATAAGGCACATTTTTGCTGCTTCATGCAGCAATCTTATTACTTATGGATTGATTTTCACCTAAATTTTTGATCATTAAGGACACACTGTATAGTATATTGTGTTAATCACATTTATGTTTATTGCATTTCAGTAGCTTTGATAATTTATTGTTTGTACATAATCCAGCGCTGCACTCTTTCTTATATCTGATATAATCATATAAATCAAATAAAATGTTTTTTTAATATTTTGTTGAGAATCCTTTCCCGACAATAACTGCCTGAAGTCTGGAACCCATGGACATTACCAAAGACTGTCTTTCCTCCTTTCTGATGCTTTTCCAGGCTCTAACTGCTGTCTTCAGTTGTTCTTTGTTTGTGGGTCTTTCTGCCTTTATTTTTGCCTTCAGCAAGTGAAATGCATGCTCAATTGGGTTGAGATCAGGTAATTGACTCGGCTATTATATATTCCACTTCTTTTCCTTAAAAAGCTCCTGGGTTGCTTTTGTAGTGTGTTTTGGATCATTGTTCATCTGTACTGCGAAGCGCAGTCCAATCAACTTTGCTGCATTCGGCGGAATCTGGGCTGACAGCATATCTCTAAACACTTCAGAATTCATCCGGCTGCTTCTGTCACATCATCAATAAACACCAATGACCCAGTGCCACTGGAAGCCATGCATGCCCATGCCATCACACTGCCTCCACCATGTTTTACAGATGACATTGTGTGCTTTGGATCATGAGCTGTTCCAAGCCTTCACACTTTTTTTCTTCCTGTCATTCTGGTACAGATTAATCTTAATCTGTCCAAAGAATACTTTTCCAGAACTGGTCTGACTTTAGATTTTTTTGCAAAGTCTAATCTGGCTTTTCTATTCTTCAGGCTTATGAATGGTTTGCACTTTGTGGTGAACCCTCTGCATTTGCTCTCGTGAAGATTTCTCTTGATTGTAGACTTTGACAATCATACGCCCACCTCTTGGAGAGTGTCCTTCACTTGTCTGGATGTTGTGAATAGGTTTTTCAATACCATAGAGAGGATCTTGCGATCCAAGCCCACACCTGGCCATGAAACAGCTTTCGATTTAATTGTCCAATTATTTTGATCCCTTGAAAAAAGGGGGGGAATGGCTATTCTTAAGAGCTGTAATGCCTAAACCCTTCCTCCGATTTGGATGTACATACCCTCAAATTAAACCTGAGAGTGCGCACTTTCAGCCCATATCCAATCTAGAACTATAGCTTAAATATGTTTTGGTAAATACCTGAAAAAAAATGTGCCTGTGTCCAAATATATATGGACCCAACGGTATATTATAAATGTATGTTATGGAGAAAAGATGCAAAACAAAAAAACAGTTCCTACCTTGATAAAGGCCTCATACACATTTAACATGGTTAGATGATCCCCCTCTTCTACAGCAAATTTCCGATGTTCTCTTATCTATTAACAAACATGGTAAAGAAAAAAAAAAACAGGTCCTACTTATACATTCCAAAATGTACACTTTTTGCACATGTCAAACTATCCGTCCTTTCAAGATATTTATAAAAAGCCACTGGCAATCTTTTTCCTGTTCTTTTCAATGTTCAAAAATGCCATATCATTTTCATTGTAAAATGACTTGCTGTGCATTACTGTAGTCTATGCTCTTAGTGTGGAGTTCACCCCCTATATCTGGTCCTACTGTGACTGTTTTGGCTCTGGCTTCAAATCCTTGCCGTTTCTCTTTTGAGTGAGTGCTCTATATATTTCTATGGGGAAAAACTGGGAGCCAACATAATGTTGGTGTCATCAGCCACCTACCAGATGATCCACAGGACTGGCCCCCAGTTTTTCCTCATAGAAATATATAGAGCATTCACTCAAACAGTAAATAGAGAGAGGGCCAGGAAGCTTGTTTGCCACATAAGGCTAAGAAATAGTAATCCACTTTCAGTGCGCATGCGCATAGAGCCCCAACCCATAGGAGCCCTTTACATTACTTCTTTGCTGTACCCAACTCTCCCTGCAACCTTATCAATACCAACCTTCCCAGTTACCTATACTAATCCGCCCTGTTAACCCAAACAATAACCCTTCCTGCAACCCTCACACTAATCCTCCAAGTAACTCTAACCCTTATCCTCCCTGGATGACCAAGACCAATTTTTCCTGTAACTATAACACTAGCACTCCCAGTAAACCCCCCCCCCCCCAACACTAGCACTCCCAGTAACCACCCCCCCCAACACTAGCACGCCCAGTAACCCCCCCCCCCCAACACTAGCACACCCAGTAACCCCCCCCCCCAACACTAGCACTCCCAGTAACCCCCCCCCCAACACTAGCACTCCCAGTAACCCCCCCCCCCCCCCAACACTAGCACTCCCAGTAACCCCCCCCCCCCCCCCAACACTAGCACTCCCAGTAACCCCCCCCCAACACTAGCACTCCCAGTAACCCCCCCCCCAACACTAGCACTCCCAGTAACCCCCCCCCCCAACACTAGCACTCCCAGTAACCCCCCCCCCCCCCAACACTAGCACTCCCAGTAACCCCCCCCCCCCCCCCAACACTAGCACTCCCAGTAACCCCCCCCCCCCAACACTAGCACTCCCAGTAACCCCCCCCCCCCAACACTAGCACTCCCAGTAACCCCCCCAACACTAGCACTCCCAGTAACCCCCCCCCAACACTAGCACTCCCAGTAACCCCCCCCAACACTAGCACTCCCAGTAACCCCCCCCCCCCCCAACACTAGCACTCCCAGTAACCCCCCCAACACTAGCACTCCCAGTAACCCCCCCCCCCCCAACACTAGCACTCCCAGTAACCCCCCCAACACTAGCACTCCCAGTAACCCCCCCCCCCAACACTAGCACTCCCAGTAACCCCCCCAACACTAGCACTCCCAGTAACCCCCCCAACACTCCCCCCCACAACCCCCCCCCCCCAACACTAGCACTCCCAGTAACCCCCCCAACACTAGCACTCCCAGTAACCCCCCCCCCCAACACTAGCACTCCCAGTAACCCCCCCCCCCCCAACACTAGCACTCCCAGTAACCCCCCCCCCCCCCCCAACACTAGCACTCCCAGTAACCCCCCCCCCCAACACTAGCACTCCCAGTAACCCCCCCCCCCCCAACACTAGCACTCCCAGTAACCCCCCCCCCCCCCCAACACTAGCACTCCCAGTAACCCCCCCCAACACTAGCACTCCCAGTAACCCCCCAACACTAACCCAACATGCAACCCTAAAACTAAACCTCCCAATAAACCTTACCCTTCCTATTCCCCCACCTATAAAGAGAGAGAGGTGGAGAAGGTGCTTCTAAGTGCAGTATCAAACAGTTTATTAGACCAACACAATAAAATACACTTACAAGATGTATGTGTGTAACGGGCTCATCTGACAATCATAAACGGAGACCAGGTTCCTGCCCCTGTGGCTCTGAGTACCCTAGCCGACCAGCAGCGGTGGGAGATATGGATGAACCAATAGGAGGATCCGTCATCCGGGGGTGGCAGGGAAACTCACGCCGTACAGACTGAAAGTGACAACAGGATGTGGTCAGTTACGCGTTTCGGAGCATGCGCACTACGCTCCTTCCTCAGACCAAAAACCTTGGTCTGAGGAAGGACCGTTGTGTGGATTGCTCCAAATTGTGCAACTGCCCACATCCTGAAGTCACTTCCGGTCTGTGTGGTCCACAATCGTGTCGTGCATTCCAGAACAAATTCTCCTCCTGTTGGTTCATCCATCCATCCATTGGTTCATCCATCTCTCCCACTGCTGCTGGGAGAGATGGATGAACCAATCTCTGACGTCGGGATGTGGGCAGTTACACAATTCGGAGCATGCGCACAACGCTCCTTCCTCAGACCAAGGTTTTTGGTCTGAAGAATGAGCATTGTGCGCATGTTCCAAAACGTGTAACCACCACATCCTGACGTCACTTCTGGTCTGTGCGGTCCACGACCACGGCGTGCGTTCCACCGCTACCCCAGAACAGATTCTCCTCCTATTGGTTCATCCATCTATCCCACTGCTGCTGGCTGGCTAAGGGGCTCAGAGCCACAGGGGCAGGAACCTGGTCTCAGTTCGTGATTGTCAGATGAGCCTGTTACACATCTACATCTCATAATTGTATTTTATCGTGTTGGCCTAATAAACTGTTTAATACTGCACTTAGGAGCGCATTCTCCACCCCTCTCTTTGCCAGTCAGAGTTGCTTCCACTTTTAGAAGAGCTTCTTGGATGCCAGTGTTATTAGTTGCTACATCTCCCGCATACACTTCTCCTGGAATCCAAGGCTCCACTCACACTGATACAGGACCCAGAAGCACCCCATGTTCTATTAACCTACCTAAAATCCTTATACTAGCGCACCCTGTAACCCTCCTTTTAACCCTCTCAACCCTCAGCACAGAGATCCTGGTGTTAGAACGCGTTTCACAAACATGGGGGGAAAATCTCAGACAGCAATTATGTTCAGAAGAGAACAAACTGTTCAGTAGTTTAAAGTTGTGCTATTGCCATCTACTTCTTGTAATAATTTTCCTACTCATGCTGTCCCCAAACTACAAATTTGCAGGCACTGAAGGGGACACTTTTCTACATATAAAAGGTATAAAAACAGCACAATAAATTAACTTCTTTGCCTTTGAACTTTGTGACAACTGGACTTCCCATTCTAAAATTTCATAACAAAGTTTACTCACCGCTTGCGATTTCTGGTTTGGAGGAACAGCAAAGACATTCTGAATTTGCATCATAGCTGCAATACTTAAAATTTCAGCTGAGCATCCAAAATTGCCTTAAAGAAATGAAATGTATAGTTTAACTTTTTTTTCTTTTTATTTTAGACTCCCCCCCCTAAATTGGGTTTTATATATAGTTTGTAATTATATGTCTACATGAAGGCAGTCATCAATTTAGGCTAACGCCTTTCTCCTGAAGCATCCTATGGAGCCACACTTGCATTCAGGGGCTAAAGTTATGTTTCCCCACACTGTGTGCATCAATAGAAATACACAGCCCTGTAGCCTAGGATGGCAAATTGAAAAGAAAGCAAACAGGTAACAACTATAACGCAAAAATGTCGGTGCGGTAGCCAAAAAAAGAAATAAGACAGGTTAATGATCTTTGGTCACAGTGAATAATGAGAGGTCGTCCAGCAACACTCATCAATCCATACTTTAAAAATTTTCAGTAAGCATTATGGATATTTGTTTTACTTCAACTCTTCAAAACTTTTTAAAAACTACCTTCAAGCAGATGTAAATGCTCATTTGAAATGTACCTGATTCTAAAAGCATCTTGGCAAACATAGGATTGAGAGGGAACTCCGCCATTCGCACACCAAGAGGGTCTGTCAGTCGGCAATGCTTATCCAGACCTAAGAGACCAAATTCAAAGAGGGTTCTTTTGGTTAGAACAATAATAAGCATTGGTTTATATATTAGGAGAATCCATTAGAGAAGATTGACACCATAATTGTTTTCTATTGGCTGCAGCAGGGCTAGCGAAGACTTTAGGCTGCTTATCTCAACACAGAAGTCCCCAAGATACATTATATGGCCAAAAGTTTGTGGAAACCCTTCCCAATTACTGGAGTTCAGGAGTTTCTGCTGAAGGGTACAGTTATTAATGCAGCATACCACAAAGAGCCAGGCGCAAAAATGGAAACCCAGGAAGCCTTGAGAAATACCAAACTCTGGCCGCTGCACCCAAACTCAAAAAAGACCAGATAAGGACAAGCAAATAAAAACAACTCAGGGAGCACTGATCCAAAGTGGTAAAATGTCATAGATAACAACCGTGTTCACCATAATAGTTTATAGGCAAATATAAAAAATGTGTCATAAGTCTTAAACAGATAATGGAGCCTTATAGGCAAAATGGTAGACAGCCAAACAAAATGCCCTGTGGACACCTGCAATCACAGTAGCTGTGGCACTCACTCAAGAGCCAGAAGGATGGATGGCTGTCCCACCTCCACCGCTGCAAGGAATAGGATGCTGAAGGCACCCCCAGGGGTCTGGAGGAGCCCGTGGACATCTATCCAGGTAACAACCCAGGGATCGTGGCCAGATATCCAGGGGAGGGGGGACAATATGTGAGCCAGAGGTCTCCAGATCACAGAACGTCCATGCTCGCTCGTCCCAACCCCCTTTCCTGACCTGCCGGGCTGTGCTCAGATAAGGGTCTGGTATGGATTTTGGGGGACCCCAATGCTTTTTTTTCGACGTGGGGGTTCCCCTGAAAATCTATACCAGACCTAAGGACCCGGTATGCTCTTGGAGGAGGAACTCATGTTTTTTTGTTTTTTTTACATTGTGCGTGAAGTTACCCCTAAAGATTCATACCAGACACAGTGTCTGGTAATGTCGAGGATCAAAGTCGGATCCTTGTTCATTGAAGTAGGATGCATGTCGGACTTCAAGTCGCAGGGCAAAGTCGGATCCAAAGTGGTACGACTGTGGTGTCGTACCAGTGTGACCCCGGCCTGAATCAGGATGTACAATAGTAATCTTCCTGGCTGTGTAGTGTGGCAGAGGTACATAAAGCAGAGGTATAAACCTTACAAGTTTGGCTGAACAGAATGGCAACCACTTTGCCGAAAAAGATAAGATGTATAAATTTCAGCTATAATAAAATATATTTTGTACAGTACCAAGTTGTCAGTTATTTTCAGTTCTTTAATCAATTGCTTTTAGGAGAAGATTACTTATTTACTCTGTTATAAAATTTGGATTGCATTGCATTTGGATTCAGGTTAAACAGCCCATTAAAACCAATGAAAAAAATTCAAAGACATCTGATAAAGACATTGAGTTCTGTACCTCCTAATGCATACAGCAGCTCCAGTGCTTGAACCATTGACTGTGCAGGAGGTGGCTGTGCAAATACAAAATGACAAAGACAACACATAAGCATAGGATTCAGCACAAACTACACAGTACTTATCACAGTTGTAGAAGCTAAAAAAAGCCTGTTAGCTGAATGAAGAGCTTGGGGTATCAGGGTTCTCTAGCAGTGACAAACACCCCTCTCTTTTTTATTAAAGTAGTAATTTAGCCCAAAAACAAAAAAAGTGCAAGCAGAAAGGTTTTTACATACTAGTCTCTTCCACAGCAAAGGCTTCTTACCTTCCTTCTTGCAAACTTTTTACACTATGTACTGAGCCGTGCATGCTCAGCTCAGTGTACAATCACAGCATCTGCTAGGTGCTGAGATTAATTAAAAGTTGGCCATACATGAATCGAAATTTGGCCAGGGGATAGCCAAGATTTGATCCATCTTTGGGCAGGCTGATTGCACCCAAGTCGAGCCATGAATCGACTAATACAACCAGGCTGCCAAATGTTTTTACATTTAATCACTATAGCTAAATATTGCTATAGCTGCTAGCAGTAATCGTGGTGTTCTGTTGGCTGGGAATGCTCCCCGTGCTCCCCTGCCTGCAGAACACGGTAGCGCTGTGCGAGGCATTCCCACATCCACACTGACTGTGTTTGATGGAGGAATCGACGAAGACAACAAGCAAGCAGATTTCTTTACTTCCACTTGTGGTTTAAGGAAAGAAAATGGAATCACCTATAGTGTCTTTAACTCCCATGTGTGGAATACATAACATATTGAGGTTGGGAGCTATTAGCTCATTGTATATTTGCATGAGGGAGTCAAGTCATCTCACTACAACCAATTAAGATGGTTGAAGACCCCCTGCTTGAACCCTGAAAAAAAAAAAAAGCCAGGGAGATGTGAAAGCCAACAAGGAAGCTTTTCACATTGCAGGAGAGGATGTAATAAGGAAGGAATTTAGTTCTGCTTTAAGAGCAGCTGCCTCACATACAGGTGCCTGCAGTACCATCCAAAACCTTGAAGCTATGGCCAAATCCTGCCTCGTAATACTTGAAAAGGGAATACAAAGCCCTGAAGATATGGCCGAATCCTGCCTCGTAGTTCCATCCATGTTCATGTATTCTACCACTGTATATAAATTTATACATGTTTTCTTCCTATGTACTATTGATACATGCCTCTTTCCTATGTATTATATACTGTGCATTAATTGATACATGTGTCTCTCTCCCTCTCCCTCCAATGTTGTCTAAGCCATATACAGTATTAGGTTGCTAATTGCAACATGCCTTGCATGTCCCCATTGCTCATTGTTGACCAACATGTCCTATATGGACTATCCCATGGATACCCCACCTGCCTTCCTGTTCCCCCTCTACTAGAATACCCGGCGCGGGTAAGACCAGGTGCGCGTGCGCATCTGTTCTACTGCGCACGCGCTACCCCTCACCGCCTTCCATCTTGACCAGTTCCTCTGGTCCGCTTCCTGTTTGCGCTCCAATATGGAGCGCACCAGGAAGCTGGCGCTCGTCTGTCCCGCGTCGGTGACGTCACGACGCCGGACGTGGCCGCGCCGCGATGACGCGGCCGCGCCCGGCACCGCCACTGGCCTTTGCTTTATGCACATTATGGCCTACTATTCATAAAAACATTATGGCCTACTATTAAAACTACTATACAATTTCTGGGATGCGATAGACCATTTGTTGTCCCACCTACTTGCCCACCTAAATAATTTGATGGAGGAATCAACAAAGACAACGAGCAAGCAGATTTCTTTACTTCCACTTGCAGTTTAAGGAAAGAAAGTGGAATCACCTATGGTGTCCAACTCCCATGTGTGGCAGTCAAGTCATCTCACTACAACCAATTAAGATGGTTGAAGACCCCCTGCTTGAACCCTGAAAAAAAAAAAAAAAAGCCAGGGAGATGTGAAAGCCAACAAGGAAGCTTTTCACATTGCAGGAGAGGATGTAATAAGGAAGTTTAGTTCTGCTTTAAGAGCAGCTGCCTCACATACAGGTGCCTGCAATACCATCCAAAACCTTGACGCTATGGCCAAATCCTGCCTCGTAATACAATCCAAAGCCCTGAAGATATGGCCGAAACCTGCCACGTAGTATCATCCAAAACCCTGAAGCTCTGGCCAAATCCTGCTTCGTAGTACCATCCAAAACCCTGAAGCTCTGGCCAAATCCTGCTTCGTAGTACCATCCAAAACCCTGAAGCTATGGCCAAATCCTGCCATGTAGTACCATCCAAAACAAACCCTGCAGCTACAGCCAAATCCTGCACTGTTCTGATGGGAAAAGCTCCAGCGCTTCCTGGTAGTGTTAAAGTCTGCCCCAACAGTTCAGTGAAGCACACCCTCATAGTGATGGGCCAAAAGGAAATGTGTGAGGGAGGACAGAGCAGCAAACTTTAACACTATCAGGAACCGAGAGCTTTGTTAAAGCAGAACAGCTCAGGATTCGGCTACAATTGGCAGGGTTATAAAGTCTACACCTTGTATGGCAAAGTACTTTTAAAAAGGGTTAATAGCGCATTTAATGAAAGAAAGAAAGTGCTGCGCTCTTATATATTCCACAGTCAATGACAAGTCGCTATCTTGAATTAACCGTAGTGACTATAGTTTCATAGTTAGTAAGGTTGAATAAAGACATCAGTCCATCCAGTTCAACCTGAGTGTGTGTCTACAATTGTCCCCATCCCTGTACATTGCACACTCACATCAGTCCCTACCCTCAAGGAGCCCACAATCTAAGGTCCCCATTCATATACTAGGGCCAATTTTTGGACAGAAGCCAATTAACCTACCTGCATGTCTTTGGATTGTGGGAGGAAACCGGATTACCCGGAGGAAACCCACGCAGGCACAGGGAGAACATGCAAACTCCAGGCAGGAAGTGTCGTGGTTGGGATTCGAACCAGCGACCCTTCTTACTGCTAGGTGAGAGTGCTAACCACTATACCACTGTGCCGCCCCCAAATGTGATATAAACGTGTAAACACAAAATACTGATTCCAAGAATAAACAAATCAAAATATATATTACAGAGTGCTATAGTGATTAATATGAATATACACTATGGTGAACAGTTGTTGCAAATCGGTATCTCAATACATGTGATTTCGTGAACACAAAAAAGGATAGAAATGCAGAAAAAATAACTCAGATGATGCCTTATTGAGGCGAAACGCATCGGAACGAGGTTTGCTGATGCCACTGCATTGTCAGAACCCAATTATATGCTTTTATATGTCTTTGTACATGCGAGTACCTATTTTAAAGATTTAATAAATAGTTTTAATTGATGGTATTACACTATGCAGCTCCATCTCTTTCCTTGCCGATGAAACTAATTTTGGGGGAAGAATCATACTGTATACCATCCATTACTATCGATGGCACTATCTATTTATAAAACTGAAACATCGTAAACTATATTGACTGACACTAACAGCTCTAGTGACACATACAGTGATACTACTATACACTGTACTAAGGACACTGGCTGGGTGGATCAGGAAGGCAATCAAGGGGCTCACTGTGTGCCTAACAAGTGTATGCAAGTATGTGTGTGCTGCTGTTACTTACAGATCTGGCTGGGTGGATCAACTCTGACCAGTAACTGAAAGCAGGGAGACATCCAGCCAGAATCTGTGTGTTGTGTTTGCAAAAACACACAGATCTCTGTACTATGACTGGCCACAGCCCATCAGCAGGTATACAGCCAAAATCATCGGCTGTAAACTGCTGACAAACTCATGCTGCGTCTAATCACAGCACAGGCCAGCAAGGGGGGCACGCATGCATGCCTGTTTTAAACAGAAAGTTAACCACGACGTGCGGAAAATGTAAATGTACCATTGGCGGGCGGGAAGTGGTTAAGATGCATCAACATCAACAGTACTCACGGCTCACCGATAAGAAATGGAAGCGCAGGACATTGTCTATGCCGAGTGCTTTCAGCTGCAAGATCACAGGTGACAGGTTACTTCTCTGCATTTCTGGGACAGTGGAAGGAGGAAGCTTTTGATAATCCTCCTCTGTGAGGAGCATAAAAAAAAAAAATCATTCAGTAAATGTAAAAAGAATAGAAAAAAAAACTATTAAAACTGAATTCAAGTCAATTAAACACACAGATGAAATATACACACTTGCCAAAAGTTTTACAAAAGGTCAACCACACAGCACAGTGAAGCAGAATACACCACATTCTTTGCTGCAGTCATACAGAAGGGATTCAGCGTTATCCTCTCTCCACCTTCAGTGTACTGAGTATACAATGAAGGAGCAGCAGGAGACTAATTAGGTAAACTCTCTGCTCACTCAGCTCTCTCACATTCTTGCAACACGATAGTGGTTCTGTTAAATAAATTCAAAAGTTGAAACAAATCTGTCTGGTGGGCAGAGAGTGTCTTTTTTTTTTTTTTTTTACCTTCTTGCAGAGACTATGCGACAATTTCAAATGTGTCGGAATGGCTACTGGGGGCTATGGTTCCTCCTGTCACAAAAGTATACAAAAGCGACATAGGGGTCATCAGGAGGAACCACAGCATAAAGCCAAGAACACATTATATGCAGAAGTCTTTGATAGCAGCCGCGCTTGTGATTTTTTTTTTAAAGTGGTTCTAAATGCAGAAGTTTTTTTAACCTTAATGTTATCTATGCATTAAAGTACAAAAATAAAAAACTGTGTGCTTTGGGTGGAGGGGTGCAGAGCTTCCCCTGCCCCAAAGCATGTGTGACCTAATATGGTCCAGGAGGGGGCGCTCACTCGCCCCCCCCCCCCCCCCTGACCTGCCAGGCTGAATTGCTTGTATAAAGGGTCTGGTATGGATTTTAAAATCTATACCAGACCGAAGGGTCTAATATGTGGGATTCCACGCCAGTTTTTTTTTTTTTTAATTTTGTTGTGGGGTTCCACTTGAAGATCTTTAGAGCACAAGTCACACCACAAGTCGGATCCTCATGATCCGAATTCTATTAAAAACAATGGGCTCTCATAGGGAATCACTGATTTTAAAATGTTAAAACAAAAAAAAAAAAAAAAAAAAAAACACACTCGACACGGCTTAACGCTTCATCCACCATTAAGCCGTGTTTAGCAGCGCCAGAAGTTTTTACAGCTGGTCCTCAGAACACGCTGGCCCTGGGTTCTTTTTGCAGCTTGAAAACGCCTATGCCACGTACAGCTTCATAGACCTGATTCTTTATTCAACTTAGTTAACTCCTGATCTGTGTATTATCATCACCTAAGCACGTTCGATTTCTCTCTCCTACTTCTTGTACTGTATGTTCTTTTGGCATTCGTTGCGTAAATAAAAGATCACTGTAACTCTTTATGTGGTGGTTGTGATTGAGTTTCATACTCTGTACTGCCAACTATACCCTGATTGTAATTATCTTCTCATAACGTCAGACAACTACGCTCTGAGTGGATGTACGAATGCGTTATTATTTGAAAATTCAAACGCGAAGGCGGGAAACTCGGTTTATTACATCAGCTATTTAAAAGCTGTAAAATGACACACCTTGGAGTGTGAGGGGTGCGGGAACACGATACAACAAGTTCACTGAAACAAATGGGATTTTATATCCTGTATAATCCCAAGACATTTGTATAAAGAAGCCTGAGGGGACACATGCAGAGAGGATAATGGAGTATAGTAAGCCAAAAATCATCACTGGAAACCAGAATAACACGCCAACAAGAATATCAAAATCGTTGTAATGCATACATTATATTATATTAATATAGCCTTCACAAAATGCAAAGGCAGGCTTGTGTTTTTACAAATTAGGAAAAAGTCATATAAAGCTTTAGATCTATTATCCAAAAGGCCTGAGACCTGAGGTTTTGTGGATATTAAAACCTTTTGTCATTTAGTTAAAATAACACTTAAAATACTGATTGTAAACCGATGACCTCCCTGTGATTATACCCATTTTGAACAGTCAGCTGTCAAACCTGCCATAGCACTTGGATAGTCCCCGGCTCTTGACCACTTTCCCTGATCCCTCTCCCCCTCTCGTTGGCCTACTGGCCTTCCCATCATTTCTGTTTCTTGACCTTCTTAGACTCCTTTCACACTGGGGTGTTTTTCATGCGCTACAGCGCTAAAAATAGCGCCTGAAAAAATCCAGCCCCTTTCACTCGGAGCGGTGCGCTAGCAGGGCGGTCAAAAAAGTCCTGCTAGCAGCATCTATATACCGCTCCTACCCATTAAAAATCAATGGGACAGCGCGGCACTACTGCCAGCAAAGCGCCGATGCAGCGGCGGTTTTAACCCTTTTTCGGCCGTTAGCGGGGGTTAAAACCGCATTGCTAGCGGGCGAAAACCGCCGCTAAAATGACGGTAAAGCAGCGCTAAATATATCGCTGCTTTACCGCCGACGCTGCTCCCGCCCCATTACTCTTTTATTCTTAACTCTATTCAGGACGTGCGGTTCTGGCCTTTATGTGTTACCCTATGGGCTCTTATTCTTTGCCTGCACTCCTTGCAACTTGATGTGTATTAGATCTTTATGTTATCCAGACAGAAAAGTACCCTCCCCCTCCGATTCCTCTTGATGGACCATTGTCATCCCAAATGTATGTACCATTGTCTTCAAAGTATCAATCTGTCATCTTTTCCATGAATATATACAGATGATCTTCATGCTTGTACCATTTTACCATTTTGACTCATGTGTAATGTTCTACCTACTGCTTGCGTTTAATAAGAACATACTGAATAAGGGGTTTATTTACTAAAACTGGAGAGTGCAAAATCTGTTGCAGCTCTGCATAGGAACCAATCAGCATTCAGGTTTAATTGCCAAAGCTTAATTGAATGAGATGAAGTTAGAAGCCGATTGGCTACCATGCACAGCTGCATCAGATTCTGAGTGCTCCAGTTTTAGGTGTGCTCCGTTTCTATGGTGTGAACTGGCCCTAAAGCACAACTGTACAAAAAGTATAGTTATCCTTTAAGGTAACGCAGTGGATGTTCTGATATCTTAACACAGCAGCAGTTTCCACAATAGCATTAGCAGCTTTTTCACCAACTTAATATGCTGCAATAATTTATCACCTGTATAGAGCCTATAACACTGGCCAGATCGGTTTCTTCCAGCCCTGCCAGCTCTTTGATTAGCAGAGGCTTGTGACACCGGAACCACGACCAGAGATTCTACCGCTCGTTTGGGGTCATACGCTCGCAGCTTGACAAATCCGCAGTCTATAACGAAGGAGATTCCGTTTATAGTGATGGATGTCTCTGCAATGTTAGTGGCAACAACTACCTGAAGGGAGAGAGCAATACGATTAAGAACAAGAAAGTGAATAAAAAGATAAAATATGCAGAAGAAAAAAAAATCAGAAGAGAACAGGGACTTAAAGTGTACCTAAAGCCAAACCAAAATTATTGGGCTTTAAACAGAGCAGGGAAAAGTTAGATAAAAAGGGTTTTATAAAAAAAATTTGTGTTCCTGCTGGGGAGATTTACCCGCTCAGTTTATCCCGATAACCACTGTCGCCAGGATCAACAGTAAGACAAAATACAAAGTTTTGAGTTGTCATCAGAATAGGAAGAGGGAAAATCTTCCAGTAGGGACACTTATCCGAGAGGACTTGACTTCCTTTGAAGAAGTTTGCTTTCACTTCCTGCTGCGTCTTCAGGCATGAAGTGAAGTAAAATCTCCCCAAAGGAACACAGCAAAAAACAAACAAAACAAAAAAAACACGACAAGGATTTTAAGTATCCCCCACTCCATCCAAAACAAAACAGGGGTTTAGTTATACTCTACCATCAAACAATTTTTTAGAAAAAGCTCATTTGGCTAAAACAAACAGACGGCTTCGTATTTCTTTTGGAGATGTCAATGGTGAAATTTCCTCACCACTGTTGTTCTTTTTTTTTTTTAATTCCTTTATTTCAAAGTAAATTGCATAACAAAAATAGAACATTTAACAAATCCAACATGTTTACGATACAAATGATATGACAGGCAGTTAGAAGATGCGACAGCGGTCAGGCAAGATTAACAAGTCTACTGGGCCTACTTCTTTCCTAAAAAACAGCCTAGAAGGACACAGTGTTAAGGTAACATTACAGCGTATAGAGTTGCATAGGCTACTTGATCCACGTTCTTCTCAGCTTATGTACCACTGTTGTTCTTAACTACCTTGGGAGGTTGGAGTATATCCCTCCACTTTGATTATCCGTAATAAAAAGAATTTAAAGTTAGATTACATTTTTTTTTTAAATAACATACCTAGTATACTTACCTGCTCTGTACAATAGTTTTGCACAGAGCAGCTCGATTCTTCCTCTTCTGGGGTCACCAACTGGCGTCCCTGGCTCCTCCTGCCTTCCAGTCCAGCCACAGTCTGTCCATCTATTGACACAGTGTGGCTTGTCGGCCCACCACCCAACCACTGGATTTGATTGACAGCAGCAGGAGCCAATAGCTCCCACTGAGTCCAGTGAGGAGCGAGAGAGTACGCACCAACGCTGTTCTCGGCACAGCTGGCAGGGCTGGGCTCCTGCTATTTACTAGCAGCTCTTTCTTTCAGTGCACAGAGACTGCTCAGCTGTCGGTTAATTACCAGCCATTCATTGTTTCCACAGTGACTCACCTGGTTACCCATTACCTGCCTAATTAGTCTAGCCTAAAAGCCAGTCCCTTTGGGCTATTTAAGGGCCAGCTCACACCACAGAAACGCGTTTTTAGATGCTTTTCTGCATGCGCGTTCTTGGCGCGTTCCAGTTGGTTTTTAATAGTCCAGTGCACCCCCCCCCCCTTTTTTTCCCTAACCTTAAATAAGGACACGTGTGTTCCAATGAGTTTTTGGTGCCTTTGTGTGCATTGCGGTGCGTTTTACAGCATTCCAGTACAGTCCAGTGCAGGAAAAATGCAGCATGTTCTACTTTTTTTTCTCTGGAACGCACTGGAAGTGCAAGCACTGGTGAAAACCATATAACCTACTTTCCATGTGTTTTTGGTGCAGAAAAAAAATAAAAACGCACTGACTGCATTTGGTGTGAACTGTCCCTAAAGGATAAGTTCACCTTTTGGGTGTAACATGTTACAAATCCACCACTGATGTTTCCTGTTAATGTGCAACTGCTTGGCCGTACAGCTTACACACACACAGCCTGCAAGAGCCCTGCAAAGCATCCACAATCTGCTCATCGTGGGTGCAATGCTTTCAAGGCTCCCAATTAAGACCCCTGTCACACTGGGGCGCTTTGCAGGCACTACAGCAGTAAAAATAGCACCTGCAAAGCGCCTTGAAAGAGCCGTTAATGTGTCTCCAGTGTGAAAGCCCAGAGGGCTTCCACACTGGACCGGTGAGCTGGCAGGACGCTAAAAAAGGTCCTGCTAGCAGCATCTTTGGAGCGGTGAAAAAGCTGTGTATACACTGCTCCTGCCCATTGAAAGCAATGGGGCAGCGCGGCTATACCGCCGGCATAGCACTGCTGCAGCAGCGCTTTGCAGGTGGTTTTAATCCTTTCTCGGCCACTAGCAGGGGGTAAAAGCGCTAGTGGCCGAATAGTGTGAAAGGGGCCTTAAACAGCTTTGCTCATTCCCTCCGTGCCCTCGCATGGTCAACATCTCTAGTGCATTCCTGCTGTGCTCCGGTGTAGGACTTGGCCTGGCTTACTTCTTCTGATTCCTGCTCCTGATTTTTGGCTCCCGACAACCCTGACTTCTCGTACCCCGATTCTGGCTCGTCTGATTACCCGCCCTGGCTTCCAAACCCTAGCCGTTTTTGACTAGGTTCCTGAACTGTTATTTTTGCTATTACATTAAAGGTGTGATTTTAGCTACATTTTTTGTCTCTGCCTGGTTTATGGTTCCTGACAACTGCGCTGGACCGAAACTGGGCTCAGGTGGGCATTTAGAGAAGGTAAAGAACTTTTAGCGTTTAAAACCACATTAAAAGACACAAGTGAGACTTCTGTGTAATGGCCAATGCGGTAACCAGTTCCCAGACAGACATAGGAAGCTGCTAGGTGATTTAAAGTTTATATAAGGCCAAAACCTTTTTCTTAGTTTTGTATGGAGCAGAGAATGTTTACAACCATCAGATTTTTTCTATCTTTGCTTTCTGTATCCAGTAAAAGCAGATTTACATTCAGTTCCCAACAAAGACACACAACATGGAGTAAGAAAATCACCAGAACCAGCCCCCCCCCCCCCCCCCCCCCCCCCCCCCCCCCCACAGGAAGAGTTCCTGAGTATTCCCGTTATGTTCATTTTGCATCTCCTATCACTTTCTGTCCCACTGATAATGGCCACCGTGACAACCATGGGGGTTAATCTCCCCTTTTTGGTAGAAACTGCCTACGTATATCCCTCTTGATTTAAATTTTTTTTTTTTTATGTAGGTGGGCTTAAAGTAAAACTCAACCTAAGTAATTTGTTTTGCTCCCCACAGACTTCTGTAGGCACTTCAACTAATACAGAAGGTGGTGTTTTTGATGGTTCTATAGAAGTCTATGAGGAGAAAGTGTGCAGGTGCAACCCACATGAAGACTTATATTAAAAGGTAACTATGGATCTGTGTGGGGAGGGAGTAGAATATAACATGAATAAAAAGGAAAACTATACTTTGCATAGAGATACAGTTATGCTTTAAAGTGTATGTAAAGTCTTTTTTTGGGGGAAGGGTTAGGCTCTCTGCCAAGTTGCGGTCTGTGTCCTTACTGTTCCTTTTGCACTTGTGACAGTTGCCACTAAAAGTTTTTTTTTTTTAATTAAAATAACAAACGTGATACCTGCTCCGTGAAATGGTATTACACAGAGCAGCCATGCACCTCCTCTTCTGGGGTCCCCCGCTGGCACTGTCCACTCCTCTTCTGTGTCTGCCCCCATAGCAAGCCACTTGCTATGGGGGCAGACACTGTGGGCTTGCTCCTGAGCCTGAGCCGGGCTCTGTGTATCTATAGACACAGAGCCTGGCTCTGCCCCGCTCTCTCCACACTGGGTTTGATTGACAGCAACAGGAGTCAATGGCTCCCAATGCTTATTATGTTGAAACCAATAGAGATTTCTTTTGGTGGTATTAATTCACCACTGGGTTTTTTATTTTTTTAAGAAAAAAATTACTGAAAATTGTAAAAAAAAAAAAAAAAAAAAAAAAAGTTTTTCTTAGTTTGTTATAAAATTTTGTAAATAAGTATTTTTCTCCTTCAATGATGTGCTCTGATGAGGATGCACTGACAGACACTGATAGGCTGCACTGATGGTGGGACACTAATGGGCACTGAAAGACAGCACTGACTGGTACCACTGATGGGCATTGTTGGGGCTGCACTGATGATCAGTGCTCTAATTATCTGTGCAGATCTCTCCTGTGAGGAAATGCTGCTGATCGGCTCACCCCTCCTCACACGCTGTCAGCGTGAGAAGAGGAACGCCGATAACCGACATTTCCTTATTTATATGTGATCAGCTGCTATTGGACAAAGCTGATCACATGGGTAAAGAGCCTCATCATCGGCTCTTTACTGAGATCGGTGATGTGCCATGTCCCAGGGACAGAGTGCACCACCAATCGTCACATGTGCGGCGAGAGTGGAAGGACGCCATATGATGTCCTCCCAGAGCCAGAGAGCCACCACCCACCCGTCAGTCATTTGACAATATGGTGGGTGGGAGGCGGTTACGGTAAAAAACCTTTAGCCTTAAGAGCCACTTTCAAGTTTAGAGCTGCTATGAGAGCAAGAGGAGAGGGTAACCCATCCAATGATGACAAATGTTCTGGTGACAACAAAAGTCCCCACATTTTGACGAGATTTCCTCTAACTTATGTTGCATATCCAAGACAGAGAGTGGAGATAATCTTCCCAACAAGACACAGACAGCAAAAAAAAGTTAAAAAAATTATATATATATCTCCTGAAGGGGGTTTAACCCTTCTCTGCCCTTTTACAAAAAAAAAAATCCTGTTTTTACAAAATTAAGCGTACCTTCCTGACATTAGCAGAGACCCTTTCAAACACTTTCATTTGTTCAGCGGTGGGAAGTCCTGCATACATGGGGAGAACGCGGAGATGTTTCTTCATGCCTGAACGAGCAAGGGTACGGGCCTGTTCAACCAGCATGGATACCACACTTTCTACCTCATCCTGTCAAAGGGAGAGAAAAAAAAAAACCACAACATTACAGCAAACATGCCAATCAAAAGAGATGGAAGCCCACACACACACACACACACACACACACACACACACACACACACACACACACACACACACACACACACACACACACACACACACACACACACACACACACACACACACACACGCTTTCATCTGCTTTTCTGTAATGACAGAGCCATCTTTGCTCAAATAGTATCCAGAGTCTATTTCCTGGACTGAAAAGCTGGCTTGGAAATAACACAGGCCTATAAACCCTGGTGCCTGTGCAGTTCCTGGTCTTGATTACAAATGGCAGACACAGATTAACTCTCCTTCGGTGCACCTTTTACAGAAACTACCCATGCAGACAAGAGGCCATAGTAGTTTTAAATGCACAGTGGAGTTTATTAAAATATAGTCAGATGCTGATGAAATTACCTATAGGTTGTTTCTGACCCGCTCCGTCTAATCAAAGGAAACCGCAGCCGTTGGCGCTTGCCCTTAGCATCAAAAGGTGTGAGCATGCTTCCCGTTTCAAAAGCTGTGCAAGAGCAGTGTGTGCTCTTTCATCACCTATCCCAGCAGCGATTGAGCTCAATACTGCTGGCGCAGGCAGAAAGAATGCCCTACGCAGATTTTAAAAAAGGAAGTGCGTTCACTTCTGCAATGCTGGAGCAAATGGCAATGGCTGCTCCGTCCTGCAATTAACCCAGGATGTAGGAATATACACAATGGATTATTTCAGGAAGGCTACAAGGGGGACAAAAAACACCTACAGGCATGGCATTTGCATCCAACTATATTTTTACAAACTGCACAGTGCACTTTAACTACTGGTGCCCCTGGTCTGCATGGGCAGTTTCTTTAAATCTCAGTACACACTAAGAAAATCAGACGAACTATTGTCTGGTTTTCCTCGATGCTTCGCAGCCGAGGATACCAAGGATAGTATTAATTGCACGAAAATACTTGTACGACAAAGGCTTTTTATTTGTTTATTGTTTCTGATCATGCGCAGTCTTTCATATCTGATTTTTCTGGTGCGAAAACCATCCGAAAACAGTACACATTAAACACTTCCGGGCCGATGTACGTCCCTAATTTGAGGACGGATATCGTTATGGCAGCAGCTAGCTGCCATAACCCTGGTATGGCCTTGTTCGGCCGGCGGTCGAGTAAAAGATAAAAAGTGGTCTCTGCAGCAGATTCGCCTCAAGGTTCCCTCCGCCGCTTACCGGAGCCGTCGGCAGCGGCGGAGGCGATCAGATCCTCCCTGTGGACTGTGCATGGAGACGAGTGAGGGGAAGATGGCCCCTACCCGTCTCCATGACACTGCAGGGCGGAAGCGACGTCAAAACGTCACTTCCGCCCATAGTTCTTAAAAGGGACATTTTTTTATACGACATCTTTTTTTTATTGCATTTTAGTGCAAATATGAGATGTGAGCTCTTTTTGACCCCAGATCTCATATTTAAGAGGTCCTGTCATGCTTTTTTCTATTACAAGGGATGTTTACATTCCTTGTAATAGGAATAAAAGTGACACAATTTGAGTAGCGCTCGCATATGAAAAACAGTGTTCAAACCACACATGAGGCATTGCCGCGATCGGTAGAGCAATAATTCTAGCCCTAGACCTCCTCTGAAACGCAAAACATGCAACCGGTAGAATTTTTTAAATGTCGCCTATGGAGATTTTTAAGGGTAAAAGTTTATCGCCATTCCTTGAGGGATTTTGAAGCGTGACATGTTGGGTATCAATTTACTCGGCGTAACATTATCTTTCACAATCTAACAAAAAATTGGGCTAACTTTACTGTTGTCTAATTTTTTAATTAAAAAAAGTAAATAAATAAAAAAAAAAGTGTGCTTGTAAGACCGCTGCACAAATACGGTGTGACAAAAAGTATTGCAACGACCGCCATTTTATTCTCTAGGGTGTTAGAAAAAAAAAAAAAAAAAAAGTATAATGTTTGGAGTAATTTTCTAGCAAAAAAAATGTTTTTAACTTGTAAACAACACAACAAAAAAAAAAAAAAAAAAAAAAAAAAAAAAGGAGGCCAGGTCTTAAAGTGGTTAAACAAAAATCGCTAGTTTTGTTTTCATACGAGAACAATTTTGGAAATTGTCCCTTCAGAATTTTTGTTTGGAAAGTCTGAATCGGATGTGGAAAGTTGTGTACACACTATATGAAAAATCAGAATTTTTCTTCTGATTAGTGTGTAACCCCCTTAAAAGATGAACTTCCCCCCCAAAAAGCTAAAGGCTCTGTGCTTTAGGGAATAACGGTGATTTGAAAAAAAACACTGTCAGTGGTTTCCTATAGCGTATCTTATTTTGCAGCAACTCAGCCTCAGTTTCTGAAGCTGGGAAGCTGTTCATATGAAATTACCAGATAAACCACACCCAAAAAACTTGTTGTCTCTATCCATCCTGCTTTAATATCACTGGAAGCTTTGTGACTAGTAGTTTGCACTGATCCCCATCATCGCATAATCAGGACTGACACATAAAGAAGTAATTCATGTTACTGCTGGCTCATTATGTACTTAGCATTTTATAGGAAACAAGGAGGCGTGGTCACACATAGGTCCCATTTTTTATTTAATTGGTCCATGTGTATTATTGTTACAAGCACAGGGATGCCATAAACTTTTCACCGAAAAGGAATATTTATCGTCTGAAATTACATTGTGGTCTGTTTAAATGCAAATTAGCATAGCAGATATAGGGGTTTATTTACCAAGGCTGGAGAGTGCAAAATCAGGCTCACTTCTGCATTGAAACCAATCAGCTTCTATTCTCAGCTTGTTCAATTAAGCTTTGACAATAAAACCTGGAAGTTGATTGGTTTCAATCTAGAAGTGAGCCTTATTTTGCACTATCCAGCTTTAGTAAATAAACCACATAGTCTTTAAAAGAAGACATATAGAACTTTTAGGAGTAAAGTCTTATAGTAGAACATGCACAGCTAAAGAAGCATCTTCTGGATCACCACTCTGCTCCTGGTTTTATCTTGTTGCTAATGACGGACTCCCTTGATTTTGGGACAAAGTCCTGCCCAAATGCTAGGATTGGGTCTTCGTAGAAAAATAGGACTGTGTGGAAACGTACTGTATTTTTTTCTATCCCCGAAGTCAAGCCTTCACTAACAAAGTAAAACAAGTTTGCAGAGAGGTGAATAAAGAAGTGTTTTCCGACTCACAGGCTTGTTTTAGGGTTTATGCACATGGCCCCAAAAAATACAGCATTTGTATGATTAACCTTTTTATTTATTTATTTTTTATTTTGGGGTTGAATGCAGGTTATTGTTTTCTATAGACCTATGCACAGAGCTGCATCAGTACATTTGCTGTGTATTTAGATCTATAGAAAGAAAAAGTATGCATATGAGGTGCTGTGTAGAAGTCGTATTTTACGCTGTACACATGTAAGGACTTGTGCCAATGTTTACATGTATCCTATTGGAGTACCAGAACAGCCTGCATTCTAGCAATGAAAGGACACAAGGCAGCTTTCCTGAAAAGCCGCCTGTGCCCTAGTGGCAGGGCCATTTATGCTGTACGCATGTAAACACTGCTCAAATGTTACAGGTGTACAATGTACAGGGCGCAACCAGCTTGTGCTAGCAAGATCCTGCATACTAAATTTCTGTATTTTCAACATGACCATGTGCATGTAACCTTAAAAGCTAAGTTCACCTTTGGAACATGGTACATGTTCCACTTGTATTTAGGGTAGAAAATATTACATGTTCCAGATCCTGCTTCCTTTCCCCCTCCCTGTGACAGCGGGCAGGGGATCCTCTCCCCGCTGTCACAATTTAAATACAGGGCATCTGTGCGGGGCTCCGCCCACACAGCCCGATTATTTATTCAGAGTCTTGTGAATAAATGAACTACAAGTACTGTTGGCCACCGCAGCCGAAGGCTTGTACTGTAGTTCTCAATGAACTGCAAGGGTGCTGGGGAGCAATTTTGTTCATTAACCGCTTAAAGAGGAGTAACCATTCTAAAAAAATAAAAATAAAAAGTTAAAAGTCAGCATCTACAAATACTGCAGCTGCTGACTTTTAAAAATCGGACACTTACCTGTTCCATGGTCCAGTGATGCGGGGGATCGAAGCCCCCCCCCCCCCTCGCTCGGCAGCATTGTAACTGTGGGCACTCGGCTGTGGCTTCACAGCCGGGCACCCACTGCACATGCGCGAGTGGCGCCGCGATTGGCCGCGCAGTCATCTGGGACCTGTCACATGTTCCAGATGATTGACAAGAGGGAGGGGGGCAGAGCTGAGCCCTTCCTGCGGGAAGTGATGTCACTAGCCCAGGCACTTAAAGAGGCAGACTACGAGGGACCCCCTAGCAACAGGCATTTAGAGGTAAGAAAAAAAAAATTTTTTTGCAAATGTAGGAATTTAGGAATATTCATGCATTATTTTTTTTGTGTGCAACAACACTTTAAGGGCCGCCCCACGTATATTTAATGCAGTGGCGTGCCTTTAGCGCAAAATCACGCACCTATACACAATTCTCGTCTTCCGCCCTTCTCCCACTGTGATTGGACACAGCGGGAGCCAATCAGCAGGTCCAGCGGCCGCGATGGCTGCTGGGTACCTGGCAATCATTTGTAGAGAGGCATTACAGCGGTCTGCCTATGTAAACAAGGCAGACTGCTGTTTTGCCAGAAAGGAAAATGTTGATCTCATGGATCTCTGTTTTCCATTAGTCAAAGCACTCCCTGTACATTTAGAAAGCACACATAGGGAACACATTTAACCCTCTGATCGCCCCTGATGTTAACCCCTTCCCTGCCAGTGTCATTTATACAGTCTCAGTGCATTGTTTTAGCACTGATCACTGTATTGGTGTCACTGGTCCTCAAAAAGTGTCGCTTAGTGTCCAATTTGTCCACCGCAATGTCGAACAAATTGCAATGTCGAACAACTAGTAAGAAAAAAAATAAATGTAAAAAATTAAAAAGTCCCTAAATCAGATCACTAGTTTGTAGACGCTATAACTTTTGCAGAAACCAATCAATATACGCTTATTGTTTTTTTTTTTTTTTTTCTAAAAATAAACACTAATTTTTACCACAAATATACATATTGGCCTAAATTATGAAGAAATTTGTTTAGATTTTTTTTATTGGAAATGTTTTTATAGCAGAAAGTAAAAAATATATATATTTTTGTCAAACTTGTCGATCTTATTTTTTTTATAGAGCAAAAAATAAAAAAACACAGGAGGTGATGAAATACCACCCAAAGAAAGCTCTATTTGTGGGGGAAACAAAAGGGACATCAATTTTGTTTGGATACAGCGTCGCATGGCAGCGCAATAGTCAGTTAAAGCAACCCAGTGCCATATCGCAAAAAAAGGTCTGTCAGGCTTCTGGAGCTGATGTGGTTAATTCTTCCTGCAATTTAGTACCTGCCTGCTCAAATTGGAGGTATGGGCAGACCGTGTTCTGAGATTCTGTAGGGCACTGGTATTGCACCCGCTATCTGCAGATCATACACACATATATAAGCGCAGCAATCTTTAGTTCGATTGTTCTGTTGTGTGATCGCCAACTGCTATCTTTTTGAACATTCAATCTAATTTATTTTTTACCTGCACACCTTTACACTAGCCCAAGCAGCATGCAGAGTTACCATAAGGCGGACTAGGTTTTAAGTTTTGTTTTAAAATTGTCCGCTGAACTTGGCAGTCCGGTGGACAATACGGCCGTCTGTATGATGGTCCGGCAGACCAAAAAGGACGCATGCTCAGAAGCAAGTATGTCACGGACTCTAGTCTAGTGTTCGAGTCCAGTCGTACGTGCTGTACGTCATCGCGTGAACCGCTGGACTTTTATTGTGATCGTGTGTGGTCAAGTCCGTTCACTTTCAAGTCCGGCGAAGCCCAGCTGGAAAGTCCAGCGGTTTGTCCGCCAGACTAGGTCCGGCGGACAAAGTCTGATCGTGTGTACGCGGCATTATACGACTTTATACGACTTTGGGACTGCAAAGTAGCATGACAAGTCGTTCCCCCATGATTTCCAATGACAGCCATTCATATTAGTACGACTTCAAGTCGTTCCGACTTCAAAGTAGTCCCTGCACTACTTTGGTCCGACTTTGATGCCACTTACACAGGCATTCCTTAAAATCGCGTGACTTTGAATTCGCACAAGTGTGAAAGGGGCCTAACGCCGTTGTGTTTACACCTCTGCTATGAGAGATACACGTTAGCTGTCTATATATGAGAAGTGGTGTAAAACTGAAAAGCTGGTGGTCTGTGTTAATAATTTGAGCCGTGGGTAACCTGGTGGCTATTTATATCGTCAAACGCCGTTGACCACCTATAACTTGGGGTCTCTACCTCCGGTAAGCGGATTAGGACTGTATTTGGTGGAGGAGAAAAAGGATTAAATTTGGAAGATTGGGGCACTTGTGGTTACCCCCGATTCATTCTTATGTCTCGTTTCTTGGATTTGCACTATTTGGACTGAATCACTCTATATGGTGTTTATATCGCGCTATATTCTCTAGCCTTGTATGCATACTGATCACGCCTGAAGTTACATCATTTAAAAGGGATAGCACATCTTTTTATATTTTACAGGGTGGCCTTTTTTTGAGAGATGAGGTCAGGGTCATCTTTTCACCTTTTAGTGACTGCAATATACCTGGCCAGTTAGGAAAGCAAGAATATCTCCATCCATGTCACTTTGATGGATCTTCATCACCGTCTGTACAGTAGACTTCAAGTAATCTGGAACAGGGCTGATGAAAAAGAAGTTGTACATAGAGAGCAGATTGGAATATATAATACAAATTAAATAGACTGGGAAGTATTTATGATAGAAAGGAGGGAAAAAAGATCCTGACCTTTGAGTATAGAAAATATCCACAGGGAACGTCCTTCCTTCCACTGTGAGGATGGCACACGTGTCTCTGTTGGGATCATTGGTGTCATTCTGATTGAAGAATGCCTTGAATTTCTGTATGAGGGGTGATAATTTATGTGATATCCAGAACAGACAAAGAAAGCCAACCATCCCCTTCCTTTAGCAAACATTACAGGGTCACATCAACTATATCTCATATTATTTATATGTGGTTTCCCCAAGAAAGTAAATACACATACTCGCAATGCAAAGGTACTCTTGAACCTGGGTTCACACTTGTGTGATCACAGACATCACATGTGATTCGCACTGCAGTGCAGATCACCTGCAATGTGAATTTAACCAAACTGTATGGCCGAAATTGTAACACATTTGCACCAGAATGGTGCAGACCTTTTTTTGGTCCGCACTGGAATCAGATCGCATGGGTTTTCACAAATAGAGAAAGCTCTATTTGTGAGAAAAAGGGACATCAATTTTGTTTGGGTACAACGTTACACGACCACGCAATTGTCAGTTAAAGCGATGCAGTGCCATATTGCAAAAAATGGTCTGGTCATTAAGGTAGAAAATCTTTTGGTCTGTAAGTGGTTAAAGGAATTCCTTGAGTACCCCCAGGTCATCAGAACTAGTGTCCCCATTAGAAGATTTTCCCCGCCATTACTTTTCTGGGGACAATCCAAAACGTGTGATTTTTTTTTTTTTTTTTTTACTTTCACTTTCAGAAATAATGGTAAACAGGACAAATAGAGAGGGTGAGTCTCCATAACAGAGGCACAGACAGCAATAAAAACTGACAAAAGTTGCAATCCATCTCCACTCTGTCCAAAACAAGTACCGTATATACTTGAGTATAAGCCGACTCAAATATAAGCCGTGGCACCACAGAAAAACCACAAAAAAACTGGAAAAACGTATTGACTCGAGTATAAGCCTAGGGTGAAAAATGCGCAGCTACTGTAAGTGGAAAAGAGGGTCAACAATGCCCATTTGCAGCCTCACTGTGCCCATTTGCAGCCATAGGTCCCCCGAACTTCAAACTTGGTAGTTAAGGGTTCCTAGATGCCCCCTAGCTGCAGCCAAAGGGTCCCGAAATGACATTGCTGCAGATGGACACAGTTGACCGACTTTGGGCCCCGTATCTCGGGGTCACTTGGTGCTAGGAACCCCAAATGTCCCAGTGGAACTAGCATTACAACATATCAAAGATGGGGTTCCTAGCACCAAGTGGCCCCGAATTCGGTTTGGAAAATGTCAAGCACTTGTCTGCAGCAGAGAATTAAATTTTCGTTCCTAGCACCAAGTGGCCCCGAGATAGGGGGCCCCAAAATCGTGTCGGAAAATGTCATTTTCTGCTGCAGAAAAGTGCTCGACTCCAGTATAAGCCGAGGGGGGCATTTTCAGCACAAAAAAAAAAACAATGTACTGAAAAACTCGGCTTATACTCGAGTATATACGGTAGTAATACTTGAACTCTCCAAAAAGAAAAAAGATCTGAGGCACAGCCAATATTATTGAGAGAGTGAATTATATTGCTGAGTGTCAGTTGGCTCAGTGACAGATTGCAATTCAAGCACAAATCTTACAAACCGCTCAAGAAAAACATTCATGGGAGCGGACATGTACCCAAGACTTGTGTCCAGATCTGTCAATCCACAGAGTAATCAATATCAATAAATGGCGACAATGATGCCTGGTAGGGGATCATCACACCCAGTGGAGGAGCAGTTCTTAGAGATCTGCACAATCTCCCCAGAATTGATACATCAATATAGGAGGAATAAACAAGGCTGCAAAACTGTGTAAGGCTACTGGGACTCCAAGTGAAAAGGTAAATTCCAGGATTGAAATAAGACAAAGTTTATAAGGTTACCTCTGCATCAAGTGTTGCCGAGGCCACGATCAGCCGCAAATCTCCTCTTTTCTTCTGAACCTGCAGATGTGAGAAACAGAAAACTGGGGTGATGCATCTGACTGATGTAGGACAGACAATAGAATGACTAACTCTGGACCCGTTATGACATGCGACAAGTGACTGCACTTTCTCCTGCACTTTACAACACTGTTACTCTTATTTTAATGCAAGTCAAAGGCCCCTTCCACACATGCGGACCGTTTGTCCATTTTTCATCTGTTGACAGATGAAAAATGGACATCAACGGTCCATTTTTGTATGAAAGAATGGCTCCGGGACTCAAGTGGTTAAGGATTCCAACTGACAGATGATGAAAAACGGATGTAAAAAAAAAAAGAAGGACGACAAAAATGTAAACTTCATATGTTTTTTATTTGAAAAAAAGTGACTGATGAAACGAATGGTCTACATGTGTGAAAGGGGCCTAAGGGACCAGCTCTGATCCACATTTATTCAACATACACAGTACTATTTCTATGGACCTTATTATGTGCACTAATTCAGCAAGGTCTGTTATACAGCCAGGCAACAGAGCAACGATCTGAAAGATAATCATAATACAACACCAAAATAAGCAAAAATATGCACTTTTTAGTTTTGTTAGGTTAGTAATAAGCCTAGGGTTTCATTGGGATTTACTTTAACCCCTTCATGCCTAAGCCTTTTTCTGACACTTGTTGTTTACAAGTTAAAATCAGTATTGTTTGCTAAAAAAAATACTTAAGAGGGAGTCCACCCGAAAATTTTTTTATTAAAAGCCAGCTGCTGACTTTTAATAAATGGACACTTCGCTTTCCTGGAGTCCAGCGATGTCGGCGGCCGAGGTTGATCAATCGCTCGGCTCTCGGCTGCTGCCGCAATTCTCGGTGAGAGAATCAGGAAGTGAAGCGCTGCGGCTTCACTTCTCGGTTCCCTACTGCGCATACGTGAGTCGCACAGCGCAATAAGAATGCTCCACGCTGTCTCTGGGACCCGTGTGTGTCCCAGCAGACAGCGTGGTGGGACAGGAAGAGGCATAGACTCCCGTGGGAGTCTATGCCCGGAAGTGGGTGCAAATACCTGTCTTAGACAGGTATCTGCACCCCCCTCTCCCCTGAAAGATGCCAAATGCAACACCGGAGGGGGGAAGGGTTCCGAAAAGCGGAGGTTACATTTTTGAGTGAACCTCCGCTTTAGCTCCCCCAAGAGACCCTAGAGAATAAAATAGTGATCATTGCAATATTTTATTTCGCACTGTATTTGCGCAGTGGCCTTTCAAAGGCAATTTTTTTGGAAGAAATACAGTTTCATGAAAAAAATAAATTAAACAGTATAGTTTAGCAATTTGTTTTTTATAATCTGAAAGATGTTACACAGATTAAAAAGATACACAACATGTCATGCTTTAAAATTGCGCACACTCGTGAAATGGCGACAAACTACAGTACTTAAAAATCTCCATAGGTGACGACTTAAACATTTCTACAGGTTACCTGTTTAAAAAGTTACAGAGGAGGTCTTGTGCAATAATTATTGCTCTCGCTCTTCTAACGATTACAGTGATACCTCACATGTGTGGTTTAAACACCGTTTACATTTGTGGGCGTGACTTACGTATGCGTTCGCTTCTACGCACGAGCACGGAGAAATGGGGTGCTTTCAAATTATTATTTTTCCTTATTTATTTTTTTTATACTGTGCCTTTAAAAAAAAAATATATATATTTTTAGTCACTTTTATTGCTGTCACAAGGAATGTAAACATCCCTTGTGACAGTAATAGTCAGTGACGGGTACTCGTCTATAAGACCCCAAATCCCACCCTTTCCCTTAAAAGCATTAAAAAACGCCAAGTTTGGCCGTTTGGAATACTGCCATTTTTTTATTTTTTTTTAAATCTGGTGCCTTTAAGTCTTTACTAAACAGGAAGTGATGGCGCTCTACAAAACGGTACCGAAGTGATGTCTGCAACTGCAGGCATCACCCTGGTACAGCCCATGCAGCCACAAATTTGCGTTATTCGTTAAGGGGTTAACTATTGTGTGTATGGGGATGTTAAAGCGGACCTTCAGTAATTTTTTCATCTTTCCATCTATTAAATCTTCTGCCCTTGTTGTTTTAACTTTGGATAGTAAAACGTTTTTTTTTTTTTTTCCTGCCAGTAAATAACTTATACAGCCCACTTCCTATTTCTTGTCTGGTAAAAAGCCTAGGGTGACATCATGCACAGCTCCCCTCTCTCACTCTCAGAGAGTTTGCTAGGAAGGGAGAGAGGATGAGTCATAAGAGGGCTAATGAGAGCTGCAGAGCTGGAGGTGTGCCTCTATGTGTCTGTGTAAATTCAGGAAGTAAACAGGCAGCAGATTCAGCTGCCCACAGTTAAAATGGATGCAGTCAGACTCAGTGGAGGGAGATTTCTGCAACATGTTTGGCAAGTACAGAATCATAGTACCGTATTTATCGGTGTATAACGCGCACTTTTTTACCCTGAAAACAAAGGGTAAACTGTGCCTGCGTGTTATACGCTGATATCTGTTTTTTTCACCTGGGGGGGGGGGGGTGATGATCGGGCGGGGGGGGGGGTGGGGGGTGGGGGGGGGGGGGGGGGGGGGGGGGGGGTGGGGGGGGGGGGGGGGGGGGTGGGGGGGGGGGGGGGGGGGGGGGGGGGGGGGGGGGGGGGGGGGGGGGGGGGGGGGGGGGGGGGGGGGGGGGGGGGGGGGGGGGGGTGTGGGGGGGGGGGGGGGGGGGGGGGGGGGGGGGGGGGGGGGGGGGGTGGGGGGGGGGGGGGGAGATTGATGGGGGGGGGGGGGGGGGATGGGGGTGAAGGGGGGGGGGGGGGTGGGAGGAGGGGGGGGAGGGGGGGGGGGGGGGGGGGGGGGGGGGGGGGGGGGGGGGGGGGGGGGGGGGGGGGGGGGGGGGGGGGGGGGGGGGGGGGGGGGGTGGGGAGGGGGGCGGGGCAGGGGGGGGGGGGGGGGGTGGGGGGGGGGGGGGGGGGGGGGGGGGGGTGGGGGGGGGGGTGGGGGGGGGGGGGGGGGCGATGATCGGGCGGTCCGCCCGCCTCTCCTGGCCGTGAGACAGCGCTGCCAGGACAACTACAGATAACGTTAATGCCAGCCGCCTCCCACACAACCTCCCCCATGCCATTGTATGGCAATTCAAACCCCTCCACCAACGCCGCTCTCCTCCTCCCGCTCCGCCCCCTTCCTCGAGTGTAGCTTGTGATTGGAGGAGGAGAGCGGCGTTGGTGGAGGGGTTTGAATTGCCATACAATGGCATAGGGGAGGTTGTGTGGGAGGCGGCCGGTGTTCATTAACCTTATCTGAATTGTCCTGGCAGCGCTGTCTCACGGCCAGGAGAGGCGGACGGACCGCCCGATCTCCTCCTCCCGCTCCGCCCTCTTCCTTGAGTGTAGCCCGTGATTGGAGGAGGAGAGCGGTCATGTGACCGTCCATGATTCAGAGCAGATATGTCACATGCCCGGGTCCACGACGCCAATGGAGGAGTTCAAAAGATCCACACATGACACAGGAGGATGCAGGTATTCAATAGCTCCGATCCGACTTGGGGGTCTCCTGGGAGTGCAGAGGAGGAGGTGGGCTTTATAATGAAAGGGGCCTGCGTACCATGCAGGGGCTCAGTGTGTCATGCGGGGGGGCTCAGTGTGTCATGCGGGGGGGCTCAGTGTGTCATGCGGGGGGCTCAGTGTGTCATGCGGGGGGCTCAGTGTGTCATGCGGGGGGCTCAGTGTGTCATGCGGGGGGCTCAGTGTGTCATGCAGGGGGCTCAGTGTACCATGCAGGGGGCTCAGGGTACCATGCAGGGGGCTCAGGGTACCATGCAGGGGGCTCAGGGTACCATGCAGGGGGCTCAGGGTACCATGCAGGGGGCTCAGGGTACCATGCAGGGGGCTCAGGGTACCATGCAGGGGGCTCAGTGTACCATGCAGGGGGCTCAGGGTACCATGCAGGGGGCTCAGGGTACCATGCAGGGGGCTCAGGGTACCATGCAGGGGGCTCAGGGTACCATGCAGGGGGCTCAGTGTTCCATGCAGGGGGCTCAGTGTGTCATGCAGTGGGTCTGTGTATTATGCAGTGGGCTCAGTGTGTCATGCGGGGGTCTGTGTGTTATGCAGGGGGTTCAGGGGTCTGTGGAAAGTTTTTTTTCTGAAACTTCCTTCTTAAAGTTAAGGTGCGTGTTATACGTCGGTGCGTGTTATACACCGATAAATACAGTATATATAAAATAATAGGCAAAGTGGTTGGAGGGAAGCTTCAGAATGCCAAAGATGTTTTTATTATAAAATGATGTGAGCAGAATGCAGTTCCTCTTTATGTGTACAATGTTAAGGGGGGGTACACGTTAAAAAAATAAAATAAAAAAATGATGTAAAATTTAATAAATGCTTTAGAGAGAGTGTCATCTTACTCATGAAGGGCAAAGTGTCAGTGTCTCTGCAAAGAGCACCCCATACCCCCTATATATCAACCCTACCAACACTCACCTGAAGCTTTTTCCTCCTCGGCAGCGATAGCTGCCACTTTTACATATGGAGGAACATGTGACCTTCTCCCCACTGACAGTACTTGGCTCTAACAGCCAATTGCTAGCCTCACTGTCAGATGACCAAGGGAGTGATGTCATAGATCTCCTGGGTCACTGTCACACCAACCATTTCAGTGTCTGCAGAAGGAGGAGGGGGTGATGAGAGAAGCGCTGGTAAGGCGAGTATAGGGGAGTCGGAGCAGGGCCCTTTGAAGAGACACTATCACATTACTCGGCATGGGCTAGATTACAGGCTTTAATATTGTTGAAAAACAAACCTTTTTCAGGAGGCCAATAGCGATGTCTGTATAGAGGGTGCGTTCGTGAGCTTCATCTAACATCAGCACGCTGTATTGTGAAAGATAGAGACAGATTAGTTTTCAGAAACTTGGATAGTTTATCTTTTGCTCCACAGCCCTGTATGCTCCCGATATGCTCAACTCAGTGACCTCTGATCACTAGAAGGTTATTAGTTCCTAATGAGTCAATGGGCTCCCAACATTTTACATAACATCTTCCTGTTAGGATATGTTATACCCACTAGACGCAATTCTGATGCATTTAAAATACCTCTGGTTAAAAGAACAAAATATGCAATTCCAGGCAGCAAGTTAAAGCAATCACTAAGCTACTTATGCCAAAAAGCAAACACTGTAATGCCCTGTACACACGGTCGGACTTTCCGACGGAAAATGTGCAATCCGAGCTTGTTGTCGGAAATTCCGACTGTGTGTAGGCTCCATTGGACTTTTTCCATCGGAATTTCCAACACACAAAGTTTGAGAGATGGATCTAAAATTTTCTGACAACAAAATTCCGATCATGTGTACACAAATCTGACGCACAAAGTGCCACGCATGCTCAGAATAAATTACAAGACAAAAGCTATTGGCTACTGGACTCTTTATAGTCCCGTCGTACGTGTTGTACGTCACCTCGTTCTGAACGATCACATTCTCCAACAACTTTGTGCGACCGTGTGTATGCAAGACAAGTTTGGGCCAAAATCCATTTTGTTTTCGGAATGTCCGACCGTGTGTACAGGGCAGAATTGTGCCAAGGACCGAAAATTCTGTCGAATTTGTGTATTCTACGAGGTGTGTCTAAAATATCTCAACGGCAACATGGGCCAGGTGCATGCCCTATCTAAAGTCGAGAAGCGCCACCTGGCCTAAAGTACACATGACCATCAGGGTAAACCTGCTGCGGGCAGTGGAACGTAATCAGTGTAAGAGGTAGGGTCACAGTGCAATAGAGTGAATATCAAGCTCTGCTACAAATTGGGGGCAACAGAGACGGAGACTCATGAAATGTTGGCGCACGGAAGCCGTGAACAGAAAATGTGTTTACAACTGGTTAAAACGCTTTTGCGACAGGAAGGAAAGACTGAGGATGAGCCACGTTCGGGTCAGCTGTTGACAAGCAGAACCCCAGACATGATTGAGCGAGTGCTACAAATGTTGGCACGAGATCGGCGGCTGACTCTACAATTGATGGCGGAGGAATTGGGTATTAGCAAGGACACAGTGCTCACCATCGTCCTTTAAGATTTGGGTAAGAGGAAAATCTGTTCCCGGTTTGTGCAGTACAAGATGACCGTTTAACAGAAAGCAAAACGATCGTAAGATTTCATTACGATGTGTGACCAGGACCCATCCTTTCTGCGAACCATCATCACAGGGATCCTGGTGCTACTAGTTCGATCTGGAATCTAAGCAGCAATCGATGGAATGGCATTTACCGTCTTCTCCGTGAACCTGCTGACTTCTGTTTCCCAGCCTGAAAAGTTTAATGAAAAGCGCACGTTTTAAGAACGTGGCAGCAATCCAAGAATGTGTGACAGCGGTTTAGTGATTCCTAAAGTGGCCTTTGCTGACAGTTTCCAGAAGCTTTATGAATGCTGCCAAAAGTGTGTCGTGAAGAATGGCGATTATTTTGAAAGTCAATAGGGCTGCTTTCACACTGGTGTGGGTGAGCGGGCATTGACAGGCAAAATGCTGCAAGTTTTAGTGGCGATTTACTGTCGTTTTAGCAGCGCTATTCGGCCGATAGCGGGCGCTTTTAACCCCCGCTAGCGACCGAATAGAGGGTTGAATGTGCCCGTGTAGCGTCGCTGCTGAATCGCTTTGCAGGTGCTTTGGCAGCGGTGCCTATTCATTTCGACGGGCGGGGGGGTGGAGGAGCCAAAGAAGGTGCTTGCAGGACTTTTTAACATCCTGCCAGCGCAGCGTCCCAGTGTGAAAGCACTCTGGCTTTCACACTGGGACTGCAGGGGAGGCGTTTTTCAGGCACTATTTTTAGCCCAAAAGCACCTGAAAAAACGCCTCAGGCCCCTTTCACACTTATACGACTTGTCCCATGATTTGGGACTGCAAAGTAGCATGACAAGTCGTTCCCCATGATTTCCACTGACAGCCATTCATATTAGTACAACTTTAAGTTGTTCCGATTTCAAAGTATTCCCTGCACTACTTTGGTCCAATTTTCAAGCCACTTACACAGGCATTCCTTGAAATCGCGGCAAAGTCGCACAAGTGTGAAAGGGGACTCAGTGTGAACGGGTTCTAAACGTAATTTGTTTGCATCTTCTGGTTTGTTTTCTGATACCAATCATTAAACTTTTTAGACACACCTTGTAAGTTCTCCATAGAAGCAGAAATCCACACAGCCCCTTCACAGGGTCCCTGGAAGTGTACCTATGCTGTGTAATGTCCTTTCTCCACTTTCAAAAATTCAAAACATTTAAAGCTCAACCTTAGTTAACAATTTGAAGCAGAGAAAGTTTTAGTTTTATTTTATGAAAAATAAAAAAGCTTTCATGAATAAGAACCCCTCAAAGCGTTACATTTTTCCCCAACCTCTGTAACTGGACAGCTTGGCTTGTATTTATTTATGCAGAAAACTATACATAAAAAAGGGTTTACATACAGTGGCTATAAAAAGTCTACACACCCCTGTTAAAATGTCAGGTTTCTGTGATGTAAAAAATGAGACCAAGTTAAATAATTTCAGAATTTGTTCCACCTTTAATGTGACCTATAAACTGTAGAACTCAGTTAAAAAAACAACGGAAATCTTTTAGGTGGAGGGAAACCGAAATAAAAAATTAAAATAATATGGTTGCATACGTGTGCATACCCTTAAACTAATACTTTGTTGAAGCACCTTTTGATTTCATCACAGCTCTCAGTCTTTTTGGGTATGACTATCAGCATACCACATCTTATCTTGGCAAAATTTTCCCACTCTTCCTTGCAAAAACACTCCAAATATGTCAGATTGCGAGGGCATCTCCTGTGCACAGCCCTCTTTAGATCACCCCACAGATTTTCAATCGGATTCAAGTGTGGGCTCTGGCTGGGCCACTCCAAAACTTTAAACCCTTCTTCTGGGGAAGCCATTCCTTTGTTGATTTGGATGTATGCTTTGGGTCGTTCCTCCTTATGTTCAGCTTTCTAGCAGAAGCCTGAAGGTTTTGTGCCAATATTGACTGGTATTTGGAATGGTTCATAATTCCCTCTACCTTGACTAAGGCCCCTGTTCCAGCTGAGGAAAAACAGCCCCAAAGCATGATGCTGCCACCACCATACTTCACAGTGGGTAGGGTATTCTTTTTGTGATGTGCGGTGTTTCTGTGTCAAACATATCTTTTGGAATTATGGCAAAAAATGAATCCTTGGATTTATCAGACCATAACATATTTTCCAACATGCTTTTGGGAAACTTCAGATGTGTTTTTGCAAAATTTAGCCAGGCTTGGATGTTTTTCTTGGTAAGAAAAAAAACTTCCGTCTTGCCACTCTACCCCATTGCAAAGACATATGAAGAATACGGGAGCTTGTTGTCACATGTACCACACAGCCAGTACTTGCCAGATATTCCTGACGCTCCTTTAATGTTGCTGTAGGCCTCTTGGCAGCCTCCCTGACCAGTTTTCTTCTCGTCTTTTCATCAATTTTAGAGGGACGTCAAGTTCTTGGTAATGTCACTGTTGTGCCTTATTTTCTCCACTTGATGATTACTGTCTTCACTGTGTTCCATGGTATATCCAATGCCTTGGAAATTCTTTTGTACCCTTCTCCCGACCGATACCTTTTAACAACGAGATCCCTCTGATGCTTTGCAAACTCTCTGCGGACCATGGCTTTTGCTGTAGGATGCGACTAAAAAAAAAAAGTCAGGAAAGACCTACTAGAACAGCTGCACTTTATTTGGGGTTAATCAGAGGCACTTTAAAATGATGGCAGGTGTGTACTGACTCCTATTAAACATGAGTTTGAATGGGATTGCTTAATTCTGAACACAGCTACATACCCAGTTATAAGAGGGTGTGCACACTTATGCAACCACATTATTTTAGTTTTTTATTTTTACTTTTACCCCTAAAAGATTTCCGTTTGTTTTTCAGTTGTACAGTTTATAGGTTACATTAAAAAAAGGTGGAAAAAGTTCTGAAATGATTTATCTTTGTCTCATTTTTTTTTCATCACAGAAACATGACATTTTAACAGGGGTGTGTAGACTTTATATCCACTGTATACTTTAACCATATACAGATTACAACATTTACCACTATAGAGGTCATTAAGGCACCCCAAAACATTAAAGAATATACAAATGACCATGATCTCTGATCCCAACGATATACAAACATAGAAGATATGGAGATGTAGTGTATCATTGGTAGCTTAATTTCCCTCCAGACATACGGCTGACTGCAGGGGTGTCTGCACAGCACATGGGGATGCACTGCAATGTTATATGAGTATGAGTGAGTGAGTGAGTGAGTGAGTGAGTGAGTGTGTGAGTGTGTGTGTGTTTGTGTGTGTGTGTGCAATAGATTGCCTGATACAAACTGATCTTTCATGTCTATAGCCCCAATGTGAGCTATATGCTTCAGTTATAATATTAGTGATCAGATTCCCAAATAGTCACCTCTGCCACATTTCTAAAAGGTTGCCAATGTGTTTCGACATAGGCTGTCCCTTTGCCACAGTGCTATGTGCAAAACATAGACAAATATTTACCTGTATCTGGTGAGCAATGGATCAGCCATCATTTCTCGGACAAGCATGCCATCTGTCAGAAACTATAAAAAGACAATAAAATAGTCCAATAATGATAAACACATTACACAGCAAACAAAAATGTCGGGGAAAAACAGCACACAAGAATTCTCAGTAAAAAGCAGCTCCAGATACACAGGGGGTTTGCTGAACATGACAGCAAAGAACAAGAAGCTCTGACAACCAGATTGCACCTTTCTACTGCTCAGTGCAGTCTGTAGAATAAAAGGGCTGATATGGGTTACTCTTCTCTGTATGTTGCAAGCAATAATGATTCCCCATAACAAATCATATTGTGTATGGCTGTATTTATCTATGGGTAGCACAATGGCTTAGTGGTTGGCTCTTAAAAGGAGAACAGCCAAAGCTCATTTTGCTGTACTTCTCCTGTGGGTCACGGGAGTGCAGTTCGTTGAGCACTCCTGTGACTGGTTTTCAGCAGACAGCGGGCTGAAGCCCACTGTCAGCTGACGTCACAGAGCCGGTCTGATGCTGCATCCACCTAGATAAGTATGAATCTGCAAACAAAAAAAAAAAAAAAAACACATACTTCTTTTAAACCTTGCATCACTGGAATCCTTGGTTCAGTTCACCATCAGGACACTATGGGGTTGGTTTACTGAAGGAAAATAGACTGTGCACTTTGCAAGTGAAGTTGCACTAGTTTTTCCCAGAGTTTGGTGAATGTGGTGAAGCTTCACTTTGTAAAGAGGGGACACACAGGATACCTTTGCTGCCATTGTTCCATTGCTGGGTGTCCAGTGCATCCCTGTACCTTTAAAGAGAGGTGGGCTCCCTCCAGAGATACCTGTCCCCCAATCTATCCATCATTATATATGTGCTTAAACTCAGGAGACTCTTAAAAATGATAGGAGTTAGGACTGCAGTACACTGGGGTGCTGCGACGTGACCGCTGCAAATGTGTGCAAGCGAAAACCCCTTTTTAAAGTGAACTATTGGACAGGACAATTCGGTTTGTTGTAGGTTGGCTGGTAAGTGAACTGGGAATTTTTGTTTATTGTTTTTTGACATTGTAAAGAATACCAAATCAGGTGCAATGGGGAAAACAACACAGCATTTTTGCTTGCACAAGATTGGATGATTAAAACCGGAAGAGCTTTACCACATTTACTAAGCTCTGGGGAAAATAAGTGCAACTACACTTTCAAAGTGCACAGTTCTCCCTGTGATTGCATGGGCGTCCTCTAGGTCCTCTGGTTTCCTTCCACATGCCAACGTGCAATCTAAGTTCCTACGTGCTGATAAGTTAATAGGCTACTGTCTAAAATGGCCCTTCGAATGTGTGCACAAAATAGCTATGCATGTGTATTATCACATTCTGCTTGCTGGTTCCAAGTCAATGGGGAGAGAGTTGAGGAAAGAGCTTACGACCTACCTTGTAAAAAAAAAAAAAACATGCCAAGAGAATGATATAGAAAAATGCCCTTTGTCGTAGTAGACACGGTGCCCAGAGGGCTGTCCCATAGAATCCCAGAGAGTCGGATATGACTAAAATGTCACATTTATCTGTATCGGCCCATAATATCCACGAGAGCCGATGTAAGGTTATAATGATGTAGCTGTGAGTCAATGCATTTAGAAGGTTTTAGCAAACACTGACACCATCATCTATGCTGGACTCACCGCATATAGAGCAACACTGGATATTGTGTTGATGAGCTCGAACATTAATAATAATAACCTCTGATGGAAGGAGCTATGAGCTTGTAAGGCTGATATGACAAACATACAGTATAACACCAGGCATAGGTAATTCACAATCTCACCTTGATACGCGTAGCCTGAGGGTCAGTACAGTCATCAAAGCGTATACAGTAGCCAACTTCGTGTCCCAGCAAAGCACCTCGCTCCTCTGCCACCCGCCCTGCCACCTGTTACAACACAAGACACTTACTGACATTCGGGAACAAACAACTTTTGCAATAAATCTCTGCATCGTCTTTTAAATTAATTTGGATTGAGAAATTAGTCATATTTATTCATATGGGACAATTCATCCAGTACAAATTTTGTCCTTAGAAGAACCAACTGGTTTACAACATTTGTTTTTGTTTCAGGGTTTTATTCAAGATGTGCAAAGAAATCACACAAACACTCGTAGGTAAAAATCAAACAGTATATAACATTTAATTAACCACTTCAGCTTCGGAAGGCCCCTCTTCATGACCATGCTATGCGGCACAGCACTACTTTACCTGACAATTTCATGAGCGTGCAACGCTGTACCAAACAAAATGTATATCATTTCACACAAATAGAGCTTTCTTTTGGTGGTATTTGATCACCTCTGAGTTTTTAATTTTTTAGTGTATAAAACAAGAGCAGGGAATGAACAAACAAAAAGATCCACTGTCACTGAACACAGCTCTGTGTTGTTTACACTCACAGAGCTGTGTTTGGTGAAGCTCAGAGACGATCACCGGGTGCTAGCGGTCAATCATTGGCCGGGACCCGGTGATCAGCAAGTGCTGTGAAAAACCGATCTGCCGCTGTACATGCAAGTTTTACGGTTGGCAATCGGTAAAGATAAATAAAGATAACAAAATGTAATACTATTAGAAAACGTAACAAGAATACTTAGCTATAGATGCCTTTTCTGTGCCCTGTCTTTGTGGCTTGGCACAGATAATAAAACCATGTGCTTGCTTGCCCTGGCACATGACTAACTCATTTTTGGCTGTGGTATATACAGGACTAGTTGGTAACAGCTGACCAACCCCCCTTGAAAGCAACATCACCTTTTCAGAACTTGGTCATTTGGTCAGTTCGTAATGACCTTCCTTTGTTATGCGGTCAGCTAATGTAGCCAGGCTTAAAATTCATGCTTAGATATTGTGACCCAATAACAATAAGGAAATATGAAATTTCCCCTTTGCTTAAAGAGGAGTCTGTTAAAAAAAAAAAAAAAAAAATGAAAGTCAGCAGCTACAAATACTGTAGCTGCTGACTTTTAATATAAGGACACTTACCTGTCCAGGGATCCCACAATGTCGACACCCCTAACCGATTCGTCAATCGGCATCCAGGTGCAGGCGCCGGTGTATTATCATTTTCTGTCCCCCATCACAAAGTGTCCGCTGTGTACTGCGCATGGGCAGTACACAGGACACCCAGATTCCGAAAATTGCCGAAGATGAATGGCGCCTGCGCCATGAGTCCACTTTCAAGCCCCACCATCCAAGAGGACATAGAGTTAGAATATAAAAGAGCCGAGCGCAGCGAGGCCGTGCCCGAAGCGTGGCGAGCGAAGCGATCCCGCGAGGGGCCCTCTAAGTTTGTGTAGCCCCATGTCCTTGGATGGTGGGGCTTACACCTCGACTCATGGCGCAGGCGCCGTTCAACTTCGGAGATTTTCCGAAAATACTTATGCTCTGTACTGCGCATGCGCAGTACACAGCGGACACTTGGTGATAGCCGGACTGTTCGATGTCAGAGCACCGGCATCTGTAGTAAGGGAAACAGAAAGTGAAGCCTTGCGGCTTTACAGCCTGTTTCCTACAGCGCACGCGCAAGTCGCGCTGCGCTCTTTGAATATTCCGGACGCCCTCTGGGACCCATAAAGCCACAGGGGGGGGGAGGGGCAGGAAATGACAGATTTCTGTGCAGCGATCTCACCAGGAAGTGGGAGTGGGTACCTGTCAAAACCAGGTACCCGCTTAACAACCCCACCCCCACCCCCCAAAAAAATGGCAAATATGTCAGTGGAGGGGGGGGTGCAAACAAGCGGAGCGTTCCCTTTTGGATGGAGCTCCGCTTTAAGAACTGAAAGCTTGGTTCGCATTGCTAGGCTATCCAGCTCTGAAACTTTGCTGCCAAATAATCTGACTTTTCGTACTGCAGTCTCTATTAAAAAAAAAAAAAATGCTGGCAACAGGTGAAATCAGTAAATCAAGCTAATGCTTTGCAGCATTAAGCTGTCCAGCAATTCAATTTCTGTTTTCACAGAAGCCAGAATTCAGAGAGCTCCTTACATGAGGGGTGGGTAAGCATGCTCTCTCCTCAACCTATCACCAATCACACATTCAGGTCTGAATGTGATTGGTGGCTGCAGGACATGTCTTTGTACTGTGGCTCTAATATACTAGAGCTGAAGAGAAAAGAGGAGCCTGCAGTGGGTGCGTTTGGGAATCCTCACTCACGTCCTCAGCCATGCAGTTGTTTTAGGCATCGGAGAAGAGAGAGTGGCAGTGCAGAGGATATTCTCATATGTGATCATTCGTCATTTTTTGCTCTTTTTGGTTGTATATAAATTATACTGCCGTTTGTAAATGAATTGCAATACCTGGTTTTCCTTTTTGTTTTTCTTTTAATTGATATTTCGTGGCTCGGCTGACATCATGAATAGAGAGTTTATGCTTACTGCAGGATAAGAAGAGAAACCTGCACCGAATATGTCACCACAAAGCGGTTATATGACCTTTTAACCACTTCAGCCCAGGAAAGGTTTTACCCCCTTCATGACCAGGCCATTTTTTGCGATACAGCACTACATTATTTTAACTGACAAGTGCACGGTCATGTTGTGCTGTACCCAAATAAAACGTTTGTCCTTTGTTTTCCCCCACAAATAGAGCTTTTTTTTTTGGTGGCATTTGATCCCCTCTGCGGTTTTTATTTTTTGCGCTATAAACAAAAAAACTAGCGACAATTTTGAAAAAAAAAAAAAATATATATTATTAATATATATATATATATATATATATATATATATATATATATATATATATATATATATATATATATAATTTATTTTTATTTTTTTACTTTCTGCTATAAAACATTCCCAATAAAAAAAAAAAAAAATCAGTTTAGGCCAAAAAAAAAAAATTTAAAATTTCTTCAGTTTAGGCCAACATGTATTCTACATATTTTTTGTAAAATATATACATATATATATACAAATACAGTATATATATATATATATACATATATACATACACACACACACACACACTGTATTCTATATATACAATATACGTTCACCTTTGGGAACACTTTACATGTTCCACACGTTTTTAGTAATATGTTAACACTCCTGCACACTCCCCCCCCCCCCCCCCCTCATTCTGACAGCGATTGGGGATCTTCTCCCTGCACCTGCTGTCCCTATTTGAAAAGAACATGGCCCTGCAAAGCTCCACCCACACAGCCAGGTCATTCATTTACAGAGATCTGTGAATACTTATTTGAGTATCAATAGAAAACTGCTAAATGTAATAGAAAACTGCTAAATGTAATAGAAAATGTATAACAAATTCAATACAAATCTTGGAAAAAAAAAAAAAAAAAAAAGAGACTTTGGTTAAATGGTAAAATAAAATTTCCATCTGGCTTACCGAAACTGCAGCCACCCTCCGGGGTTGTGTTACTCCAACTACTTTCCCTTCTGCTGTCCACCCAGCTTCTGCAAGGTACTATACAAAGGAGAGAAAAAAGAAAAAAAATATACATTTTACAAAAGGGAGTATTTGTGGGCCTAAAGGCAAAGCGAAGCACCTGTGTAAGAAGCTTCAGATGGAAGCTGCAATGCCCTTCCTCCGGACTGTATGTCTCATGTCAGGTTCCTGCCCTGAATGTAGTAAACACCAGGGCTGCAATGTCTGACCCTTTTCAAAAATGTCTATCAGGGAGAGCTGCACTGCTAATTAAGTTTATGGTGCTGCCAGGATCTTTCTAGACAGCACCACCTACTGATGTGTTCAGGGCTTAATTATACATATTTTATTCTGATTTAGGGTGCTTTCACCCTGATCAATTTTTAGATGAAAAAAAAAAAAAAAAGGCGGAAGAAAAATGCATCCCTTTAAATCCTACGGAACTCTGCGTTGCGTTTCTTAACCACTTCCATACCACTGAACGTCATATGACGTCCTGGGCTTTCAGTGGGGATATCCGAATTCAGATATAATTAGTTTCATCCAGCGATTCCCTGCACCATTAGAACAATCATAGTGGCTGTACAGCCGCTTGATCGTTCTTACAGGCGGCATGAGGTCCCCCTCCCACCGCCCTCCGGTGCTTCTACCGGCTTGCCTGTGCGATCGGCGAGCCGGAGAAGGAATCCGCTGGAGCCGGAGGAGGAATGCGCCGGCGTCGGAAGTTAGCCATAGAGCAAATGAAGGACTAGATGGTCCCCAACAGTCTCTATGACTCTCGGAGGCCCAGTCTCGATGTTATGATGTCACGTCAGGGCCGGAAGTAAACAATGCCGGGGACTCAGCTGGAAAGCCTGAGATCGTTTATTTTTTTTGGATCTCAGGCTTTCCAGCCTTGACTAGAGATGTGGGGTCTTATAGACCCCACATCTCTCCATGAAGTGGACCTGTCATGCACTATTACAAGGGATGCTTACATTCCTTGAAATAGCAATAAAAGTGATCAAAATGTTATTTATTTTAAATGGGAAAATCTAAAAAAAAAATCTAAATAAATGTAAAGCGCCCCCATGTGCTCGCACACAGAAGCAAACGCATACGTATGTCGCGTCTGCATATGTAAACGACGTTTAAACCACACACGTGAGGTTTCACCGCGAACATTAGAGCGAGAGCAATAATTCTAGCCCTAAAGCTAGCCTGTAAACATTTTTAAAGCATCACCTGTGGAGATTTTGAAGTACCGAAGTTTGGCACCATTCCACGAGTGAGCACAATTTTAAAGCGCAACATGTGAGGTATCTCTTTACTCAGCGTAACATCAGTCACATTATACAAAATAATTGGGCCAACTTTACTGTTTTGTTTAAAAAAGAAAAATCACGTTTGAAAAATTGCTGCGCAAATGCCGTGTGACATAAAAAGTTGCAATGAACGCCATTTTATTTCCCAGGGTCTCTTTGAGCAGGTGTACCTAATAAAGTGGCTGGTGAGTGTATACAGTATTATACATTCACATTCATCATGTCCATGTTTCATAGGTGCATGCTGGGAGACAGGCAACCGGAAACGCATCAAAAATGCATATATGTTTTTGACGTATTTTTTCAACTGGGCAGTGTGAAAGCAGCCCGATATATAGCTGGGTGGTTTCTGATCCATTAATGTGCATTTATGTTTGATTATTGGCGGTAGCCTGAATCAGTATTGTTTGGTAAAGACTATAAAGAAATGTTTGCTGCTCAGCTGAGATGTTGCTTTTACTTCCCAGCGTGTCACTGACCTCAAGCAAAATGTACAACCAGTGTGGTTGGAACTAATTATTCACCAAGCAGTGAAGATGGAGCATCAGTATGACAGCCAGTCATCTAGGATTTATAAAGCGTGTTAGGAATCGCAAAGCAAATGTTTCATCCATGACAGATTCATTTGAAATGGTTCAGCTTTACTCAGCCCAAATCAGCAATTATTTAGTCTGTAGGAAAGTTATAGTCCACAAACTCTGGTATATAATCTGAAAATCAAATCAATCCTGATGCACTCAGATCTTGAGGCCCGTAAATGCCAGGACAGTACAAATATCCCACCAAATTACCCCTTTTTGGAAAGTAGGCAGTACAAGGTATTTGGTAAGAGACATGGAGAGTTTAGAAGTTGTAATTTTTTTGGAAAATGAATAAAAATAAAAAAAATAAAACACAAATTGCTGTCAGTACAAAATGACAGAACCTTTGGAAGTAAAACATATATAATTGTGTAGATGTTGGCACAGAGTAATCTTTAATCACTTGCCCCCCGGTAGATTTACCCCCCCCCCCCTCATGACCAGGCCAATTTTTGCTTTTTGGCACTGGATTACTTTAACTGACAAGTGCGGGGTCATGCAATGCTGTACCCAAATACATTTTTTTTACATTGACAAAGCTCTGTCCTGTCTTCCTCCTCGCCGATCAGCAGGTGCCGGTGGTCAATCAATGGCCGGCACCCGCTGATCGGCTTGTGTTGTGACTAATCACAGCACAGCCGGCGCGCCCCCTACCCGGACGTGCTGGGTACGTGATCTGGCACAGGAGAGCCATTCTGCCACTGAACTCATACATGAGGCAGTCGGCAAGCAGTTAAAAAGGTTCATTACTTGTAAGAGAAAATACTGCTTCAAGCTTGCTCCAGTGCTGGCCACACATAAAAGCCTAGACATCTGGTCACAAGAGGTCTTCTAACAATCCTAATTCTTTCTTTCAGCAGCCTATGTATTTAAACCTCTCTCCCTTCAAAGTGGCAACACCTGGGTCATTTTGAATTGAAAGTTTATCCATAAAACTTGTATAATGAAGCAATTACCTGGGGAATTTGTGTACTTTTTCCACATCCTGTTTCTCCAATTATCACCACTGTTTGGTAATTCTCCAGCAAGTAAAGGATGTGATTTCTGAGCTGCAAGGAAGAAAAAAAAAAGAAAAAAAAAAAAACATAAATCATAAAGCTAACAGCTGCTGAACTCCTGAAATTTAAATAGAGAAAAAAGTTATTTTGTTTTGGGTGATGGAAATTTGGGAAACATACTGTGTAAGCATTAACAAAGGCTGGCTGAGGTGAAAATAATATCTCTGTCTCAGTGAGTGTTCTTACTTAAATAGAGACAACGTGTATCTAAAAAAATCCCAATGGCACGTCTGCAATAAGTGTCGGTTCACAGAAGCCCAGAATGTTCGTTCCGGTTATCACATAGATTCCCGCTACCAAATCACGCTTCTCTTGTGAGATGTGCGGGGCTGCTGTTCATTTTGAATGGCACCCCCACGTATCTCAGCCCACAGGGAAACCACATGGTCAAAAAGATGCATGCTCTTTTTTGTGCATTTCACGTGGCACAGCAGCCCATTCAATTGAATGAGCTGTCATGCCAGAGCAAACAAGGGACGCACAGAGGTATTGTTCTCATCTCTCTGGGAGTCTGTGTCTCTCATCATCCCTCCGTAGGTTCCGTTTACACTAGTGCGGGCTGTGCATCCCACAATTGCTCAGGCATGGCAGCTAGTTCATTTGAATAGGCAGCTGTGCCATGTGAAAACACACAAAAAAGGTGCATGCATCATGTTTAAAATGTGGCCACAGGAAAATCGCATGGTCTTTTTGATCATGTGGTTCCTGCACCCGCAAATGCACTGTGGGCTGAGATGCATGGGGGGTGCCATTCAAGATGAATGGCAGCCCTGTGCATCTCGCAAGAGCAGTGCGATTCGGCTGTGGGTATCAATGCGGTTCATGCACCCACAATGCATGGCCCGCACAGCCAGCCTAAAGCCCCATACACACGCTCGGATTATCCGAGGACCAGGTCCGTCGGATCATGTCCGTCATACTTTGTCCGATGTTGGTTTTGCGTACACACGGTCGGACAAAGTTGTCGGAAAATCCGATCATTCTGAACGTGGTGACGTTTGTTGCCTACGAGGGGACTACGTAGAGGCTAGTAGCCAATAGCTTTGGTCTTGTAATGTGATCTGAGCATGCGTAGCACTTTGTCCGTCGGACAACGGTACACACGATCGGATTTGGTGTGATCGGACCGTGTTGTCGGAAAATCTATCCAGCAGGAGATAGGACTTTGTCCGTCGGACAATCCGACGTACACTGTCTGATGGTGCATACACACGGTCTGATTTTTCAACAACATTGTCCGATCGGACAGAATCCATGCAAAAATCGGACCGTGTGTATGGGGCTTTAGGCTTGGTTCACACCATGCAGTTTGCTTTTGATCCGTTTCTGCAGTGCTTTTTGCACACAAATTTTTCTAACATTTTTAATGCGTTTTGCGCTTTTTATGTTTTTTTTGGCCAATTCGTTGTTGGGTGGATCAAAAAACGCAAAACACAAATCACGGCAAGATCACACTACATGCTTATCTGCAGCTTTGAAGTCTCCACTAAAATCTATTGAACCAAAAACGCATTGTTTCGCTTTAAAAAAAAGCCCCTGACATAGATGTGAACGTGCCCCATAACAAAACTTTGTTGTCGGAAAGTCCGATCGTGTGTACAAAAGTCTGTCGCACAAAAGTAGAAGGAGCCGCACTGGCTATTGAACTTCCTTTTTCTCAGCTCGTCGTACGTCTTGTACGTCTCCGCGTTCGGAATTGTTGGCCAGCATTTGTGTGACCGTGTGTATGCAAGACAAGTTGGGGCCAACATCCTTCAAACAAGATTCCGCGGCTGTTGGTGGAAAGTTTGATTGTGTGTACGGGGCATAAGACTCTAGCGCATTCAACATTTCCGTAAATGTCCTCCACCTTACACTAAGGCTCCATCCTCTGACCCCTACGCTAATGCCATGTCCTGTAGTAATGTAGGGATCAAAAGAAGTAACCACATGCGGTAGGGTCACAGGCATCTGAACATGCCAAGTACCCCCTGACAGCAGCATGTACAAATTTATAGCATCCAGGATTTCACCATAGCCCGCATCAACTAGAGGGGGAGTACTTTCAAAATCATTAAGGTGCTCAGATACATACCGTATTTATCGGCGTATAACACGCACTTTTTTCCCCTTAAAATCAGGGGGAAATCGTGGGTGCGTGTCATACGCCGATCTCCCGCTGATTTTCTTGGAGGGGAGCGAGCGGAGCCGATATACCGAAAGCCGCGTGTATTTTCGGCTAGTCTCGGCTCCTCTTGCAGTCCCGCCCACCTCCACTGATTGCGAGAGGAGCCGAGCGCCGACAACATAAAGAAATCCGAGTTCGGCTATTTTCGGCTCCTCTCGCAGTCCCGCCCCTGACTGCATGCAGAGCCGAGACTAGCCGAACTCGGATTTCTGTATGTTGTCGGCGCTCAGCTCCTCTCGCAAACCGTGGAGGTGGGCGGGACTGCGAGAGGAGCCGGCCCGAGACTAGACGAAAATACACGCGGCTTTCGATATGTCACGCTGCGCTCGTCCTCTCCACTCTGCGCTAATTTTAAATCAAGCTGCACTGGGCAAGGCTGCAAAGGCACTGGCAAGGCTGCACTGGGCAAGGCTGCACTGGGCAAGGCTGCACTGGGCAAGGCTGCACTGGGCAAGGCTGCAATGATGTGCATTTAAATGCAAGTTTTGTTCCTTAAACTTCCCTCCTAAATTGGGGTGCGTGTTATACGCCGATAAATACGGTAATCAACATTTTTGTTTTACCTTAAAAACGGGCAGCTTCTGTCTTTGTTGTTCTATTGAAAGGGAAGCATGTGGGTTATAGATAACCGAAGTCACTTCAGCATTGCTTTGCCTCTCCTCAGCGAGGTTGGCACCAGGACCCTCTGTACCTGTAAACACAACACACACAATTGTCAAATAGAAGGACCCTTAGTAGCTTTTTTAAATAGAAAAAAAGAGGAGACTTTGTGCTCTTCTTGGGATTCTCATATCACACCAGTAATCCTGACACTGCCTTGATCTTGTTAGCGACAAGACTGCTAAAAAAAAAAAAAAAGTGCACAGAACTCTACGTATCACTCCCTCGCCAGCTAGAAGAGTGGTGCTAAAACGCAGCAGTTTGATACAGTGCCTTGAAAAATTTTCCACATTTTGTCATGTTACACCCAAAAATGTAAATGTAGTTTATTGGGATTTTATGTGATAGACCAACACAAAAGTGGCACATAATTGTGAAGTGGAAGGAAAACGATAAATGTCTTTTCAAAAACTTTTACAAATAAATATGTGAAAAGTGTGGTGTACATTTGTATTCAGCCCCCCTGAGTCAATACTTTGTAGAACCTCCTTTCACTGCAATTACAGCTGCAAGTCTTTTTGGGGATGTCTCTACCAGCTTTGCACATCTAGAGAGAGTGACAATTTTGCCCATTCTTTTTGCAAAATAGCTCAAGCTCTGTCAGATTGGATGGAGAGCGTCTGTGAACAGCAGTTTTCAAGTCTTGCCACAGATTCTCAATTGGATTTAGGTCTGGACTTTGACTGGGCCAGTCTAACACATGAATATGCTTTGAAATAAACCATTCCATTGTAGCTCTGGCTGTATGTTTAGGGTTGTTGCCCCGCTGGAAGGTGAACCTCCGCCCCAGTCTCAAGTCTTTACCAGACTCTCAACAGGTTTTCTTTTAAGATTGCCCTGTATTTGGCTCCATCCATCTTCCCATCAACTCTGTCCAGCTTCCCTGTCCCCGCTGAAGAAAAGCATCCCCACAACATGATGCTGCCACCACCATATTTCACAGTGGGGACGGTGTGTTCAGGGTGATGTGCAGTGTTAGTTTTCCTCCTCACATAGCATTTTGTTTTTAGGCCAAAAAGTTAAATTTTGGACTCATCTGACCAGAGCACCTTCTTCCACATGTTTGCTGTGTCCCCCACATGGCTTCTAACAAACTGCAAACGGGACTTCTTATGGCTTTCTTTCAACAACGGCTTTCTTCTTGCCACTCTTCCATAAAGGCCAGATTTGTGGAGTGCACCACTAAGCCGACTAAGACATTCCGATCACCAAAACCGTTGGATAATTTTCAACGGGTTTTGTCCGAAACTGGTGTTGCACACACCGTTTGGACAAAGTTGTCGGAAAATCCGATCATTCCGAACGAGGCGATGTACAAAAAGTACGACGGGACTACATACAGAGCAGTAGCAAATAGCTTTTGTCTCCAAATTTCTTGTGAGCATGCGTGGCGTTTGCGTTGGAATCCTCTACACACAATCGGAAAAAGTCTGATCGGATTTTGTGGTCTGAAAGTTTTAGATCCTGCTCTCAATTTTTTTCCGTCGAAATTCCGACGGAAAAAGTCCGCTAGAGCACACAAATGATCGGATTTTCCGACAACATAATCCGATCTGACTTTTTCCATCGGAATATCCGACCGTGTGTACGGCCCATAATAGTTGTCCTGTGGACAGATTCTCCCACCCACATGACCGCATCATTCAATTACAGAGTTCTCTGAATAAATGCCTCAGCTGACGGTTTGCAGTTCTCAATGAACTGCTGGTGAGCACTCTCGTAGTTCCCTGAGCTTCCTGGACTGAAGTGTCTGCCTGTACTGGAGGTATGGGCACACAGCTACGCTGACAATCTGTAGGAGCCTGACACTGCACCTGCGATTTGCTGATCGCAGTTGCAAGGCGTCCCAGGCTCCTAAGAAAAAAAAAAAAATTGTAAATGCATTTTTTTACATGGACAAAAAAAAAGTGCATTTTTTTATATTTTTAATGGTGAATGTATCCTTTAACATAACAGCCAGGCAATTAGCATTTTCACAAGCAGGTCAGCAATTGAAACACTTTCTTTAATGACAGATTTTTTTTCAAGCATCCTGATGGGTTTTCTTTAAATTATCTTTAAAAAGTTCAGGAGTTTAAAGTTGAACTCCAAGTGAAATACACATATTCTACAGTGAGGGGAAAAAGGTATTTGATCTCCTGCTGATTTTGTATGTTTGCCCACTGACAAAGAAATGATCAGTCTATAATTTTAATGGTAGGTTTATTTTAAACAGTTAGAGACAGAATAAAAAAAAAAAAAAAAAATGTTACGAATTGATTTGCATTTTAATGAGTGAAATAAGTATTTGACCCCTTCACAAAACATGGCTTAGTACTCTTGTTGGCAATCACAGAGGTCAGACGTTTCTTGTAGTTGGCCCCCAGGTTTGCACACATCTCAGGAGGGATTTTGTCCCACTCCTCTTTGCAGATCCTCTCCAAGTCATTAAGGATTTGAGGCTGATGTTTGGTAACTCGAACCTTCAGCTCCCTCCACATATTTTCTATGGGATTAAGGTCTGGGGACTGGCTAGGCCACTCCAGAACCTTAACCACTTGCCGACCGCCGCATGTACATTTACGTCGGCAGAATGACACGGACAGGCAAATGAGCGTACAGGTACATCCCTTTGAATTTGCGAGCTCCGTGAGTAGGATCGTGGGTCCCGTGGACTCGATCGCCGCAGGGATCTCCTCGATCGTCTCTCGGAGAGGGAGAACGGGGAGATTCTAATGTAAACAAGCATCTCCCCGTTCTGCCTATTGACAGTGTCACTCACTCATAGCTCCCTGTGATCAGGAGCTATGATCAGTGATGTGTCACACACAGCCCCTAACAGTTAGAATCACTCCCCAGGACACACTTAACCCCTCCCTAGCCCCCTAGTGGTTAACCCCTTCACTGCCAGTGTCATTTTTACAGTAATCAGTGCAATTTAATCGCACTGATCGCTGTAAAAATGACAATGGTCCCAAAAATGTGTCAAAATTATCCGATGTGTCCGCCATAATGTCGCAGTCACGACAAAAATCGCAGATCGCCGCCATTACTAGTAAAAAAAATGCTATAAAATCTATCCCCTATACGCTATAACTTTTGCACAAACCTTTCAATATACGCTTATTGCAATTTTTTTTTACCAAAAATAAATAGAGAATACGTATCGGCCTAAACTGAGGTAAAAAATAATTTTTTTTATATATTTTTGTGGGGATATTTATTAGAGCAAAAAATAAAAAAAATATTGCTTTTTTTTTCAAAATTGACGCTCTTTTTTTGTTTATAAAAAACCACAGAGGTGATCAAATACCACCAAAAGAAAGCTCTATTTGTGAAAAAAGGACATCAATTTTGTTTGGGAGCCACGTCGCACGACCGCGGAATTGTCCGTTAAAGCGGCACCGTGAAGAATTGCAAAAAGTGCTCTGGTCTTTTGCCAGCCAAATGGTCCGGGGCTTATGTGGTTAATGTGCTTCTTCTTGAGCCACTTCTTTGTTGCCTTGGCCATGTGTTATGGGTCATTGCCATGCTGGAATACCCATTTTCAATGCCCTGGCTGAGGGAAGGAGGTTCTCACCCAAGATTTGACAGTACATGGCCCCCGTCCATCGTCCCTTTGATGCAGGGAAGTTGTCCTGTCCCCTTAGCAGAAAACACCCCCAAAGCATAATGTTTCCACCTCCATGTTTGACTGTGGGGATGGTGTTCTTGGGGTCATAGGCAGCATTCCTTCTCCTCCTAACATGAGTTGATGCCAAAGAGCTCGATTTTGGTCTCATCTGACCACAACACATTCACCCAGTTCTCCTCTGAATCATTCAGATGTTCATTAGCAAACTTCAGATGGGCCTGTATATGAGCTTTCTTAAGCAGAGGGATCTTGCGGGCGCTGCAGGATTTCAGTCCTTCACGGCCGCCGTAGTGTGTTACCAATTGTTTTCTTGGTGACTTTGGTCCCAGCTGCCTTGAGATCATTGACAAGATTCTCCCGTGTAGTTCTGGGCTGATTCCTCACAATTCTCATGATCATTGAAACTCCTTGAGGTGAGATCTTCCATGGAGCCCCAGACCAAGGGAGATTGACAGTTATTTTTGTGTTTCTTCCATTTGCAAATAATATACCAACTGTTGTCACCCCCTCACCAAGCTGCTTGGCGATGGTCTTGTAGCCCATTCCAGCCTTGTGTAGGGCTACAATCTTGTCCCTGACATCCTTGGACAGATCTTTGGTCTTGGCCATGGTGGAGAGATTGGAATCCGATTGATTACTCTGAGGACAGCCGTCTTTCATACCAGTAACAAGCTGAGAATAGGAGCACTCCCTTTAAGAGAGTGCTCCTAATCTCAGTTCGTTACCTGTATAGAAGACACCTGGGAGCCAGAAATCTTGCTGATTGATAGGGGATCAAATAATTATTTCACTCATTAAAATGCAAATAAATGTATCACTTTTTTGAAATGCATTTTCTGGATATTTTTGTTGTTATCCTGTCTCTCACTATTAAAATAAACCGACCATTAAAATCATAGACTGGTCATTCCTTTGTCAGTGGGCAAACCTACAAAATCAGCAGGGGGTCAAATACTTTTTTCCCTCACTGTATAGAAGCTCCCATACCTACCAAATGATACATATTTCTGTCCATCCAGTCCTGGGAATAAACAGCCCTCGCAGGCTGCTTAACAAGGTTGAGGATCACATTTATGATTGGTGGCGATGGGTCAAGACGTGGCGGTGGCGATGGGTCAAGACGTGGCGGTGGCGATGGGTCAAGACGTGGCGGTGGCGATGGGTCAAGACGTGGCGGTGGCGATGGGTCAAGACGTGGCGGTGGCGATGGGTCAAGACGTGGCGGTGGCGATGGGTCAAGACGTGGCGGTGGCGATGGGTCAAGACGTGGCGGTGGCGATGGGTCAAGACGTGGCGGTGGCGATGGGTCAAGACGTGGCGGTGGTGACTATTGGTCAGGACGTGGTGGCGACGAGTGGTCAGGACGTGGCTCTGGTGGCGACGAGTGGTCAGGACGTGGCCCTGGTGGCGACGAGTGGTCAGGACGTGGCCCTGGTGGCGACGAGTGGTCAGGACGTGGCCCTGGTGGCGACGAGTGGTCAGGACGTGGCGCTGGTGGCGACGAGTGGTCAGGACGTGGCGCTGGTGGCGACGAGTGGTCAGGACGTGGCGCTGGTGGCGACGAGTGGTCAGGACGTGTCGGTAGAGGTGACGAGTGGTCAGGACGTGTCGGTAGGGGTGACGAGTGGTCAGGACGTGTCGGTAGGGGTGACGAGTGGTCAGGACGTGTCGGTAGAAGTGACGAGTGGTCAGGACGTGTCGGTAGAGGTGACGAGTGGTCAGGACGTGTCGGTAGAGGTGACGAGTGGTCAGGACGTGTCGGTAGAGGTGACGAGTGGTCAGGACGTGTCGGTAGAGGTGACGAGTGGTCAGGACGCGTCGGCTGGGGTGACGAGCGGTCAGGACGTGTCGGCTGGGGTGACGAGCGGTCATGACGTGGCTGGGGTGACGAGCGGTCATGACGTGGCTGGGGTGACGAGCGGTCAGGACGTGTCGGCTGGGGTGACGAGCGGTCATGACGTGGCTGGGGTGACGAGCGGTCATGACGTGGCTGGGGTGACGAGCGGTCATGACGTGGCTGGGGTGACGAGCGGTCATGACGTGGCTGGGGTGACGAGCGGTCATGACGTGGCTGGGGTGACGAGCGGTCAGGACGTGGCGGTGATATGAACACCAGATGCCACCATACAATGTACAGAGTTCTCTGACTTGTACTCTTCAGAATCTCTTGTGGTGAGCAGCACTGGTAGGAGCCGGAAGCAGTCAGTATTTGCCCCAGTATTTGGCTGAGTGATCCCCTCAGCCCTTGTGGACTGTTTCTCAGCAATGTGCCATAACGCGCGGTACTTCCAGCCTGACAATAACGATGGTTACAGCTCAGCCCCCACCCTATAGGAAGCCCCGAGCTCCCCGCACACCGGACCTGGCAGACCGCTCACCCCTCCCCCGCACGCAACTCGCCCACCATTTACTTACCCGGCTTCCAGAAGCGGATCGGCCCCACGGGCGCCGCCATCTTTGTTGAGGGAGCACGGCGGAGGAAGTGAGCATGCGCGGAGGCCGTGGAGGAGAGTGATGGACAGTCACCATGGTTTCCTTCCGGCTTGTTGGAGAGATCGCAGATGCAGTAGCCGAGCAGCAGAGCGGACAGAGTGCGAGGCATAGGGGGGGCGTACAGAGCGGGGTGATGGGGGAGAAGGAGAGGGGTACAGGGCTGCCGGGAGGAGGAGGAGAAAGGGAGGAGATGGTGATGTAAGAGGGAGGTCATCATGGGAGGGAGAGGATTTCCGGGGATCACCATCATCATCAGGTGTCCTCCATGACCACCGACCGTCACCGACAGGGTTGACAACCGCCAGTAAATTTACTGACAGATTGTAAAAATCTGTGATTTTTTTTTTACAACTGGCAGTAAATATCAGGGGCTGATCATTTCATGCTGTGTTGACTTTTTAAGTGTAAATCAAGAAAATTACTTTGTTTATCGGTATTGTCAGTGTTTCCATATCATGTTTATACTGTTCAAATATTCACTGTGTTAGTTTTCAATAGGAGAATCAGGTCGCCAGTAAAAAATGTGCTCCGCTAGTAAAATTTCCATGTTTTGTCAGTAAAAAAATGCTGCGGGAGGTTGGCAACCCTGGTCGCCGACCATCACCAACCGCCTGTGCCAGGAGAGATCAGCCAATATTGTCCGGAGTCCTGTGTATTCTTCTATGGATCGCTGTGTATTCCTTCCAGATCTGTGCAGTCACAATTTACTAACATTTACCGCATGCCATAACCCGGTCACATGACTCATTCGCATAAATTATCGCATACGGTAACTAAAGTCCAATTCACCAAAAAAATTGTAAATAACGATTATGCGGTATTTACTGCAAAATTAACCACCTGATTACTTTGCACTTAAACCCCCCTCGTGACCAGACCAATTTTCAGCTTTTGGTGCCGACGCACTTTGAATGACAATTGCGCGTCATACAACACTGTACCCAAATGAAATTTTTATCATTTTTTTCCCACAAATAGAGCTTTCTTTTGGTGGTATGTAATAACAGCTGGGGTTTTTATTTTTTGCTAAACAAACAAAAAAAAAGATGGAAAATTAAAAAAAAAAAAAAAATAATCATGTAATAGTTTGTTATAAAATTTTGCAAACAGGTAATTTTTCTGCTTCATTGATATGCGCTGATGAGGCGGCACAGGTGGGCACTGATAGGCTGCACTGGTTGGCACTGATAGGCTGCACTGGTGGGCACTGATAGGCTGCACTGGTGGGGACAGATAAGTCGGTACTGATGGGGACAGCAAAAGATGGCACTGATGGGCACTGGTAGGTGACACAGATGGGCACTGGCAGGTGACACTGATGTGCAGCACTGGCACTGTGGGCACTGATGAGATGGCACTGTGGGCACTGACAGATGGCAGTGTGGGCACTGGTAGGCGGCACTTTAATTGGGCAAAGGTGGGCACCATGGATTGGGCACATTGCAGTGAGAGGGACTGATGTCCCTCTCACTGCCGCCAGTGATTGGCTTTTTTTTTTTTTTTCTCCTGGCGCTGTCAGCGCGAGGAGGAAAAAAAGCCAATTACCGGCTCTGTTATTATCACATGATCAGCTGTCATTGGCTGACAGCTGATCACGTGGTAAGGGGTCGGGATTGACCCCTTACTCGGATCTGGGATCCAGCGAGTCTCACAGACTCGCTGATCACAGAGCGCGCCGTGCGCGCCCTTCAGGGGGCGCGCAGGCAGCTCGTGGCCGGGACAACGTCAATAGACGACGTCCCGGCACATTAGATCCGCGCTGTTGCCGTCATTCGGCTATAGCGCGGATCTCAGGTAGTTAAAAAAGCTCCTTAAGAGGAACTTCAATCTGCTCACATAATTTGTAATAAAAACAACTATGATTCTGTACTTGCCAAAAATGCTGCAGAAATCTCCTTCCACCGAGTCTGGCTGCAACCATTTTAACTGTGGGCAGTTAAAGACACAAAGGCGGCCTCTCAGCCATCCTGCCACTGGCAATTTGTCTTTAGCAGCAGAATTACCTGTGTGTTATCCTCCTCAATGTTCTGCATTCATTGCCAGCAGCAGGAGCAGCCTGTCCATTAAGGGCGCACGGGCGCTGCCTCCCCTTTCCATCACTGACGCCACCCTTCTATTGATGCGTCCGACCCCTTTTAGGACAGCGGGTGTATGAATTACAGTGGCAGGGGTGTTTTTTTGAAGCACCTGGTTGGAGCCAGATGCTCTAGTATGCTCTAGTAGGATTCAAAAATGGGTTGGCTCCGGACGCAGAGCCCACCCAGGTGTGTAAAGGCCCATACACACGATCAGACTTTTTGACAACCAACATGCAAATTAGCTGGTTTGGACCAACATCCGACCGTGTGTACGCTTCATCGGACTAACTCTTTCCAGGTTTCATCGGACTTTTGTTGGCTGTGCGAACGGACCAACTTTCTGTCAACAAAAGTCCGATGGACCAAAGTCGGTGTGTACACAAAACCAACGGACTTTTGTACAAACCAATGCAGAACCAATGCAAAAGATCAGACAACAATACAGAAGTTGACCAAAGGTGGCGGTAAAGAGCAGAAAAACCAAGTGATTTGGTGAAAGTTGGCTGAAAAAGTCCTGCCGTGTGTATGCAATACCAACTTGGGGCCAACGCCCTTTGGACAAAAATCCATGCGAAAGTTGGTCCACGGTCCGATCGTGTGTATGAGGCTTTAGAATAACGAATGAACATTCTAACACATGCTATCCTAATGCCGCGTACACACGATCGGACATTCCGACAACAAAACCATGGATTTTTTTCCGAAGGATGTTGGCTCAAACTTGTCTTGCATACACACGGTCACACAAATGTTGTCGGAAATTCCGAACGTCAAGAACGCGGTGACGTACGACGAGACTATAAAAAGGAAGTTCAATAGCCAGTGCGCCACTCGTACTTGATTCCGAGCATGCGTGGAATTTTGTGTGTTGGAATTGTGTACACACGCTCGGACTTTAGATTTTTTTTTAAATTTGATAACCTGCTCTCAAACATTTGTGGGCGGAAATTCCAACAGCAAATGTTCGATGGAGCCTACACACGGTCTGACTTTCCGACAACAAGCTCACATCCAACATTTCCCGTCGGAAATTCCGATCGTGTGTACGCGGCATAACACTGAATCGTCTTTCCACCAATCAGGAAGTGCAGGTGTGAGATGCGTTTCCCGATTGGCTGAAAGGAGAAGCGTTCTGATTGGCTGCCGAGGAGGAGGCAGACGCCGCGGAGCAAGGGAAGGAGATACCAGTTCGTGATGCCCACAGAGGAGAGCCGGAGAAGCCGCCCGTGGTTGAGGTAAGTGTACTGGGGGGGTGCACTGTTTGCCCCCCCCCCCAAAAAAAAATGACCACCAGCCGCCACTGGCCAGCAGTAAACCTATAGATGGAGATGCGGATACCTGAAATGTTTTTCTTCAAGCTCTATGCCCACATGTGGAGAAAGCACTGAGCCACCAACAAGAATAACATTCTGGAGCATACCGCTCCGCTGCCCTCATTCTAAGCGTCTGAGATAGGAAATCCCAAGCATGTAAATTTGAGGGGCAGGGTGTCCGGAATTCCTGGATCTGCACATGTGAAAACATAAACATATTAGTTATCTAAATAGGAACACCCAATAATAATTAGCATTTTTTTTTAATAATAATTATTATTATAAGGAAATTACTCTCAGCCCAAATTGGCCCCATTTCTCGTGGCAGTTGTCAAAAGTTTGCATGGCATAGAGCTGACAAGAAGCTGTAGTGTAGTATTGTGTACAGGACACGAGTATTTCCCCCTCCCCGATATTTAGGTTGTGGTCCCTTCCACTTCACCTTCGGAAGGTTTACCCCCCCTTCCTGACCTGGCCATTTTTTGTGATACTGCATTGCGATACCTCAACTGACAATTGCGCGGTCATGTGAAGCTGCACCCAAATAAAATGTATGTCCTTCTTTTCCTACAAATAGAGCTTTCTTTTGGTGGTATTTGATCACCTCTGCGGTTTTTATTTTTTGCGCTATAAACAAAAATAGAGCGACAATTTTGAAAAAAAAAATGCAATATTTTTTAACTTTTTGCTATAATAAATATCCCCAAAAAATATATAAAAAAAAGTTTTTTTCCTCAGTTTAGGCCGATGTGTATTCTTCTACATATTTTTGGTAAAAAAAATCGCAATTAGCAATTATTGATTGGTTTGTGCAAAAGTTATAGCGTTTACAAAATAGGGGATAGTTTTTATAGCATTTTTATTTAATATTTATTTTTTTAATAGTAATGGCGGCGATCAGCGATTTTATTTATTTATTTATTTATTTTTCTTTTTCTTTTTCATTTTTTCTTTTTTATTGTGACTGCGACATTATGGCGGACACATCGGACATTTTTGACACATCTTTGGGACCATTGTCATTTATACAGCAATCAGGGCTATTTAAATGCACTGATTCCTGTGTAAATGACACTGGCAGTGAAGGAGTTAACCCCTCCCCGCCCCCTAGTGGTTCGGAATGTCCTGTGTGTGTTTTTTTACTATAGGGGGGGGGGCGTGACTTGGCATGTTACGTCACTGATCGTCTTTCACTATGACAGGGAACAGACAATCAGTGTCAGCTCTGTGACCCGATCGCGGGACACCAGTGGCGAATGGGTCCCGCGGCCACGGTTACGAAGCTCAGGACCGGGTCGCGACCCGCGGCTGGGCTCTTAAAGGACAACGTACCTGTACATTGATGTGCCCAGCCGTGCCATTCTTTTTTTTTTTTTTGCGCTATAAACAAAGAACGACCAACAATTAAAAAAAAAAAAGAACAATATTTTTACTTTCTGCTATAAAACAAATCCAATAAAAAAAAAAAAAAAATCTAATTTCTTCATCAATTTAGGCCAATATGTATTCTGCTACATATTTTTGGTAAAAAAAAATCCCAATCACAGAAATTATTAGGTTTATAACCAATGTGCTAAATGGAGAACATGTTTATATGATTCCCTGATTGTTGTGCATTATGTCTCTCTCTCTGGTACGTAGAATGACCTGAGGAATATCTGTAGCTCATAAAACCATTTGCATGATGTACATGATGTTCGATTTGTAACATTTACCTGTTTTTGACTTCAATAAAAAAAAAAATTTATGAAAAAAAAAAAAAGACAAAAAAATAAAAAAAATTGCAATCAATGTATATTGATTGTTTTGCACAAAAGTTATAGCGTCTACAAACTATGGCCTATATGTATATGGAATTTGTATTTATTTTTTTACTAGTAATGGCGGGGATCGGCGACTTATAGCAGGACTGCAATGTTGCAATGGACAAATCGGACACTAATGCCGCGTACACACGGGCAGATTTTCCTTCAGAAAAATGTTGGATGGTTTTTCTGATGGAATTCCGCTCAAGCTTGTCTTGCATACACACGGTCACATAAAATTCGCTGAACTTTCGACCGTCAAGAACGCGGTGATGTACAACACTCATCGAGCCGAGAAAATGAAGTTCAATGCTTCCAAACATGTTTTGAATTGTTTCCGAGCATGTGTAGGAATTTTACGCGTCGGAATTGCTACAGACAATCGGAATTTCTGATCGGAACTTTTTCCGACCGAAAAATTGAGAACATGCTCTCAATCAAAAGTCCGATGGAGCATACATACGGTCGCATTTTTTGACCAAAAGCTCTCATCTGTCTTTTGCTGGCCGAATGTCCGATTGTGTGTATGGGGCATTACTGAAACTTTTTTGGGAACCAGTGATTAGTGCTAAAAATATGCACTGTCACTGTACTAATGACACTGTCAGGGAAGGGGGTTAGCATCAGGGGCGATTAAAGGGTTAACTGCGTGCCTAGCCAGTGTTTTTGTACAGTGTGGGAGGTGATTTTACCAGGGGAAGGCATGGTAACTTGTCCTTGCTTTGCAGGAACACAGGATCCATGCCTTCCCCACTGACAGAACGACAATCTGCCTTGTTTACATAGACAGACTGGCGTTCTGCCTGTGTACCGAATGATCAGTGGGTGCCGGCGGACATCGAGTCTGCGGTACCCGTAGATCAGCTCCTTCTGTGTATAATCACAGTGTGAGCGGGCCAGCGGTGGCACGTGCACGCACCCTACCCAGAAGTGTGAGCTCATGTACTAGGTACGTGATGCAGCACAGCAGTGCCATCTTACCACTGTTATTGTAAGTTATACAATTGGTAAATTATACGGTTGGCAAGTGTTTAAGGCAGGGGTCTCAAACTGGTGGCCCTCCAAACTACAAGTCCCATCATGCCTCTGCCTGTGGGAGTCATGCTTGTAATGGTCAGCCTTGCAATGCCTCATGGGACTTGTAGTTTTGCAACAGCTGGAGGGCCGCAAGTTTGAGACCCCTGGTTTAAGGGGTACAGTTGTGGAGGCATTTTTGGACTTCGGGGGTTCTCTTCTATGCAGTGTGAGGTGTTCTGGGGGGTGTTTGGCTAGAGACTGCTTTCCAGCACTCTGTATTTTGATAGTCCGTGATAGTGACCCCGGAATTTCAGAGTTTCAAAGAGATTTGGGTGGGAAGAACTTCCAAACCTTGACTACCAGGACTCTGGTCCTGAAGGGGTTAGGCCCCAGGCAGCAGAAGCATGAAAAGCAGCAGGGGAAAATCAGTACCTGTGTCAAGGAAGCAGAGTTGAGAGATAGGCTGTGAGTAAAGCTGGCCATATACCTATAGATTATCTGCAGATTTTCTATGGTTAGATGGAAAAAGTGGGAAATTCCTCCATCAACACAGTTTAGCGAACATGGAGAAATCTGTTGCACTTTTTCCATCTAACCATAGAAAATCTGCAGATAATCTATAGGTGTATGGCCAGCTTCAGGCTTGATTCACACTAATGCGTTTTTTGATGCATTTTGCAGAAATGCAGGGAAATTTTTTAACATGGGTTCCTATGGACCATGTTCACATCAATGCATTTTTGTGCCTCTGCGTTTTTGGAAAGGGTTGGGGACTTTTTTTTCATGCAAAATGCAGCGTTTTGAATGTAAGTCAATGGACCCGCATCCAAAACGCAAGTCCCGCTTTTTTTCCTGCAATTTGCGCTTAGCATTTTTTTATACTGTATATAGCAACCACAGTGTAAATTAAAAACGCGGCAAAATCACGGTAAAAACGTGTGTCCAAAAACACGGCAAGCACCACAAAAAGCACTGCAGAAACTCTCAAAATCAACATGCATAGATGTGAATCGAGCCTTAGCGTGAGCTCCCGAAAAGGCTAATGCCGCGTACACACGATCAGATTTTCCCACGGGAAATGTTGGATGTGAGCTTGTTGGCGGTAATTCCGACCGTGTGTATGCTCCATTGGACAATTGTTGTCAGAATTTCTGGCAACAAATGTTGGCTAGCATGTTCTCAAATTTTCCGCCAACAAATGTGTGTTGTCGGACTTTCCGATCGTGTGTACAAAAGTCCAAAGTACAAACACGCATGCTCGGAAGCGGTCGGTCTTGTAAACTAGCGTTCGTAATGGAGAATTAACATTCGTGACAAATTATGAAATCTCCAACTGCAGCGCACAATTCTCTTCTTCTTTAATGGGATAACAATGAAGCTGCTTTGCTGGTGATACTGATGGAGTTTTTGCAAACAGATTTTCAAAGGCTTTTTTTTCTAGCGATATCAAGAATAATATTATTATGGTTGTTATTTTTTTATTTTTTTGGTGCAAGTTACCACAACACCATTATCCTGTAGTTTTTTAAGAACAAAGATACAACTATGTTGGTGTCCCTTGTCAATTTTATATTGTATTTTTTAAAATGTAATTGCCGACTCCCAAACTGTCATTTAAAGTAAAACACACAGCCAAGTATTATTCTACACATTTTTTTTATTGTGCATTAAAAAAAGAAAACAAATAAAATTAGACATGCTATCTGCCAATAGAACTTAACCAAAAAGTGCATTCTATGCATCCAAAAATATAGAAAATATACCAAATAAAATTATTATTCAACCAAAAAAATAATGTCAAAGCAATAACTCCAAGGCCAATAATAAATAACACGTTATCTCCTCCGATTCCGCAACATGTCTGGTTGACGAACGGTCGTTCAGAAACAAACTGAAAAGCGTGAACTAAAAAGCACTAAATGAAAGACGCAAAAAGAAACTCGTGAATCAACACTCACCAAACTTCTACTAACATGAAATTAGCAGAGGGAGCCCAAAGGGTGACGCTAAAGAGCTGAAAAAACACGTAGTACGTCTAGTACGTCACTATGTTCGTAATTGTTGGCCAACAATTGTGTGGCCGTGTGTATGCAAGACAAGTTTGACCCAACGCCCTTTGGACAAAATTCCACGGTTTTGCGATTGTGTGTACGAGGCTTAAAGCGGTTCTGCACTCTGAAAAAAATTTTTTTTTTTAAGGATGTAATATAAAGTGTGCTTACCTTTATTAGGGGACTCACCTGTTCCATCTTCCATCTCGATCGCCGCCGGTTTTCGTCCGATGAAGTTCCTCGTCTTCTTCTTTAGTGCTGGGGGCCATCTTGCCTGTGGGCATGTGAAACACCCACAGGGACTTTAGATGGCCCACCATGCACTGCCGTTACTCGCGCGTGCGCAGTAACGGCCAACGCCCTTTGGACCGAAATCTCGCGAGATTTCGGAAGATGCCCGCACTGACTCCTGGGATCTATGACACCAGATCCCAGGAGACAGTGCGGCGTGACGACGATCGACGCAAGACCCCGCCCGCCGCCGCAGAGGGAGAAGACCGGAAGTCTTCAATTACAAGGTAAGTAAAAAAAAAAAAAAAAAAAAAACATTTCATTTAGTACTCTTTGCCTGATTTGGAAGGCAAAGAGATTTACTAAATGAAATGGGTGTAGAACCGCTTTAAGACATTGGGGGAGATTTGCTAAAACTGTTGCACTCAGAATCGGGTGCAGCTGTGCCAAGTAACCAGTGGTGCCCCTCCTATCCATGCGTCCAGCATGGATACATGCGGGACACCGGACGCATGAATTCCAATCAGGGTTTTTTCTTCTTTTTTGAAGCACGTGATTCGAGCCAGAGGCTCTAATAGGCTTCAAAAAAGGGTGGGCTCAGGGCTCAGAGCACCGGGGGGGGGGGTGGCTGGGGGTGTGGATGACATGACTGGACGGGGGGAGGGGTTTCCGGGTGACCCGACCGACTGCCTGTGGGTGCACTGTTTGCCCCAAAAAAATTTACCACCAGCCGCCACTGCTAGTAACCAATCAGCTTCTAACTTCAGTTTGTTCAATTAGGCTTTGTCAATAAAACCTGGAAGCTGATTGGTTTCTGTGCAGAGCTAAACCCAATTCTGTGTGTGCCAACTTTAGTAAATCTCCTTTATTGTTTTCTAACCCCTTTGTGACCTGTCTGGCACCCCTGCCATAGAGGAGCACTAACCCCAGTGTGGGAACAACAGATTGGCGGTGAGCCTGCTGCAGAGTTTCATGTACGAGTTTTGGCTGAAGAAAGCTTTTTTGTTTATCTGTTTCTCAAATAAATTACTTAATTGCTTTTATCAAACTGGCTGGCTGTCATTCCCGAGCTACTTCAGATTCAACTGTTAAAGCCCTGCTTGCTTGAAGTTGCACTTAAAGCGGACCATTATCCCAAAAAACAAATTATTTTCATCTGGCTCCCCGTTCCTCTCCCACTCTTTTTTAAGTGCTTTTGACTTTGACAAAAGATTATGTGCTCAATTCCACTTTTGCAGATGTGCTAAACAGCTCTGCCCACCTTTGGGACCTGGCAGAGACCTTTGGCACATCTGCACATGCAGATGGTACATGCATAGCTCCCAACAGTACCTGATTTTGAACAATGTCCCTCTGTCCCTCTTTCCTCCTCATTTGTCCCTCATTTTGGTCTGATCTATATAGTTGTATATAAAATACACTTTTTATCTATCAAAAAGTGTTTTCCAGCACTAAACCTTTCATCTGATTTCTAAATTGCTGCATTTGTAAATTCCAAAAGCCAATATAAAGGAAGAGTAATGGTAAAAAAAAAGCACTTGTGGGTTTAACCAATCTTGTTTTTTTGTACAATTCTCCTTTAAAGGGGGCGTGGCAAGGGCTGTGTCATATGCCTGCATACTTTTGCTGATAGGTGTCCCTCATTCCCATCTCAAAAAGTTGGGAGGTATGCGCATGTGCGTTTTTTATTTACATTCATGCGTTAAGATGGTGCAGTTATGGAGGTCCCAGGTCCCTAGTTGTATGCGCATATGTGAGAAAACTCAGCACATGCGCAGATGTGCTGCAGGTCTCTGCCAAGTCCTAAGGCTAGGCCTTTGGTACATCTGCACCCACATCTGTTGGATTTACTAAAAATGTAGAGGCTGCTTGCTGAACCGCACATGAATCGCACCACATTCCTGTTAAATTCACATGCGTTTCAGTGAGGCGTGATTTGAGCCCATTCATTTTGAATGAGCTCAAATCGCACCAAACTCATGCATGCACCAATTTTGGAACCAAACTGCAATCAGATTGCATAGTACTTTTGTACCATGCGATCCTGTGCGGGCAAACTCGCTGCGTTTGGGGTGTCGTTAAGATTGCACTGACACCCGCTGCAAATCGCAAGGGCAGTGTGATGTGAATGCAGTGCGAGAAATGCACACGGATCACAGGGTTTCCCTAGGTTTAAGTCTAGGGGGATGAAAATCACACCACATCGCACTAAACACTCATTCGGCCCTTTTTTAACCGCATCACAATCGCAACGCATAGATGTCAACGACCTTCATTGAAAACAATGTTAAAGCGGTTCTGCACCCATTTCATTTAGTAAATCTCTTTGCCTTCCAAATCAGGCAAAGAGTACTAAATGAAATGTTTTTTTTTTTTTTTTTTTTTTTTTTACTTACCTTGTAATTGATGACTTCCGGTCTTCTCTCTCTTCGGCGGCGGGCGGGGTCTCTGCGTCGATCGTCATCACGCCGCACTGTCTCCTGGGATCTGGTGTCATTGATCCCAGGAGTCAGTGCGGGCATCTTCCGAAATCTCGCGAGATGTCGGCAGATGTGCCGTTACTGCGCACGCACGAGTAACGGCGGTGCATGCTGGGCCATCTAAAGTGCCTGTGGGGTTTCACATGCCCACAGGCAAGATGGACCCCAGCAGACAAGAAGAAGACAAGAAGAAGATGAAGATGAAAACCGGCGGCGATCGAGATGGAAGATGGAACAGGTAAGTCCCCCAATTGAGCTATATGCCCTTGGCATATAGCCCAAAAAAAAAAAAAAGAGTGCAGAACCGCTTTAATTCTGATGACATGAAAATCTATGTGTATCAGATCACATCATTGTGAACCAGAAAGTGTGAACCTAGGCTAAAGGGTAAGCTCAGATAGTTGCCAAAATTTTGGAAATCTTTTCTGATGTTTAGGTAGGGCTTCCATTGGTCAGAAACGCTCTTCATCCACAAGGCTATCCCAGAATGGCACTAGTATTTTATTGTACAATGGATCAGAGGCAGGGCCGGGATGTTTATGACCACTCTTAATGGTAAACATCGCACTAAGCCAGGAGATTGAAGTTGTGCTTGAAGAAACAATTGATAATTAGTTTATGATTCACCCGTATGGTGACAGACTGGTTTGGGCTGGCTCATCCATAATACCAATCTATAACCTTTCAGAAATGCAAAAGCAAATAAAATCTTGGAATGCATGTATGAGATAGAACACGTGATGCAGGTTTGGTATTGTCTTTATATAAATAATTTTTAAAGCTGTGTCTTGAATGCACGGTACAGTTTTGGGCAGACTGTGTAAGAAGGACATGGAAGAGAGAACAGATTAATCAAAATTATTAAAAGGCATGGTAGGTCTCACTTCCGATTTCTAATGCCCCGTACACATGGTCGGACTTGCCAATGGACTAAGCTCTGTTGGTATTTCCGACGGAAAGATTTAGAACATGTTCTATATCTAAGTCCGTCAGAAATGCTGGCAGAAAAAGTCAGATGGGGCATACACATGGTCGGAATGTCCAATGAAAAGCTCCCATCTGACTTTTTCGGCCGGGAAGTCCGGTCGTGTGTACGCGGCATAATAGAAGGCTAGAAAAATTGGCCTTGTGTAGTCTGAAAACAGAGCAGGTCTAATAATATGCTTAGATATATCTCAGATCAATACATTTTGACAAATTAGCTTTTGCCCCTAGGATTATACAAAAAAGACAAAGTACTATCAGCAGCATGGAGAAGAAAAGATTTTAGTTTAGAACAAATGTTTAGAGCAGCCCTTTTGAACTTTTTTTACCCAGCCTGCACCCTTGATAGCTTTCTGTGGCTGAAACAGCCAGAGGCCTCCACGCCGGTGGCTACCAAGATGGTGTCGGCCTGCTTTGCAGCCTTAGCCAGAACAAAGGACTCCTCTGTGCCTGCCCCCTCGGTGCAGCTGCCTGATGATCACACAATGCCGCTCTTCTAATTGACTTAAGCCCCATACACACGGTCGGAAAATCCGACCACCAAATCCATCGGATTTTGTCCGACGGATTTAGTCCGACACTGGTGTTGCATACACACTGTCAGACAAAGTTGTCGGAAAATCCGATCATTCTGAATGTGGTGACGTTTGTTGCGTACGACAGGACTACGTAGAGGCTAGTAGCCAATAGCTTTGGTCTTGTAATGTGATCTGAGCATGCGTGGCACTTTGTCCGTCGAAATTCGATACACACGATCGGATTTGGTACAATCCGATGGAAACTGTCCGATGGTGCCTACACACGGTCGGAATTTCCGACAACATTGTCCGATAGGACAGAATCTATCGGAAAATCCGACCGTGTGTATGGGGCTTTACAGTGATCGTCTCCGGGGATCCCCAGTGCCAGGTCCCCCCCGGGCAGACCAAAAAGAGCTCATTATAATTGCCATGGTCGTGGGGGCCTTTCACAAGCTCAAGCGACGGGGAACCCCCGATCCCCACTTCATTCAGAACTTGAACGATTGAACTTACAAACGCAGACTGTCAAAATAAACCCAGCTCTACATTTTTGCTTTACATGTTGAACTTTCAGTACCTACTTACCTTTCCCATTATTTCTGGGGGTTATACCCAAGCTATTGTGTGTATGACCTGCGAACCCAGGGTCCTTCTGGCCCGACTATTAGCTTGCCCTGGCTCGCTGAAAAATGGAGGCCTCCTCCTATGCTATAAATATTTTGCCTTTTACGTTGTTTCATACATTGCATTTTATGTCTGTTGTTATTACTTTTTATTGTCTAATGCCTTCATATTTGTGCACCCTGAGTGCTCTGTGTTGGACTATGAATTATACCAGCTATACTCAGGAGCCATGGCTCTGCCTCGGAACAAGTCCAGCTGCTGTATACCCCCATCATTTTGGGGCTGTTCTGTTGACCTGTCCCAAGCTCAGAGCACTAGACCAGTGCTGATTTCAGCTTTCCCTTGTGGGTTTTTCAGTTTAATGCTAATGTATTCAATCTGTTTTTGAACAGATTGGAATTATCATCTTACATTCCCAGGTAATGCTGGGAATGTGCTTATCCATGCCTTACTTCTTTCCGCACTAGGCATACTCTTCCCTGGTGGCAGTACCTCTCCTCTTCAGAGTTTATACCTTTAACTAGGCCCTTTCTTCTTTTCACCTTCAGCACCTCACCCCTGGGAAGGGGCCTCCTCCCCCCCCCCCATCTTTTTTTTTTTTTTTTCTTTCCCTTACCTAACCCATCCCCTCACACCCCAGTAGAAGACGACAGTAGAAGCAGAATCTTCTGCAGTATGTCTGTTAAGATCCTCTATTGGAATATTAGGGGTTGAATTCCGTGGAGAAGTGCACTAGTTGTCTAGCCGAGCTTTGGAGACACAGGATACAAATTGCATTTCTCCAAGAGACAGACAAGATACCCAAACTATCAAACAAATACTTTCCGATGGCCTATCATAGTCTGCCCTCATCCTCTAAATCTAAAGGGATGAGTATCCTCATATCCAAATCCCTTCCCTGGCAATTCCTTGATGAGTACCATGATCAGGAGGGTAGATTCCTGCTTCTGAAAGGGAATTTATTCTCAGACCTTCACTATTGAAAACATTTATCTTCCAAACTCCAATCCACTTCCAACCCTTGAGGCCTTTCTGTCCACCCTTGACCCTTTCCTCAAAGGAACTCTTGTCTTAGGAGGAGATTTCAACTTAACTTTGGATTCTCACAGGAATTACTCTTCAAACTTACTCCAGGGAACCCGACTTCACCTCAAAGACCTTCTGCACACCCATCAATTGGTCGATATCTGGAGAATATTTCATCTGCAGGAGTGGGATTATACCTTCTATTTTAATGTCCACGGTTCTTACTCCAGAATCTATTTTTTTTCTAAAACATTCAGCAATCTCCCTGGTCACCAAGTCAGATATCTGCCACATTACGCTCTCTGACCATGCTCCAATTACTTTGAAACTTGTTCTCTCACAAGTGCCCCCCAAGACTAAATGGCGCCTCAACGAGGATCCCGAAATTGTGGCAGATATTCTTAAGGAAATTACCTTCGACTTCTCTACTAACCTAGGCTCTGTGGAAAACCCAATTTCTGTGTGGTCTTAACATAAAAGCTATATCAGGGGAATCATACTTAAACATGGTCATGCTGCCAAACAATGTCGCAAAAAAAACCCTGTCCGACCTGCTGTCTTGACTCCATTACTTAGAACGTCAACACAAGTCCAGACCAGACGGTCTGGTCCAGACCAGACCGTATCGTTGAAACAGAACTGGTTAGACTCCGGGAGGCCATAAGAGATCGTTCTCTATATGAAGCGAAGGCCCGTCATTCTTTTTACAAATAGGGAGATAAGTGTGGCCGCCTATTGGCCAATGCCTTACGAACCAAGTGCTCTCAGACATACGTTCCAGTTTGGCTTTCTACTTCTTTAGCTAACTGCGGTGAAATTGAGCCTCGGTGCTTCACTCAGAGAGTTTCTGTTCAATCACTCCCTTTCGGTCAGCGGAGTGGTGCTTGGCAGCAGGATGTTAGAAGCTGCATGGCATGGTCAAAATCACGGGTGTGCAGGGAAGATTACACAAGCGCGTTTTGCCCACTGGTCTCGTGGGCTTCCTCAGGGTAGCGTGACAAAATTAAATTTTTTATACGATTATGTAATTACCTATTGTATGTCCTTTTTTTTTTTAATTTGATACGTAATAAAGTTTTTCTAAGGCGAGACCGCAGGTTACCCCCCTTTTTTTTAACTACTAGTAGGTTCTTTCCCCAATTTGTGTGATATTATTGGTTTGTTCATGTGTTCTCGGGAGGGGCCCCACCATATGTATAGATGTAAAAATATAAAAAAAAGTACAAATATTAAAGGTAAAAAAAAAAGGTGTTATCATGCAGTGCAATCATATATATATATATATATATATATATATATATATATATATATATATATATATATATAAAAGAGAGTCCATATTATATTGCAGCTAGATTTTATATGAATTCCGTGAGACTGTCCAGAATGAAGTTCAATTTCTGCTTACAAGATGATAAGCTATCACCAACAGCGCCACACATGCAGAAGCCGGGGGGTACTCACATCCCTCTTCAAATTAAACTCTTATGCCCCATACACACGGTCGGAAATTGCGACCACAAAATCCGTCGGATTTTTTCCGACGGATTTTGTCCGACACTGGTGTTGCATACACACGGTCGGACAAAGTTGTCGGAAAATCAGATCGCTCGGAACGTGGTGACGTTCATTGCGTACGACGGAACTACGTAGAGGCTAGTAGCCAATAGCTTTGGTCTTGTACAGGGGGTCCCCGAGTTACGAACTCGTTAGGGACTGCCCGCCTGTACTTAAGTCGGAAATGTTCGTAAGTCGGCCGCGCATGCGCAGACCGACAAATATGACCATTTCCGGACATTTCCGATGTTCCGTCCAATGCCGTTCTGCGCATGCGCGGCAAATTACGGACATTTCCGAAGTTTTCCGAGGCTCCGAATGGCCGCGCATGCGCAGAAAGGCCAAAACACGGCGGAACACGGCGGAAAATGGCGGAGGGTCCCCGCAGCGCCTCGTTCGTAAGTAGGGGATGTTCGTAGGTCGGGCGTTCGTAAGTCGGGGACCCCCTGTAATTTGATCTGAGCATGCGTGGCACTTTGTCCGTCGGAATTCGCTACACACGATCGGAAAAAGTCCGATCGGACTTTGTTGTCGGAAAATTTGAGAGCAGGAGATAAAACTTTGTCCGTCGGAAAATCCGACTGAAAAAGTCCGATGGAGCCTACACACGGTCGGAATTTCCGACAACATTGTCCGATAGGACATTTTCCGTCGGAAAATCCGACCGTGTGTACGGGGCATTACCGGAATCGTCTAAATAACAGGCAAAAAATACAGATAGGTTTGATCTCTCTGCCTCCAATCTCCCAGGGAAAGCTGCGCCAGGATCACGCAGTGGTACACGCGATTCAAATCAAAACGAAAAGAAAGGAAATCCCATAGTGTAATCCAGTTTAAAACGATTTATTAGTTTCCACAAAACACCCTCTCTTAGGACAACGTTGCAAACAGGCATAACATTAAACGAGGTCACATCAGCAGATTGCACTGCATGATAACACCTTTTTTACCTTTTAATATTTGTATTTTTTTTATATTTGTACTGTATTATTGGAGTTTATAGCGCTGCGCTCTGTTTGTGTGTATATATATATTTATCGTACCCTGATTGGGTTTTATGGTAGCAGCTTTAGCCTTAATTGGTCACATATTATTCCCATTGACAAATTAATTATTTTTACCTAATCCAGAAGCGCTTGTTTAAGTAGAAATAGGCACCGTTTTCTACTTTTTTTTTTCTTTATATGTATAGATGAGTCGGTACTCCTTGCTTGATTTGGTTATAGTAAATACCTAACCAGCCTGGATCCAGTTGTGTTATTTTTATTCATTCGATATGGCGTGTGTTAAGACAATGTTTGCTTCTGAGACCATACCGATTGCAACAGGTGCTAGGTCTTCATGTAAGTGACAGAAAAAAACGTTTTGACTTCTGTCATATGCTTTTAGACAACATGGAGGATGACAGATTCTTACCGTGGTTGATTTTTAGTGATGAAGCAACGTTTCATCAAACACTCTCAGACGAGTTAGGGACAAATTCAGGTATCGTCTTAATGTTATCCCTGCAGCAAGTGGAGGGCACATAGCATTTATAATAAGGTGAGTAAAACTTGAGGACTTACTTAATAGTTTGTAATTTGTTATGTAACTGCTACACATTTTCATTATTAAATATAACTATTTGAATTCAGGTCATTCTTTTTGAAACACACTGTCCCAGATAGCAACTACAAGGGTAACGTGACACAAATTGCATGTGCTCAGCATCATATCCAGAGATTTTCTATGGGAAATAGACATATTATTATACAGGATTTATATATATATGAGTGCTGCCAGCATTGCTGCAGGGGTAGAAGGGGTGGGGAGTCAGCCTGTCAGTGCTCAGACCATACGCTGCACACTGCATCAAATTGGTCTGCATGGCTGTCGTCCCAGAAGGAAGCTTCTTTTAAAGATGATGCACAAGAAAGCCTGCAAACAATTTGCCGAAGACAAGCAGACTAAGAACATGGATTACTGGAACCATGTCCTGTGGTCTGATGAAACCAAGATAAATGTATTTGGTTCAGATGGTGTCAAGCGTGTGTGGTGACAACCAGGTGAGGAGTGCAAAGACAAGTATGTCTTGCCTACAGTTAAGCATGTTGGTGGGAGTGTGATGGTCTGGGGCTGCATGAGTGCTACTGACACTGGGGAGCTACAGTTCTTTAAGGGAACCATGAATGCCAACATGTACTGTGACTAAGGATGAGCTTCGAGTTCGAGTCAAACTCATGTTCGACTCGAACATTTTGGGGTATTCGTGGCAAATTCGAAAAGCACCCTGTAAAAGTCTATGGGAGAAATCTCAAGTGCTAATTTTAAAAGCCTATATGCAAGTTATTGTCATAAAAAGTGTTTGGGGACCTTGGTCCTGCCCCAGGGGACATGTATCAATGCAAATTTTTTAAAAAAAAACGTTTTCTGTTTTTTCAGGAGCAGTGATTTTAATAATGCTTAAAGTGAAACAATAAAAGTGTAATATTCCTTTAAATTTCGTACCTGGGGGCTGTGTATAGTATGCATGTAAAGGGGCGCATGTTTCCCGTGTTTAGAACTGTCCCTGTACAAAGTGTCATTTTTGCAGGAAAAAAATCACTCGCGGCTATAATGAATTGCCGGCTCCCGTAATACAGAGAACAGTCATTGATAAAAAAAAAAAAAGCGTGGGTGTCCCCTAAATTCAATTACCAGGCCCTTCAGGTCTGGTATAGATATTAAGGGGAACCCCGGGTCAAATAAAAAAATGCACAAGAAAACCTGCAAACAGTTTGCTGAAGACTAAGGATATGAATTACTGGAACCATGTCCTGTGGTCTGATGAGACCAAGATAAATGTATTTAGTTCAGATGGTGTCAAGCGTGTGTGGCGGCAAACAAGTGAGAAGTACAAAGACAAGTGTGTCTTGTCTAAAGTCAAGCATGGTGGTGGGAGTGTCATTGTCTGGGTCTGCATGAGTGCTGCCGGCACTGGGGAGCTACAGTTCATTGAGGGAACCATTAATGCCAACATGTACTGCGGCCTACTGAAGCAGAGCATGATCCCCTCCCTTCGGAGACTGGGCCGCAGGGCAGAATTCCAACATGATAACAACCCCAAACACACCTCCAAGACGACCACTGCCTTGCTAAAGAAGCTGAGGGTAAAGGTGATGGACTGGCCAAGCATCTCTCCAGACCTAAACCCTATTGAGCATCTGTGGGGCATCCTCAAACGGATGGTGGAGGAGCGCAAGGTCTCCAACATCCACCAGCTCTGTGATGTCATCATGGAGGAGTGGAAGAGGACTCCAGTGGCAACCTGTGAAGCTCTGGTGAACTCCATGCCCAAGAGGGTTAAGGTAGTGCTGGAAAATAATAGTGGCCACAGAAAATATTGACACTTTGGGCCCAATTTGGACATTTTCACTTAGGGGTGTACTCACTTCTTTTGTTGCCATTAATGGCTGTGTGTTGAGTTATTTTGAGGGGGACGTGTGTGTGTTTTCAGTATGATATGCAGTATTGTACACTATAATTGTTCAGATAGCTGAAAAAAAAGGTATGTAATTGGGTGGTGAAAGGTTAGGTGTTATAGTATTTCATGACATGGCTTGTCAGCATATAGTGATGAGATAAAAGTGGGTTTATACAAACAGAACATTGTCTTGTTGAAAGAGGAACACTGTAAACATTAATTAGCCAAGGGTGGGCACAACCGTTAAACTGTCTACAAAGCATCCAGCTGCATTTGAGTTCCACACCCACCCATGTTAGAATGTGATTATTACATACAGGAGGTATGTTAGGTTTACACAATGCTTGCATTGCATTATTCAAACCTGAACATACCTTTAAAAGGATGTTACAATTTAATTTTATTGGAGGAAAAGAATGCTTTATAATGGGATTTATGCACAAGAAGACCTTTGATAGTCATAACCTTGCATGGCCTCGGGCTTCCTGCATAGGGTTTACCCATCAGCATTTACTACATACTAATTTCTGCACACTTCTTTCATCTTGTGATTGGCTTGTTGGGTCAATGCCATCCTCCAACCTGGTGGACCAGTCTCTTCATGGATCACAGGAGTGCAGTTTGTTTTGCACTCCTGTGACCCGTTTTCGGTAGAGAGCGGGCAGAAGTCCGCTCTCTGCTGATGTCACAGAAGTCAGTCCAGGCTCGGCGTCATCACGACCATGGGGTCGGGATCTGCCCAGATCCCTGGACCGTCACTGGGCTCAGCCTGTCAACCTGCTCCAGCCCCCTCCACAGTCCAGCACTACAGTGAGCTAGGAGGGGGCAGAGCAAAGAGCTGTGCCTGACAGTCTGCAGCTCTCTGCTCGGGGGGGTGTGAGAACCAGCTATCATATTTCTCTTTTAAGCAGGTGATGCTTTAGTATTCAAATTTTTTTTTTTATCAGTGCTGTGCTGATATGGTTTTATTCCAAAGGTTTTTTTTCAAACATATATTGGATACAAAAGCCAATGTGTTTGGGGGGCCACACATCAGTTCCTTTATCGGGGCTTATGGAAATATGCAAGTTTTTGGAAATGCATGCAAAAACATACGCTTCTGCCTAGACCAGGGGTAGGCAACCTCGGCCCTCCAGGTGTGGTGAAACTACAAATCCCATCATGCCTCTAGGAGTCATGCCTGTGATTGTCAGGGTCTTGCAATGTCTCGTGGGACTTGTAGTTTCAAAACAGCTGGAGGGCCAAGGTTGCCTACCCCTGGCCTAGACAAATGATGTGCATAGTGCTCGCTTGGGCCTCCTGGGATATGCACGTCACATACCCCAGGAGGCCCTTAGTCATTCATTAAGTAGGAAGGGGTGGGCCTAGCGGCATGTCATCACATGGCCTCAAAGGCTGAACCCAGAAAAGCTGGCGGGCCTCTCAATGACGTCACAAGTAAGATGGCGGCGTGGTACCCAGTGGCGTCCATTGACAGAAGGATTTCAGCGGGTCAACAATGGATCCGGTAGCTGGGTGACTATTCGAACTGTGCCTACAACACCACCAGGTAAACAGGTGCAGAAAAAAAAGTGGAGGCGTGGGGGGGTTATGCTAAAAGTCCCCTAACTGAAAAAGTGAAGATCTGCTACTGTTTAGGCCCCCAATGTAAGATCGTGGCAGAATGCGTGACACACTTTTGGGTGCCATTATTCCTTATTGGCACCCCAAACGCAATTCTGCTGCAATTGTCATGCAATGCAATGTTTTATAAACTCGCTATGTTTGTCACCCAAAAAGAAGCATCAACACTTGTCCCCGCTATGTGAAAGTGATTGCAGCCTTAGGAAACATCTGGAAATGTTTTTGTATGTAAGCAATAAACTGAAACTTACCTTTTGTCTGGTGTTCCTCTGAAAAATAAGCAGTGCCCTTCCTAGAATGTGAGTGTGTCTAGAGCAGGGGTCTCAAACTCAAACTAAGCAGTCTAACGACAACTTGTTATGTGTATAAAAGACACCTGTCCACAGAATCTTTCTTCAATTCAAACCTCAACATCATAGGCAACACCAAAGAGCTGTCAAAGAATGTCGGGGACAATTTTGTAGACTTGCCCAAGGCTCAAATGGGCTACAAGGCCATCAGTAAGAAGCTTGGTGAGCAGGAGACAACTTTTAGAGCGATTTTTCACAAATGGAGAAAAAACGAAATAACCATCAATTGCCCTCGGTCTGGACCTTCATGCAAGATTTTGCCTCATGGGGTAAGGATGATCACGAGAAAAGTGAGGGATCAGCTCAGAACTACACGGGAGGAGCTTGTGAATGATCTCAAGGCAGTTGGGACCACAGTCACCAAACAAACCATTGGTAACACAATACACCACCATGGATATAAATCAGCCCACAAGGTCCCCCTTCTCAAGAAGGTACATGTACTGGCCTATCTGAAGTTAGCCAATAAACATCTAAATGATTCAGAGAAGGATTGGGAGAAAGTGCTGTGGTCAGATAAAACCAAATGTTAGCTCTTTGGCATTAACTTGACTCGCCGTGTTTGGAGGAAGAAAAATGCTGACTATGACCCTAAGAACACCGTTCCTACAGTCAAGCATGGAGGTGGAAACATTATGCGTTGGGGCTGTTTCTCTGCTAAAGATACAGGCTGACTTTGCCGCATTAAGGGCCATGTATTGTAAAACCTTCTTTCTTCAGCCAGAACACTGAAGATGGGTCGTGGATGGGTCTTCCAGCATGACAATGACCCAAAACATACCGCCAAGGCAACAAAGGAGTCGCTCAAGAAAAAGCACATTAGGGTCATGGTCTAGCCAGTGGCCTAGCCAGTCTCCAGACCTTAATTCTATAGAAAATTAAAGTGGGAGCTGAAACTGAGTTGCCAAGCTACAGCCAAAAAGCCTTAAGGCAGGGCTTGACAAATCCCAGGTGCCAAGTCGCATATATGACTAGAAATTGCGGCCTAGCGCCTGAGCTTTTGTCAGCTCATTCATTGTTGGCACCAGCCATGAGCATAGCATGCCAGAGCATTGGCAATCTTCCTTCAAGTTCCTCCTCCATTGACCCTATTGGCCATCTCCTTAGACGGGGAGGTATTAAGGAGCGAAGACATGGTGACAATGTACAGGAACAGCATGGGATTCCTGGTGATCGGACTGAAGCTGCACACATGGGACACACACATGTCCCAGAAGGCAACGGGGCCGCTCACCGAAGAGGAGGAAGCACCACAGAATAGGAAGAGGCAGATTAGGAAGACTGCCTAGCAACAGTAGTTTCAGGTAAGTGAAACATTTTCATTTTTTTAAGATTATTAATGCATTTTTTTTTTTTTTTGGGTGGCCCTCAACTTTAAGGATTTAGAGAAGATCTGTAAAGAAGAATGGACCAAAATCCCTCCTGAGATGTGTGCAAACCTGGTAACCAACTACAAGAAACGTCTTACCTCTGTGCTTGCCAACAAAGGTTTCTCCACCAAGTACTAAGTCATGTTTTGCTTGGGGATCAAATACTTATTTTACTCACCGAACTGCAACTCAATTTATAACATTTGTATCGTATCGTGTTTTTTCTTTCTGGATTTTTTTGGTTGATATTCTGTCTCTATCATTTAAAATGCACCTATGATAAAAAATTATAGACCCTTCATTTCTTTGTAAGTGGGCAAACTTACAAAATCTGTAGGGGGTCAAATAATTATTTTCCCCACTGTATTAGTGCCTACAAGTAGAATAATCAATACGTTCAATGGTAGAACCGGTCTGACTCATCCAATAAAAGATTTGTGGTTACATTGTTTCCTGAGGTGTTTCACAAACAATGTATTAGTGCCGTGAGTATATCTCTGATGACTCCAATAATCTTCCCTTAGTCCAGGGTAGCTACTGCTACTGGCTTGTATATCTACAGATAGGCTTAGGAACAATCTGAAGTCTCCTTTATAAGTTGGGAGAGCATGGTCAATGTATTAACATTTATCACATACGATTAGTGGCACATGACCTATTTTCATATATTATCACATGTGATAAAAGCCACTTCATGAAAAAAATATCAAACATGATATACAGTATCTCACAAAAGTATGTACACACCTCACATTTTTGTAAATATTTTATTATATCTTTTCATGTGACAACACTGAAGAAATTACACTTTGCTACAATGTAAAGTAGTGAGTGTACAGCTTGTAAATCGTGTAAATTTGCTGTCCCCTCAAAATAACTCATTACACACTAATGTCTAAACCGCTGGAAACAAAAGTGAGAACACCCCTAAGTGATAATGTCCAAATTGGGCCCAAAGTGTCAATACTTTGTGTGGCCACCATTATTTTCCAGCACTGCCTTAAACCTCTTGGGAAAAAAGGGGGGTACCTGGTATTTGAGGTGCTGGGTAAGGGGTTACTTTTATCAACAAAAATTTTGATCAAAACTGAGGTGTATCAAAAATATTAATTCATTTAATGATTGATTGAATATTAATTGTATCAAAATATCAAGTTAAATTGATGCAATTTCATAAAAACAGATTAAATCCAATATGGCAATAGAGAGATTACCATATACTTTTCAAGACAAGACAACACTCACAACAATACAATACAACACCTTTTTATTTTCCGTCTCAGAGTTTAATGCTGCAGAGTATTCTCAATCATAGGAGATTGAACGTTAAATGAATTACAAATATTTGTGTTGTTCATTATTCCCTATATATACTTTATGGACTGCCTATTTTCATGATGTTATAATTGAGGAGGATTTCGTGGTACTTTCAGCTCCAAAATAATCGAATGCCACGTACACACGGCCGGAATTTCCGATGGAAACAGACCAATGGGAGCTTTTCATCGGATTTTCCGACCGTGTGTATGCCCATCGGTCTTTTTCTGTCGGCATTTCCAACGGACTTTAGCTTGAGAGCCTGTTCTTAATTTTTCCAATGGAAAACCTTTCTATCGGATTTTCCGATCGTGTGTATGCAATTCCGACACGCAAAATTCTGAGGCATGCTCGGAAGCATTAAACTTCCCTTTTATAGTGCCGTCAAACGTGTTGTATGTTGTGGTGTTATTGACCATCGGAATTTGGTGTGACCGTGTGTAGGCAAGACAGTTTGAGCAAAATTCCATCAGAATTCCGACGGGAAAACCATCAGAGCTTTTTCCGACGAGAATCCCGATCGCGTGTACGCGGCATTAGACAGCATAATGGCCTCATGAACTATAAACTCCAGCATGCTAGTGAATTTCATTTAAGGAAAATTATTCCATTTGCTCTCCCTCACACACCTCCCTCTCCCACCTCATAATTGGCTTAACCAGCAGTCAGTAATTGATGATTTGTGGATAAGGGAGCCTTAGAGACCCCACTTGTGAGTAAATATATCTAATGACCAGATCAATGCTTGGCCACAGCTTAATCCAATGTGTCTGGACTGTGTTCAGTGTTGTATTGTATTGTTGTGAGTGTTGTCTTGTCTGTTGAAAAGTATATGGTAATCTCTCTATTGCCATATTGGATTTAATCAATTTTTATGAAATTGCATCAATTTAACTTGATACAATTAATATTCAATTAATTAGTAAATAAATTAATATTTTTGATACACCTCAGTTTTGATAAAAAAATTTGTTGCTAAAAGTAACCCCTTACCCAGCACCTCAAAAACCGGGTACCCCCTTTTTTCCTAGTATGTAATACGGTTACAGCAACAACACTCTAACAGGTGCATTAGGTCACCTAATAAATTTGACCAGCCACCAGTGTAAAGCTTGCACATTCCCCTTTTTGTTCCCTTCCCTTAAAAATTTTTCTTAACCCTCTTGGGCATGAGAGTTCACCAGAGCTTCACAGGTTTCCACTGGAGTCCTCTTCCACTCCTCCATGACAACATCACAGTGGACGTTAGAGACCTTACGCTCCTCCACCTTCCGTTTGAGGATGCCCCACAGATGCTCAATAGGGTTTAGGTCTGGAGACATGCTTGGCCAGTCCATCACCTTTACCCTCAGCTTCTTTAGCAATGCAGTGATCATCTTGGAGGTGTGTTTGGGGTCCTTATTATGTTGGAATACTGCCCTGCAGCATAGTCTCCGAAAGGGAGGAGATCATGCTTTGCTTCGGTATGTCACAGTTAGGGATGAGCCAAACACCCCCCTGTTCGGTTCGCACCAGAACCTGCGAACAGACCTAAAGCTTGTGTGAACTTTAGAACCCTATTAAAGTCTATGGGACTCGAACGTTCAAAATCAAAAGTTGTGTTTGGGGACCTGGGTCCTGCCCCAGGGGACATGTATCAATGCATTATTTTTTTTTTTTTAATAAAGGACTTTTTTTCCCAACGGTGTCAGTGTGTTTTTTAACTATTTTTTACACTTTTTTTGTGAAATGGTAGGGGTACTTTTGTACCCCCTTACCATTTCAAACAGGGGGGGCGGGATATGGGGGTCCCCTTGTTAAAGGGGGCTTCCAGATTCTGATCTCCCGCCCGCAGACCCCCACAACCACCGGCAAGGGTTGTGGGGAAGAGACCCTTCTCCTCATCAACATGGGGACATGGTGCTTTGAGGGGTGACAAAAACCCCCAAAGCATCCTCCCAATGTTGAGGGCATGTGGCCTGGTACGGTTCAGGAGGGGGGCGGGCGCTCTCTCGTCCCCCCTCTTTTCCTGCAGCCTGCCAGGTTGCGTGCTCGGATAAGGGTCTGGTATGGATTTTGAGGGGGACCCCCACGCCATTTTTTTTTATTTGACCCGGGGTTCCCCTTAATATCTATACCAGACCTGAAGGGCCTGGTAATTGAATTTAGGGGACACCCACGCTTTTTTTTTTTTATCAATGACTGTTCTCTGTATTACAGGAGCCGGCAATTCATTATAGCCGCGAGTGATTTTTTTCCTGCAAAAATGACACTTTGTACAGGGACAGTTCTAAACACGGGAAACATGCGCCCCTTTACATGCATACTATACACAGCCCCCAGGTACGAAATTTAAAGGAATATTACACTTTTATTGTTTCACTTTAAGCATTATTAAAATCACTGCTCCTGAAAAAACAGAAAACGTTTTTTTAAAAAAAATTTGCATTGATACATGTCCCCTGGGGCAGGACCAAGGTCCCCAAACACTTTTTATGACAATAACTTGCATATAGGCTTTTAAAATTAGCACTTGAGATTTCTCCCATAGACTTTTACAGGGTGCTTTTCGAATTTGCCACGAATACCCCAAAATGTTCGAGTCGAACATGAGTTTGACTCGAACTCGAAGCTCATCCTTAGTCACAGTACATGTTGGCATTCATGGTTCCCTTAAAGAACTGTAGCTCCCCAGTGTCAGTAGCACTCATGCAGCCCCAGACCATAACACTCCCACCAACATGCTTAACTGTAGGCAAGACATACTTGTCTTTGCACTCCTCACCTGGTTGTCACCACACACGCTTGACACCATCTGAACCAAATAAATTTATCTTGGTTTCATCAGACCACAGGACATGGTTCCAGTAATCCATGTTCTTAGTCTGCTTGTCTTCGGCAAACTGTTTGCAGGCTTTCTTGTGCATCATCTTTAAAAGAAGCTTCCTTCTGGGACAACAGCCTTGCAGACCAATTTGATGCAGTGTGTGGCGTATGGTCTGAGCACTGACAGGCTGACCCCCCACCCCTTCAACCTCTGCAGCAATGCTGGCAGCACTCATACGTTTATTTCCCAAAGACAACATCTGGATATGAAGCGGAGCACATGCACTCAACTTCTTTGGTCAACCATGGCGAGGCCTGTTCTGAGTGGAACCTGTCCTGTTAAACCGCTGTATGGTCTTGGCCACCATGCTTCAGCTCAGTTTCAGGGTCTTGGCAAAATTCTTATAGCCTAGGCCAGTGATGGCAAACCTTGGCACGCCAGAGGTGTTGGAACTACATTTCCCATGATGCTCAACTACACTGCAGAGTGCATGCGCATCATGGGAAATTTAGTTCCAAAACATCTGGGGTGTCAAGGTTCGCCATCAACAGCCTAGGCCATCTTTATGTAGAGTAACAATTTTTTTTTTTTTTCAGATTCTCAGAGTTCTTTGCCATGAGGTGCCATGTTGAACTTCCGATGACCAGTATGAGAGAATGAGAGCGATAACACCAAATTTAACACACCTGCTCCCCATTCACACCTGAGACCTTGTAACACTAACGAGTCACATGACACCGGGGAGGGAAAATGGCTAATTGGGCCCAATTTGGACATTTTCACTTAGGGGTGTACTCACTTTTGTTGCCAGTGGTTTAGACATTAATAGCTGTGTGAGTTATTTTGAGGGGACAACAAATTTACACTGTTATACAAGCTGTACACTCACTACTTTACATTGTAGCAAAGTGGAATTTCTTCAGTGTTGTCACATGAAAAGCTGCCATCATTTCCACCCTATACCCACAGGGTTCTGGAACTTCTCCTCCAGCCCTGTGAGCGCCTCAAGCAGCCCTGATTTGCTATCATCAGCAGACCGGGACACCTATGTAGATTGTTTTTTTTTTCTCCCCTGTATTGATGCTAATTGCACTGCAAAATTATCGGTACTCGGCATAGGCGAGTACTTGACCGAAGGTATCGGTACTCGTAGTTGCCGATAAAAACCCGGTAATTGGTGCAACCCTAATACTTAGTATTGCGAGTTTTAAAGGCGAAGTTTACCCACCCCATATATAGGGTGGAACATGTAAAATGTTTCAGCTCCTGCTCCCCCGATGATCCTCCCATCCCTGTGACAGCAGGCAGGAGTTCTTTTCCCTGCACCCGCTGTCACTTTTTACAAATAGTGCGGCTGTGTGTGACTACTCCCAAACACCATTGTCATTAATTCACAGATTTTTGTGAATGAATAAACTACAAGTATGAATAAACCACAAGTACCATATTCCACCGCCGCAGATGAACTTGTACTTTCAATGGCCTGCGGGGGCACTGATGAGTGCTCCCATACTCCACTAGCATGTTCTCCATGTGACTGTGTGGGTTTCCTCCCACTTTCCAAAGACATGCCGGTAGGTTACTTGGCTCCTGTCTAAATTGGCCCTATATGAGTATGTATGAATGTGAATTAGGGACCTTAGATTGTAAGCTCCTTGCGGTCAGGGACTGATGTGATTATGTAAAACACTGCATAAATTGCTGGTGCTACGTACTGGAAGCACCTGTAATTCATACATAAATCTACAGGGGAAAAAATTTAATCAATGCACATTTTCTTTTTTCCCCTTTTTTGCATGCACATTTAGCCACCTATCTTGACTTACTAAATATTTTAGCATGCAGTTTTCACAGTAGGTAAACACTGTTCAGGTTTAAATTTGCCCAGGTTTGGGTCTAGTTGGATCCTGATGAGTTTACAGTTATACATGGTCTAATTAAAGCCCATATTTAATAAATTACAACTTATACGCATCAAAATCAATCAAACCAACGGGCAGTTTGGATTGGTGTGTAGCCTTCTTAAGGGCATAAATAATTACACTGAAAATATTTTTTTTTCCCCATTTCCACTACACAGCTGTGGGGTTCTGTCAAAATAGCCAACTCATCAAAATCTCCAACTACGTCACTTCCGGTGACTCTCCAGCAGCAGATTTTGTGTTGGCTCTACTGGCCATGCACCCGATAGAATAACAGAAACCCCCAACAGCTCTTGGAGAACTCAACGAGTTTTCCTTGGATCTACCAATCGCCGCAAGGTACGTCACTAACCTTTTTTGAAAACCTGTCGAGTTCTCCAACAGCTGGCAACAGTTTCTGTTATTCTATCACAGTGATGCTAACCTTGGCACCCCAGATGTTTTGGAACTACATTTCCCATGATGCTCCATTACACTGCAGAGTGCATTAACAAAACATCTGGGGTGTCAAGGTTAGCCATCACTGTCCTATCGGGTGGATGGCCAGTAGAGCCAACTCGTCAAAATCTGCTGGTGGAGAGTCATCAGAAGTGACGTAGTTGGAGATTTTGACAGAACAGTGGCACTGACAGTCCTCTAACAGAAAAGTTCCATATAAAAGTATTGGCGTTTTATTCAGCCATTCTGAAGTATTGTTTCTATTGGGCCAGTGTAGAAAAGGCAATCAATTGCCAGCCTGGCATATAAAGGGATATTAAACCTTGAAGTTTCCAAAGTGTTTTCAACAGCTGGTCTAATCCCTTACAGTATATGCAGCTTCTTTATCTTTTAATCCTTGCAGTTTTATGCAGGTGCCATAACTGATGGCTCAGGTTTCCCCATTTCAGAGTGGCTCCTTTTTTTTTTTCATGCAGCATCCTATGGAATCACCCTTCCATGCAGAGAAAGCCAGAGATAGTCACTGGCTCTCAGCTCACAAGACCGAGAACTGAGAGTCCGCAGTCTCCGATTGCTCATTTCTCAGTGTAGAAGGGACTGGTGCAGCATTGGATCAATATAGAACTGCATGATTACTCATTAAAAGATTGTGCAGATCCCCCCTACTCCACAGCACGCACGATCTTAAGTCAGCATTTAAACGATCCATGTAAAAAGTGCAGAGCCGATCACCTGATGGGCTGTCAAAACAAAAAACAAAAAAAAAAACAAAAAAAAAAAAAACAGCCTGCAGGGTTTGCTGAAAGAGCGCTAACCGAAACATTGTATCTTATTTGTCCTTTATTTTTTTTCAATTTACAGATCAAAGGGATGAACTTTGGTCTGCAAATGAAGTCAGTTTAAAAGCAACCTTGTGAAGTAAATTTTTTTTGGGCGTTTTTTTATTAAATTGTTCTTCTGTTTAACCCCTTAACCCTGAATTTACTCTAATCAGCCTTATTAACTCCTTATTTTTATTTAGTTCTATTAATTAAACTATTAATAATTAACTTTGTTTGCTCTGTTCATTAATATTTTTTACACATTAAAAAAAGAAAAAAAAAAAAATGCACAAATTAAAAAAAAAACGTTTCATTTGTAAAATAACTTTTCAATGCTTTGTACCAATGCTGACAGCTGAAGTGGAAAATAAAAATAGTTGTAATATTAATTTTTTTTTTTTTTTTAGATCTTTACACATTACATTACTTTAAACTTGATTGAAGCAAAGAGTATTATATCTTATTTTATTGCCATCTTGTTTGATAACATAAAAGTTTAGAGGTTGTAAATCTTTGAGAAAAATAAGTTTTTCAGAATCATGTTCTTTATTTTAAGGAAAAAATTCAAATAAATTGCGATTCCCATTTTTGTTCCAGAATCATGCAGCTCTAGATCAATACTGCATTCACCTAGGTAAGCATGCATTTTTATTTAATCCAGAAGTTCTCTTTTAAGTGGACCTCTGACAACTTGCAGAATAAACCTTGCGTTTTCTAAAGTTCTGAAGCGTTATTATATGGCCTCTCCTTAGCTTTGTAAAAGAAAAAGATCACATAGCTTACTTTGTTTTATTAAGCCAAACTTTACAGCACATAGACATAAAAAGACAATCACTCCAACACAATACTAAACAATACTCACACCAAAAAGTGCATAAACAAAACCCCTAATTCCCCGACAGGCCAATTAACCCCTCACCAATGCTTGCACGATAAGTAAAAACAACAAACAAAAATGTATTTTTATTTTTTAAAAGTACCACCTAAAGTTACCAACTTTTTTTATTGTGACTATGGCATTAATAAATATATATATTACAGTACAAGTGGCATGACTGGTATTAGTGGACCAGGCAATCAGCGGTGGCAGCAGTAACAGGACATGGCTTACCTACCTCTTGTTAGCAACTGTCCTGATAATCCTCAAATCTAGACAGAGGCAGGGAAACCCTTAGACATTAAAAGTAAACCTGTTTTAATGGGCAGCGGAAACTGAGAAAAGCTTCTAAGAAAAGCAAATAGAAAAAGTGTTAACTTCCTAGAAGATTCCACATCAAAACAATGGAATCCAGATATACAGACATCTTAGGCCTGGTTCACACCTATGCATTTTTTGGCGCGTTTTCAGTTTTGCAGAAACACTACAGTCCATGTAACATGGTTTCCTATGGGTCCGTTCACATCTGTGCATTTTATGGAAAGGGCCAGGGACTTTTTTCTGGTTTTTGGTTCCGTAGACTTCAATGGATCAAAAACGTGTATTGAAAAATGCACCTGGAATATGCAAACTGCAACCTACATTACCTACTTAGGGAGGCAAAGGTTCATTTTAAAGAGTAAGTAAACCAGGGGTCTCAAACTGGTGGCCCTCCAGTTGTTGCGAAACTACAAGTCACATCATGCCTCTGCCTGTGGGAGTCATGCTAGTAACTGTCAGCCTTGCAATGCCTCATGGACTTGTAGTTTTGCAACAGCTGGATGGCCACCAGTTTGAGACCCCTGAAGTAAACGCTGCCTTTTTTTTTTCCTTTTATGGACCTGCAAAGTAAAGTCATAATGGGCTAGTATGCATTGCATACCTGCACATTATGCGAAACTTACCTGCAAACAAAGCCCTCATCACTGCTGGAGGCCGCATTCCATCTTTACCCGTCTTCCTTCCAGGTCCGCGGACTCCGGCTGTGTGACTGGCTGGAGCCACGTGACGTCACTCCCGCATGAGAGCCGCCGGTGACGGCACCGGTCCTTCAGTGCGCATGCGCCGATGACGTCATCGTGGCATATATAGTATCTCCTAAACGGTGCAAGTTTAAGAGGTATTAACTGTACCAGTAGGTACAAACAATACAGGGATATTTACTTCCTCTTTAAGCTTGTAATATATCTGAATTTAGTGCCCCTACCCCATACACTTACTTTCCTTTGGTTCTTCTACTGACCTGTTTAGAAGCTCCTTATGCGACAGTGCAGTTTACTTGACTAGCAAAGTAATCTTGAGATTAGATATATATATATATTCTTTAGAAAATATCAGTTTCTAAATCAGTTGTTCATTTAGACCCGGGATCTCAAACTACGGCCCTCCAGCTGTTGCAGAACTACACATCCCATGAGGCATTGTAAAACTCTGACATTTACAGACATGACTAGAGATGATGGGAATTGTAGTTCCTGAACAACTGGAGGGCCGTAGTTTGAAGACCCCTGATTTAGACCCAGGGTCTCAAACTGGCAGCCCTCCAGCTTTTGCGAAACCACAAGTCCAACGAGGCATTGCAAGGCTGACCGTTACAAGCATGACTCCCACAGACAGAGGCATGATGGCATTTGTATTTTCGCAACAGCTGGAGGGCCACCGGTTTGAGACCCCTGATAGACGTTTCACTACAGATCCTGTAGTGTGTTGGCTGGCCTTTGACTAATGAGGAAGCTCAGGGGTAGGCCAAACCCAAAATGTTAAGAAAAACCCTCTTTTGCTTAACCTCAGCTACCTTGCTCTTCGGATCGGCCAATTGTTCGGAAATGGCAAATTTCCTTGAAGACGACATTTGCTTATGCATTTTCCAGTAAAAGCTCTCGTTGCCCAGGTTTACATTAATTCTTAGGTTTCAGAAAAAAAATGTAATTTCTTTGCAATTATATGCTGAATAATCTAGCCCGCTAATTATTGTGGTGGCAAGTTTATTTCTAATACGTCACATAGTTCAGTGTTTGTACCAAGCTCAGTGTTCGCCCACACATGGTCTATGTAAAAGATAGGTGCACTTTAGAGAAAACCTCACAGCCGCTGCAATGGAAACATCATCTCCATACAAACACATGGTCGTAAAAGTCCCAATACTGTGCTTTGGATAAAATTTACATACAGCAGAATTGTCCCATTTAATGACACTGGTAGTGTAGATCAGGTTTAGAGCTTCTTGCTGCCATTGCAGTCAGTCGAATGAGCCAAGTTGACGATGAAGACAATCTGTGAAATACATGCATCAAGCTTCAGATGCAAACTGGTTACACTAGCCATACTATAATGTACAATTCCCAATATGCACCTATCCTTATTTTTCAAAGGACTAATGTGTATAATTGATCCAGTGTTAAAGACTATAAAAAAAAAAAAGTTATGACAGAGACCCAAACTCACTTTTGCTGCTTCATGAGCATCTGAGTTAATTCACATAACAGCAGGACAGAAGAATAGCAGCTTATAAAATAGTGATTTCCCTGCAAATGTTATCTGGTCAGCAGAGATTGTCATAAAAATGACGGTTTCCAATATTTGCCAGTGTATTGGTTATTAAAGCGGAAGAAAACCCTAATGGGTTTACTTCCTCTTTGTTTCCCTGCAAAGGTAAAGCATAATGGACTACTATGCATCGCATAGTAGTCCATTATGTGTCACTTACCTGACACAGGAGCCAGCGATGTCACCGCTGTCCCCTTGTGTACAGAGCCTCCATCTTCTTGGTGGGTCTCGCGGCTATGTCATTCGACAGCGCCGCAATGACGTCACTCACGCGCATGCGAGCCGCCACTCACAGCATATCGCCGTTGACAGCGGCATGCTCAGTGCGCCGCTGTTTACAGCGCATGCGCCGTAGACAGCAGTGCCTGTCTTTTGGCAAATATCTCAAACCGTGTAGGTTTAGGATATATTTCTTAGACCTACAGGCAAGTCTTAATCTAGGCTTATCTGTAGGTCAAAGGGGTTTCTAAGGGTTTACAACCACTTTACTAAGAATTGCATATGTTGTTTCTTCATCCTAGCAGGTTCGAAAAAAATAAAAATTGGTTTGGTCAATGGCCAGCTCTAAATTGTATTACTAAACAGAAAGTCAACCCTGTGGAGGGAAATCTCAAAAAAAATTGATTGGTTGGGTCCAGTACCGAAAACTCTAAAAAAGTAAAACAAGGCACAGGTGACCCACGGCAAAGCCAAGACTACAACCAACTATGTCAAAAAGATAAAAATCTTACAACAGTTGAAGCAGGAGTTTGAATGGTCTCAGTATTGAGTCAAAGTGGCTGTAGAACTCCCTCCCCCTTTTTGGAGGGTGTAAGATTTACTGTCTCTTCCTATGGCACACATAGGACTAACCAATAACAAGCTCCCAACCTTATTATTATTTTTTTAAATTAGTAATGTTAATGACATATTAACCCCCCCCCCCCCTTTAAAACAAGCCTGAAGTCCCTTCCCTTATTTTTACATTTTATCAGCTTTACTCTAGAGCACACCTAAAGTCTTCCATCTTCCTCCAGTGTTACCGTATATCCTCGAGTACAAGCCGAGGCACCTAATTTTAACAACAAAAAAATGGGAAACGTATTGACTCGAGTATAAGCCTAGGGTGATAAATGCGCAGCTACTGTAAGTGGAAAAGAGGGTCAACAATGCCCATTTGCAGCCTCACTGTGCCCATTTGCAGCCATAGGTCCCCCAAACTTCAAACTTGGTAGTTAAGGGTTCCTAGATGCCCCCTAGCTGCAGCCAAAAGGGTCCCAAAATTAAATTGCTGCAGATGGACACAGTTGACCGACTTTGGGGCCCTGTATCTCTGGGCCACTTGGTGCTAGGATATGTTGTAGTGTTGGTTACACTGGGTTTGCACATTAAATTTGGTGTTCCTAGCACCACGTGGCCCCGAGATATGGGGCCCCAAATACGGGTCGGAAAATGTCATTCTCCGCGGCAGAAAAGTACTTGACTCGAGTATAAGCCAAGGGAGGCACTTTCAGCACAAAAAAAAATAAAATGTGCTGAAAAACTCGGCTTATACGGTATTTCAAATATCAACCAGCTACCCTGGGCACCCAACATCCTTGGTGTATGATTTGCAGCCTCACTGGTCCATCTGAAGTCATAAGAAACAAAAAGGGCCACACTTTTCCATAGGGGATCTGATCAATAGTTTTATGACAGCACCCTGGCTTATCTTTAGTGGAGATGAGCAGGTTCCACCTGGTCCCGGATACAACATGTAGAACAAAAAGGTTTTTCGGACTTCAGGTACACCAAGAAAGTTCAGGCTATAATTCCAATACAGTCAAGCTCATTCTTTTATACACTACATTAACAAAAGTATTGGGACACCTGCCTTTACACACAAACTTTAAAAGAGATTTTTTATTTATTTAAAAAAAAAATTGACTTTACAAACATGTTATACTTGCCTCCTCTGTGCAGTTGGTTTTGCACAGAGCAGCCTGGTTCCTCCTCTTCTCAGGTCCCTCTTCGCTGCTGCTGGCCCCTCCCTCCTGTTGAGAGTTCCCCCACAGCAAGGAGCTTGCTATGGGAGCACCCGAGCCGAGTCACAGCTCCATGTGCTCATGCAGACACAGAGCCCTGACCCCTCTCTCCTGATTGGCTGACTGACTTACAGCCGCGGAAGCCAATGGCATAGCTGCTGTGTCTTAGCCAATCAGGAGCGTCCCAGACACTCATAGACATCGCTGGAGACAGATGGGGCTCAGGTAAGTATTAGGGGGTGCTGGGGTAGCTACTTCACACAGGTTTTTTTTTTTGTTATTATCGTAAAGTGGGTGTAAACCCATTGTCATCCTTTCTAAACTACTACCATAGTGGTTGTCTATAAGGATAGACATGCCTCCTTACCTGTCAAATGTCTCCCCTCTGTTGATTCTGTGGGTGGGTCTGTTGTCCGGAGCTCGGTGGGTGGAGTCATGATATCATTAGACTCCCCGCCCACCTCTACACTCCTTGTCAACAAGCATTCTCTGTGTATTTCTTACACTGAACTTCCCAATACTTTTGATAATCTAGTGTATTTGGTAAATACTGTAAAAGATAATCATTAAAAAGGTTGCCTTGGTTCTAAAAAATAAAAAATTCAAGCCTTCGTAAGCCCTCCTTTCACACAGACAATCCATGCAGGTCCACCCGTCAGTTTTTCAGGCAGACCTGATCAGACGGTCCATGTACCCCCATAGACTGGCAGGTGTAAACAGGATTGTGTTAGTTTACACCCACCTACCGCCAATCCAGTCTGCCATAAATAAAAGGTAAGAGGATTCATCCCTGTGGGCAGATCAGAGGTAGTCAGGTATAAATGGACAGCTGGTCCGTCTACAGCCGGGCAGCCATACAGCAAAGAGAACTCAACAGAGAACCAGCAGGCAAATCCCTTGCTGATCAAAGCTGATCCACCCCATGTGAAAGGGGCCCAAAAGTGATCATTCCCTTAGCGCTGGCTTGCCCTTACACAACTTCCTTAGGAAGCATCTGATTAAACTACTATTACTCCACAATGAGCTGCTTGTTTAAGTACCAATTCAATACCTAATGCAGTAGCAAAGACCTTAAGACTGTTGCAGTGAAGATAAATCATATATACAAAAAGGATAAAATAAGCAGCAGTTGTTTCCATCAACTGTTAAAGCCAGCAGGTGACAAAACACGCCGCATTCTGGAATGAGAAAGAAGTTCAAACATGTCTCCAACAACGCCTTGGGGGACACCGAGCATCTCACAGTTGATGGTGTTCATCACTCTGTTGAAGACCAAGCCTCAACCGGCTATTGCTTCCGGCAAGACTGAAAAAAATATATCTCTAGAATGTTATGCAACCACATCATTTTTTCCAATCGCTATCCATCTGTGGTGTGATCTTATTTTTACAATTGTGCATTTAAGGCTGACTGAGAAAGCTAATAAAATATCTTCACTTTTAGATATTAAAACACCATCATGCAAAGTAAAAATAAAAATAGAAAATGTAACACTAAGAACAATAAAACACAGGCTGAGTCTTTCAGTCAATGCAGAAGCAATAAAGTGCTAAAATTACAGCAGTTTAAAGTAGTGAAGCCAGGGAACAAATAGTGTTACAAGTTCACATAATAAAATGCATCAAGCTGTTGGCTTCAACTCAAAAGGCGTACCATTATTTCAAAAGAAATGGCTGCTACATATGAGGAGCAAAACGAACACCATCTCTGAGATTAAGAAGACTGCTATGCATTACATCTCTTCTCTGAAAGCCATACGCCGTTGGCTCACAGTTAAAGTACGAACTGGTAAATCGATTCCTCCTGGAGAGGATGGATACCATGTGATCAAGCTTAGACCTGATAGAGGTGTAATGTAATTGACGGTCCTTGCCAAGTTTCTTGAAGGAGTCACGCATGGAATAATCAGAGTGGTTCAAACCAATGCTTGAGCGAATTGATGTGTCAGATGCTGTGCTAGTGGTGGAAGCAGCAGAAGAAGATGACGAAGATGTGGAGGCTGTAGAAGACGACGACACCCTTGTCCCTGTGGAAACAGATGCGGTTTTGCTCATTTCCGTTGAAGATTCCTGGACTTGAGTCGTCTGGGTAGTTGCAGACCTTGAAAAGGTCACAGTTTGGGTAGAAGCCATTCTAGCCAAAATGGCGGTCTGAGTGCCAGCAGTTGAAGTACCCACATTTGTCTGAGTTGCTACATCTTTTCCTTTAAGATTCCACCAGCCATCACTAGGCTCAGTCTGAGTAGCCACAGTTTCAGTTTCCTTCAGACCAGATATTATATCACAATTCTGCAACCAATCATCTTCAGAAGCTTTAACCTTACCAGGAATACCATTATCCTTCTCCAATGTGGTCTTGGTTTCCACAGGCATTCTCTTGGGGGTGCTTGACAACTTTGCTATCTCCAGCTGCAGGAGGTTTGTCATTAAAGGCTTCTTCTGCGCTGGTAGAACGTGGGGCAACTTATTTGTTGTTACAGTGGAGTTCCGTAGACTCATCAGAACCTTGGTACTAATTGGCTTGGATTGAGCATACAGAATCCTGAACTGGAGGTCAAATTTCTCCACTATTTGTCCCGATAATACTATAACATTACTGCTGTTGAGTTTGCCATCCATCCAGGTGTAGCTGTGGAGAGATGACATAGCAAGTTCATTTCTGGAAAGAAGCAAAGAAATAGATGCTGATAATAGTCATCAACACGAGCTGTGACTAAAACAGTCATCAATGTTCCATTTTTGACAATGAAGTTGTTTGATAGTTTACTACAGCAGCAAATTGGGTATTATGCTTACACAAAGCAAACATTTGACATTCTAGATCAGAGGTCTCCACACATTGGCTCTTTGCTTGCCATTATCCAGCCCTTAAGGCACCATTTCTCCCCCTGACACCAACGATAGGGCACCATTTCTCTCCCACTGGGCACAGTTCGGCTACCCTAAAGTCTGAAGGGCAGTAAACCGACCCTTTCTTCAGAAAGTTTGGAGACCCCTGCTCTAGATCACAGATATCACAACATAGTCTAGCTAAGGTAGACATCCCAGGAACATACCTGTAACTTCCTGTGGCAACCTTCAGGCCATCCACAAGCAGGAACTTCTCACGAGCCTTCCCAACGATCTTGGCACCAGACCTTGTATAGTAGTTGTTGCCCGTTAAGGTACGAACCCGCATATTCTGAAGCAAGAAGTTCATAGGATATATAAATCAAATACAATATGTACATTTCAGTATTTGGATCATACATTAAAAAAAATAAAAACACTGTCACTTGAATGGGCGAGTGTGTACATTTCTAGCCCACCTATACACATACACAGTGGTATCCTGCTGTTTTGTTGAATCCACCACAAATAGTCAGTCCTCTGGGTATGTTGGGGGCATGTGACCTCCTCCAATGTTGCAGTGCTCAAGCAACCAAGTGTCAGGAGCAAATACCTGAGACAACATCAACCTCATGTAAGCAAACTAAATGACAGAGCTTACATAAGGGTTGACTTACTGAAGTTGGCCATAGACTGTTTGAATCTCAGTCATTGAGCAGAGACCAGCCGAGATTTGAACCATGTATAGGCAGGCTGATTGTACCCAAGCCGATCAAACGATCAACTTGGGTACAACCAGCATGTTGGATTTTTCATGCGATTATAGCCACTAATAAAAAAAAATGACTGTGCTCCCCGCACCAGCCCCTGGGAAGGGGGGTGGGAGGGATATGTTCTTTCCTGCAAGACAGTTGCAAAAAAAGAAGAAAGAAAAATTGCTCCATCTATGGCTGGCTTGAGGAACGAAGAAGTAAGAGTGGAGGCAGGACTGGTATTTTGCTTGGAACTGGCAAAGTGGTTCTCTTTAAGGGTCAATTCCAGTTCAAGTGAAGGGCCAAACCCACTCCAACTCAAGAGTAATTGCCAGCAGCACCTGAAAACATCTCTATTGGTTTAATTTTTTTGACAAAAACAAAAGAATGTATATATTATAGGCTAGCATCATCAAGGAGGATCCACCACAATTGATCAAATCTCTAGGGTCATTTCCATAAAGAGAAAAGGTTTATTACACAACACAAGCTGGCAAATGTAAAACATGTGATCGATTTTGCACCTCAATTGGTGCTGGCATGTAAACTATTTGCCCCAGTTTGTGTTCCACAACACGAGTCCCAGCAGGGAGAACATTTAAGATGTATTTTTGTATAAAACAACCATATGAAATACTTAAATGTTGGGACTGAGTGTCAGGAGAATCTTACAAATAAATTCCCCTCCAGGCTTCAACTTTTTTACAATTTAGTCCAGTTTAACCCTACCTGTTCTGCTTCAATAAAAATTCCAAGATTTTGGCACATGGTAAGAAAATGCAACAGATGCGAGTCATCCACCAAGATGTAGACTGGAACGCGGCGTTTTCTGCAAGCTTCATGAATATCTCGAAATATGTCATTGTCTGTAAAGGAGTCCATGACCACTGCGATTACCTGTGGAAAAAAATAAAAAAATTATTCATCACCCGATTGAGGTCTCTCTCAGCTCAGACATCTTTTAACATGCCGTTAAAGAGGCAGTAAACCCTCTTTTACAACTTTAGCTTACAGGTAAGCCTATATTAAGGCTTACCTGTAGCTAACAAAGATATCTCCTAAACCTGCACGGTTTAGGAGATATACCTGTATTCGCATGTTCCGACGTCATGCGGCACATGCGACAACTGAATCAACGGCGCTATATGCCGATGCTTCAGTTGTTACTATGCCGCTCTCATGCGCGCGACGTCATTGCGGCTCCGGTAAATCACAGCGTTGGAGCCGCGATACCCGGAAGTCACTCCGGGAGAAGATGTCGGAGGGGGAGAGGAAGACCGATGCCGGGGCTTCAATTTCAGGTAAGTGATACATAATTAGCTAGTATGCTATGCATACTAGCTAATTATGCCTTGGTCTTGCAGGTTTTTTTTTTTTTACGTTTTACTTAGGAGGGTTTACTTCCTCTTTAAACCAACACACTAAATGGTGCATTACACGCAGTTAGTACCAAGTCACTATGGAGATTAATTTTCTGTATTCTGCAAAAAATACCCGGGTTGATCTGGCTGTTCTCCATGTCCACCGTTTGCCTCCTGTTCATGTTCCCCAATGCATTTGGGGGATTTTGCAGAGCAGAGTTGGCAGCTCTGCACATTTTTCAGTGAGTTTCTATGCTGAGAATTTCCTCCCCATCACATCCGAGTAGCCCATGTGACTAGAGAGTCACACATGTGGGCAAATACACCATTGTAAATGACAGCCCACCCCCTCCCTCCTCCATGCACACTAGCCAGCTAAACACAATGGGGGTGGTATATTATCTTGATCGATGAAGGCTTCACCTCAGACACAGGCTGGAGAGGTGCGACAACCTGTGACTGGCTGAAATCCATCAACCCCATTTTATTGCCAAAAGGTGCATTAAGGTGAAAAATAAAAACAAAAACCACACACCTTGCAGTTTTACTTACCTGAGCCCCAAATCTTCGTGGGCACGATCCCGCATTGCTTTTCCACAGCTCTTGTTGGCTCTTCATTGGGCGATTGATAGTAGCACAGGCATTGGCTCCCGCCGCCATCAATCACATCCAATGACGCGGCCGTTAGGGGGCGGTGCCAAGTCATACAATTGGCGGCTATGGACGCCGATTGTATGGCACTGGAGCGCGCCCGCAAGCTAACCCCCTTAGGAGAGCGCTTCCCAGGAGGGGGATTAGCACTTGTGGGACCCCAGAAGAAGAGGACAATCGGGGCCACTCTGTGCAAAACAAACTGCACAGTGGAGGCAAGTATGACATGTTTGTTTAAAATAAAATTATCTGAGAACCTTTATAACCCCTTTAAATTATTTATTGTATGGTTGTAATGGCAATTTTTTTTTTTTTTTTTTTCTTCCTAATCTAAGAAAAAAAATAAAAAATGATAAAAACACACCCCAACCTTCTGTGTGCAGCAGAATAATACTTACCTGAGTCCACCTCAATCCAACTATGTTGGACAAGAGGCTCAGCTGCCCAGGACTCCCTCTCCTCATTGAGAAAGCAGCGGGGCACCATTGTCTCCTGCCAAAGTAAGTGAGCCAATGAGGAGAGAAAGGAGGTGGGGCGGGGCCGCGCCTGTGCCTGAATGGACACAGAGCAGCAGCTTGCTGTAGGAGGGACGAGCCAGGAGCGACAGCAAGGGACCCGAGAAGAGGATAAGGGCTGCTCTGTGTAAAACCAACTGCACAGAGGCAGCAAGTATAACAAGTTTGTAAAAAAAATTTATAAAAAAAAAAACACACACCAGACTTTAGTATCACATTAATGTCCTATCCAGCAGTACTGAAACCAGTTAAAGTGGCATGCTAAACTGGTGTTTTCTAGGCTACTTTTGGCATTTTGTGGTTTGAGAATAAGGCTGTATTCACACCTATACATTTTTAGTGCTTTTTGCAGATTTGCACTACAGTCCATTTAACATGGTTTCCTATGAAACACATTCTGTAGTGCAAATCTGCAAAAAGCACTAAAAATGTATAGGTGTGAATCGGGCCTTAAAAAGACCACAGCTATTCTCCAGATAAGTCTATTCTATGGCAATTTGAGTTCATTAGGTCAGGAAGGTGCGCGGCGCGTTCCGGGAGGACGTCATCCCCCAATGATGAATGTCCCGCCCAACCTTCATTTGACAATAGGCTGGGCAGGAAGTGGTTAAGCAGTACAAGGACAATCTTTTTAGCTTTGGCACTCATCTATAGAAGAGGACTTGTCAAACTATAGATGTAGGGGCACCAATAACGCCAGGCAACTAGCACTCAGAAATTACAGCCTCACCCCCCCATAGATTTCATATAACAGATCTTACCTACAAGCCCATTCAGAAAAACTATGCTGTACAGTAAATGTTTAAAGATATCCAATAATGATCCCCCATAGGAAGAATTCTGGTAAACCATTAATGCAGACAGCCAGGTTAAGATATCAAAGTCCTAATTTCACAAGTGAAGTCTTGTCCTCTTCCATGTAGATTATAGAATCCAGGAATGTGAACAATGCGGGTCTTTCAGGCTCACATCTGTTTTGGGGGGGGGGGGGGGGGGGGGGTGGGTGGGGGGGAGGGGGGGGGGGGGGGGGGGGGGGGGGGGGGGGGGGGGGGGGGGGGGAGTTAATATTTCTGCCCTCCAGAAAATAGTCATCATTCAAGTCTGATATTAAAAAGGGGACAGGTGAGCAGAAAGAATGTGCGCCATCGCACACAAAGTGACGCATCGGCGCACAATCTTAGGGAGGGGGGGCTAGCTGCTGTTAGATTGAACATGTTAGGGCAGAGACGGAGTGGAGCTTGTAGGAATATGTCAAGTGGTAAAGTCCCAGCCGAGTCAGCAGTCCCTCGAGGGAGGGCCATGAAGATGTATGTGATGTTTACCATGTAGAGGATACAAGGGGAATCTGACAGAATTCAGGGAAAGCCTAAAGGGCTCTCTGTCACCTGAGAAAGTAAACACATTAGGGCAAATGGAGGAAAAAAAAAAAGTCTGCATTAAATGAACATACAGCTTACAAAAAAAAAAAAAAAAAAAAAAAAAAAAAACACGACCCACTTAAAAGGGGACGCTAAACTGCAAAAAAAATAAATAAAATAAAGTTTTATTTATTCAAGTATGTACTGTATTGTATCGTTTATGCTCAAGTCCCTTTTCTGCTCAGCCTCCTCCAAAATTCTTTTGGCAGCGGCGATGCGACTTACTGTTAGAGGGTGGCTACCTTCATTCTCCATGGTCCCGCTGTATGTAGGAACGTAGTTAGCCTCTCTTGCTCAGTTTAGAGACTACCGTATGTAGTGTGCATAGAGCAGTACTCATGAGTGCAACTGAAGTAAGGAACGATTTCAGGAACATCAAAGTGATAAAGTCTTTTTTTAACTATACCTGCTCTGTGCAGTGGTTTTGCACAGGAGCAGCCCAGATCCTCCTCTTTGGTGCTCCTGGCTTCTCCCATTGAAGGTCCTCACAGCAAGCAACTTGCTATGGGGGGGGGGGGGGGGGGGGGGGGGGGGCACAGCTCCCTTCTGACATTGAGCCACGGCTTCTCTCTACCGCCCCCCCCCCCCCCCCCCCCCCCCCCCCCCCCCCCCCCCCCCCCCCCCCCCCCCCCAAACTGGTTCATCAACTGCCAATGAGCCTCTCGTGCAACTTAACCCTTCTGCCTTTACAGACACTTTAACCACTTTCCGACCGCCGCACGCCGATATACGTCCTTACTTTGAAGGAGGATATAGTTATGGCAGCAGCAAGCTGCCATTACCCCGGTAGCCTCTTGTTTGTCTGGTGTTCTGCCGAGAAAGGTCCCCCGTCAGATAGTGTCTTCCCTGTACGGAGGACAAAAGGAAACGCTGAAAGTCTCCAAAAATGAACAGTTGTTCATGAGCTGTACACGCCGCCTGCGCAATTAACACGACATTGTGCCACTCTGCAAGGGGCGGGGGTAGGGGGCGGATGCATACAGAAGTAAAGTATTGAAACTGCTCGTGTTATGCATGTAACCCCGCCCATCAACATTGAACTACCCGCCCTTATCAGCTCTGCCCATCATTGTAAAACTGCACTCTGGCCATCATGCGGCCTATTCTGTAGGCATCCGCCCCTACACGAGCATCGGGAGTGTGTGGCACAATGTAGTGTTAATTGTGCAGGCGCCATGTACAGCTGTTCATTTTTGGAGACTTTTAGCGTTTCCTTTGTCCTCCGTACTGCGCAAGCGCAGTACAGGGCGGACACTATCCGACAGGGGACCTGTCTCGACAAGACACTGTTAGTCCTCTTCATGATAAGTGGTCTCTGCGGTGGATTCGTTGCGAGATCACTTTTATCGGCAGTGGGAGAGGCCCCCCTCCTACCATGATCCGGTGCCCTCTGCCGCTTACCGGAGCAGTCGGCAGCGGTGAACGGATGTTGTGCCTTCCTTGGCATGGAGACGAGTGGCAAGCGACATCATAACATCACTTCCACCCACAGCTCTTAAAAGGGCCTTTTCTTTTTTTTTTTAAATGACAATTTTTTTTATTTTGCATTTTAGTGTAAATATGAGATGAGGATCTCATATTTAAGAGGTCCTGTCATGCTTTTTTCTATTACAATGGATGTTTACATTCCTTGTAATAGCAAACAAAGTGACTTTAGAAAAAAAGTGTAAAAAAAAAAAAAAAAAAAAATATTGGGCAGATTTTACTGTTGTCTTATTTAATTCAAAGAAAGTATTTTTTTTCCCCCCCCAAAGACTAAGATTTTCTGTCACACTGAATTTGCGCAGCAGTATTGCAATGACGGACATTTTATTCTCTAGGGTGTTGTACATTTTCTAATGTTTGGGGGTTCCAAGTAATTTATTTTTTGCTAGAAAAAGGCTCAGTCTTTAAAGCGGTGTTTCACCTTAAAAAAAAAAAAAAAAAAAAGAAATTAAGTCAGCAGCTAAAAAAAAAAAAAAAGTCGCTGCTGACTTTTAATAAGTACACTTACCCTCCCAAGGCGCCCGCGATGTCGTTCGTGGAGGCCGAGATGTCCCTCAGCGATCCGGATCCAGCGCTGCCATCCTCAGTAAGGGAAACGGCTTCCCGTTTCCTACTGCGCATGTGCGAGTCGGCGCGCGGCCTACTGCGCATGCGCGAGTCCAATTTGTGAATGGGGAACGCGATGTGTTGTGGGACATGGTTCCCATAACACACCGCGCCCCATTCACTAGAAGACGGAAGGAGAGAAGATCACTGCGGCGCTGGAGGAGGAAGATTAGGACGATCTGCCTAGCAACAGCCATTTTTGGTAAGTAAAAAAAAAAAAAAAAAAAATCCCGCCCCCCCCCCTTCTTTATTTTAAATTGTTACTAACATTTTTTTAAATTTTTGTTTTCAGGGTGTCCCACCACTTTAAGTGGTTAAGTCGGGGGGATGCCAAATGGGAGGCGACCAACATGACCACCCACAAGCACGTTTTCAAATAGCATATGGCCAGTTTATATTGTAGCTTACTGGACATCAGATTACTGCCGTCCCATCAGATTTCCATCAGTCATACTTAAACAACGATAAGGAATAAATGGGCCTAATCAAAAATCAAACACCGCTTTTTAAACACAGAAAGCCAAGGCAAACCTTAGCGAAATCTATATTCGTCATTGAATATAATTATAAATCCTATGCAAACATCTCCAGGCACCAGCTGAGAATAAATCGTACTCACCTCACAACTTGGTGTGACTGATAATAATGCTCAGGGCAAAAGTAGCAGTTTGAGCAAACATCAGGGAGTTGGAGCGTTCATTGGAGTTGCAATGTTTGACTTTGATTTATGGAGGTAAAGCCAAGCCATCTTCAAAGCAACTTCTACAGCATTAGACAAGACCCAAACAGGATAATATGCACCAAACACAGCTCAGCAATACAACCTTCATAAATCAATTCATAGAGAGGCAGAAGATTAGCATCTATTGAAGCAGAACATTTTCCCATGAAGAGACGGTTTTCCTGTAACATTTCTGTAAAATTACAAGCTGATAAAAATTTAAGTGATTTTTTTATTTATTACCAGCGGCTAAGGTCCACCTAGACCATTTACACAGCTAACTAGTTGTGCAAAAGCCAACATCAGACTGGTGACAAAAATACAAATAAAAAAAAAGAAAAAAAATTATAATTTTACTGGAATTTTCAGACAGGATATAGAACATCAAATTTCACAACATAAAATGTCTTGGGTCAGATTACAAACTCAGTGGCTGAAGTCAATGTTGACTTAATTTAAAGAGGTGTATCCAAAAAAAAAAAAATTCTTTTTTTTTTTAAAAAAAAGTCAGCAGCTACAAATACTGCAGCTGCTGACTTTTAATAAATCGGACACTTACCTCTTCCAGGGTCCAGCAATGCAGGGGGAGGGGAGTGAAATCGAAGCTCCGCTCGCCCCCCAATCCGCTCAGCGGCATTGCAACTGTGGGCACCCGGCTGTGCCTTCACAGCCGGGCACCCACAGCGTGAGCGGTGCCACACGCCGTGATTGGCCGCACAGTCATCTGGGACACGTGACAGGTCCCAAATGACTGGGAAGCCCTTCCTGCGCCGAGGAGGAAGTGATGTCACCAGCCCAGGCACTGAAGGAGGCAGACTACGAGGGACCCCCTAGCAACAGGCATTAAAAAAAAAAAAATTTATATTATATATATATATATATATATATATATATATATATATATATATATATATATATATATATATATATATATATATATATATATATATATATATATATATATATATATATATATATATATATTATGAATTTAAAGCATTTTACATTTTTTTTTTTTTTTAGGGGGGGGGGAAATACCACTTTAAAGCGGAGCTCCACCAGCACCAAAAATATTAAAAGTCAGCAGCTACAAATACTGCAGCTGCTGACTTAATAAAATGGACACTTACCTGTTCCAGGTTCCAGCGGTGTCGGCAGAAGATGACGAGCGATCGCTCGTCTCTCGGCTGCCCCGCCGCCATCCTCTGTCAGGGAATCAGGAAGTGAAGACGCAACGTCTTCACTGCCCGGTTCCCTACTGCGCATGCGCGAGTCGCGCTGCACGTCCCTATTGGTCCTCGTGTCCTGGGAACTGTGTTTCCCAAGACACAACAGGGCATCTCTGGATAGGGGCGGGACAGCCCGGATAATTCGTCATGGAAGTGGGTGCAGATACCTGTATTATACAGGTATCTGCACCCCCCTCCCCCCAGAAAGGTGCCAATTGTGGCACCGGAGGGGGGAGGAATCCGATAAGCGGAAGTTCCACTTTAGGGTGGAACTCAGCTTTAAATGCTTTCAATTGCTAGAATATGGCCAGACGTAAGGGTTGGGCCATAGGAAGTGAATGACCAAAGTCAGATCACAGGAAAGGAAAGTAGAGATGCGCCAAATATTAGCGGAAAAAATAAAAAAAAGAATTATAGGGTTATCAGTGTTTTGCCGATAGAAAGGTGCCAAATTCTCATTTCATTGCACCACTTAAGGAAAGTATAGCGATACAACTTTTAGACCAGCCTTTCTCAAGCCATATAAAAATGTATTTTTACTTTTTCTTAAGAAAAATACTTACTTAAGTGGATGCAGCATCGGTCTCCCGGGGCTTCCAAACGCCGAGAACCGAGCAAGCTCCCCGAGCAGAGAGTTGCCAATTGGCAGTCACTGTCTCCATTCTCTGCCCCCCCCCTTCGCTCATTGGAGAGCTAGGCTGTGGAGGGGACGGGAGCAGTCGGCTCAGGCTCTCAGCAGCTTGCTGAGAGGCTGAGCCAAGTGCTGGTCCAGGCATGTGGGCAGATCCTGACTCCATTGACACGTTCTTGCCCGAGCCTGGACAGGCTTTGTGACGTCAGCAGACAGCAGGGCTGAAGCCCACTGTCTGCTGAAAATGAGTCACAGGAGTGCAAAAAACAAACTGCACGCCTGTGATTCACAGGAGAAGCACAGCCAAACAAGCTTTGGTTGTACTTCTCCTTTAACACAAAGGAACCCTTGAGAACTTTTGGGGGCTCAGAGAACACCTACTAATAATTACTATAGTGATGGCTAGTGAGAAGAATCCCGATAGCTAAAAAGGATCCATCACTGTCAGTGGTTACTTAAAGTGGTTGTAAACCTCAGACAAGAAATATTAAACAAAGCCTATCCCTCTATAGCAGGGATCATAGTTTGAAGACCCCTGCTCTATAGTGTGTACTTGTCTCAATTAAAAGCACCAAATGTAATTTCTGTCTGCTGCTCTGTTCCTCCATCAGCAGGAATCACTTCTGACAAGTTCTCCTGACACCGAGAAAGATAGGGGAGGGATCTCCAGTTGATTGACAGTCTCAGCTTGGTTCCTGTGTGAAGGGGGGGGGGGTGCATCTCTTCCCTCCAATCGGCTTTCAGAACTCTCCTCGCTGAGCTCTGCAGAGTGAAACTTCAGCTTTCCGCCTCCTTTTTTCTGAACATTCAGACAAGCTTTATAAATTGAGCACTTTGAATGGCTATAGAGAGGAGAATACTGCAGATAAACAGGAACACCTTATGCAGGATAATTAGTTTAATCTCCATCACTTGAGGATATTCCCTTCACTGGGTATATGTAAGGGTTTACAACCACATTAAGGCCACTTTCACACTGAAGCGCTTCTAAACTGCTAGTAAAAACACAGAGCGCTTTTGAAGAGCTTTTCAGGCGCTTTTGAGGAGCTTTCCATTAATTTCAATGGGGAGGGGAGTTTTTCACAGCCCTGCCAGCACACTGCCCCAGTGTGAAAGCGTTCATTGATTTTAATGGAAATAAGTTTTCGTGAGCTTTTTAGCGTGAAAGCGCCTCAGTGTGAAAGTGGTCTAACTGAGGCAAAAACTGCTCATAAAAACCATGGTTGAAAAAGTCACCTCTGGAGATGCAACTTCTAGAGCAGCCTCTCAATCCTTTTTGCCCCAGAGAAAAAAAAAAAAAAAAGTCTCAGATCTTGGGGAACACCTGCTAAAAGATATTCATCAGGGGTCAGTGAGAAAAATACCCCTTCCATTGGTAAACAGAACGTCACCCTTACAGACAAATGGGATCATTGGTGTCCTATTACTGGCTCTGCCAACTGGTTTTGGTCCAGTTGGGACAAAATTCATCCAAAGCTTGAGTAACCCCTTAGTAACTGCTCAAAGGACCCAAAAGTTCCAAAGAACCGTGGTTGAGAAAGGCTACTCTAGAGACACAACCTCTATTAGAAACCCACTGGGAAAGGGCATTATGATCAGTTAAGCCGGCCATAGACTGAATCTCGGCCGGTTCAGCAGGAACTGGCTAAGAATCAAGCAACGCATGGGCAGGCCGATTGCACCCAAGTGTTCCCCCAGTGGGGAAAGGCTTCACTCTCCCAGAGAGCCATGGCTCTGCTGGAGGGATCCCCCCCCCCCCCCCCCCCAAAATCAACACTGACTGTTGATGGGGGAACTAAGCGATTTTATCCCGGCAGGGGAATATTTTTTTTTAAACTGCCCTTTTCAGTTTTTGGCTAAGTGCATCCTGAATTTTTGATTTTCGGCAACGGAATTTTCATTTTGATGCACCACTAGTAAAAACCGTTATCAGGGCAACCCTAGGCTGCACAGTTCCAGGATCAACACCACTTGGCAGAGCCACTGCATAACACCAAATTATCTTTTTAGTGGCCTGTAAATGTGGTATTCTGACCACAGCTAAGTGGGCATTCATCCCATTGATTACAAATCAAGGGCTTCTTTCACAGGGGCAGCTTGTGAAAAACCAGACGGTTGAGCCACGGTTTGACTGCCCACAATACAGCTGGGAAGGGGCTGTTCACATGCCGTGGCCACAATGCTTTGAATTACGGCAAATTTAAAGTGGCATGTTGAGTTGACAGGCAAACTAGCCCACTCAAGTCAATAGGGCCACCCCACATGCCAATGATTTTTTGCCTTGGGCACTCCATCAGTTTGATTGAACTCAAGCCAATGAGTCCAAAAGCAAAAATCAGAAGGAAGTTATGGCTACTCAGTTTTTTGCAGAGTTGACTGAGTTGCACATTGATTTGTAAATAAAAATATGAAGCTTCCATGAGCACCATAAGGCCACTTTAACACTGAAGTGCTTCTAAACTGCCAGTAAAAACACTGAGCGCTTTTGAAGAGCTTTTCAGGCGCTTTTGAAGAGCTTTCCATTCATTTCAATGGGGAGGGGAGTTTTTCACAGCCCTGCCAGCGCACTGCCCCAGTGTGAAAGTGTTCATTGATTTTAATGGAAATAAGTTTTCATGAGCTTTTTAGGCGCTGTTTTTAGCGTGAAAGCGCCTGAAAAGCGCCTCAGTGTGAAAGTGGTCTTACTGTGAGGTTATTTTACCGTACATGTTCATATATGATCCAACATTAACCCGACTGCTTCAGCAGCTGTACAAATCGCACAGGTAACCAGACTGTCCAAGAAGGGGCTTCCACACCTCCAATGCCAGCTCATCCCAATGTTTGGGGTGTGCACAGGAACCAATGACAATGCTTACAAATCTCATGCAACAACCTAAAGACCAGGGTCATTGTGGCTACCCAACAGATGTAAGGGCCTCCATGCATGTTATAATCTGACCACATCAACTTTAGAATTTCCAAAAATGGAATAGGTGCACCAACCAATCAGGGAGGCCTTTACATTGCAGAGATGGTAAAGACTGGTGAGCTTTTAGAATGAACTCCTATAGGCATAAGCAGGAGATACATCAACCAAGTCAATGATGAAGGCTGAAGACCCCAAACCCAAAGAGAAGAAGAGGTCTGTGCCAGAGCTTGCACATGTATCACTGCAGGGGAGGTGAGTATTGAAGAAGGATTAAGTTCCTCTTTAAGAGATTCTTCCAGGCAAAGACAGGACAAGGCACCTTACCACCCGAGGTGTAAAGCCAGAAGCGTAGTGCCAGGGGTTACTCATTGCTCGGGGAACCCCTAATCTCTGGAAGAAACCTGGTTGAGAAAGGCTGCTCTATACAATCTATTAGAGCTACCATCAACTATGTAATGCAAGGGCGCTGTCACACAGACAGAGCGATCGACTCTATGGAAAAGTGCAGCAGGACCCGTTTGAACCCAGCCTCAGGTGTGTCCTCCTGTAACACAATTGTGGCAAATGTAAAGGCGAATGCACATATTTTACGACCAGCTGAATGGTTGGGCACACACTCATTGGTATGACCATTCAATTGGCCAATCCATGCGATCAGGAAGAGCTCATCACATACAAACTGTGCATCTAATGGCAGCTATGAGCGATATATAGGTGATCAAAACAGTCACCAAGTTGATTATTCGGTTAAAAAAAAAAAAAAAAAAAAAAAAAAGGGGGGGGGGGTGCAGAAGGACACCACACAATCCTACAGAGTCAATGGCATTCTCTTGTGCACTACGGTACACAGATGATAGAGGGTCCAAAAAAGGTAAATGAAAAAATTAAAATTCATACACCACACACCTCAACCCTGTATCACTCCCCCCCCCCCCCCCCCTGCCACAATCAACTTGGGTCCATCAAACTCATCATATGGTTTAGGCACACTGTTTTATTGATTGATGTCCAATTGGAAAAAAAAAATAATATTATATAAAAAAAAAAAAAAATAATCGCACCTTGTATGGACAACAAATTGAAGTCTGTTTGATAAAAAAAATAAACATGGCACAGACTGCACAGCTAAGCTATGAGTGACCAGTTTTGATCAACCCAATTTTGGTGAGGAGAGAAAAAAAAAAAAAAACCCACACGTTAATAAATTTTATATTACCCACAATTGTACAGGGTCAACCAAAGTCTCACATCCTATAGGACAGATTACATATACATTCATCACAAGTATCTCACAAGGGTGTACGAAAAAAAAAAAAAAACCCCACACTAAACAGGTATGATATCTTTCCCTGTAATATCCGATCGTCAATCCACCCAGCCAATAAGGACAATGGATGAACCGCTCGGTGCAGAACATCAGATCTGAACAAAAAAAAAAAAAAAAAAAAAGTGTTCATTTAACGTCTTTTTAATTAATGAACATCTTTGTTCAGATCTCTGATGTTCTGCACAGACCGGGTCACCCATTGTCCTCATTGGCTGGGTGCAGGGCCGGCCCTACCAGGAGTCCCAGTGGGTCCATTGGACCAAGGCAGCACTTTGAAAGGGACAGCAAATTGAACGACGGCCACCTCTCCTCTTCCATTTACCCAGAAAATTGACGCCCGAGATTTTTCATATTTTTTTTTCTTTCCCCGGTAGTTGTGTGTAATGAAGACAACTGCCCAATGAGCTGCTCCTATACTGTCTATATACTGCCCCGGCCTATACTGTCCATATACTGCCCCGGCCTATACTGTCCATATACTGCCCCGGCCTATACTGTCCATATACTGCCCCGGCCTATACTGTCCATATACTGCCCCACGAGCTGCTCCTATACTGTCCATATACTGCCCCAGCCTATACTGTCCATATACTGCCCCACGAGCCGCTCCTATACTGTCCATATACTGCCCCGGCCCGCCCCTAACTGAACATAATGTTAGGTCGTATAATCAAGGTGTTACGTGCAAATCTGACTGCCTGATAATTAAAACTAAAATGTAATTTATCATGCTATAAAATAATGGAAGTGGGGGGGGGGGGGGGTGGGGGACCCAGGCTACTGATTGTAGATCAGCTATTACAGGCAAAGATCACAGGTTAGCGTGGGTGTTTGTTTTAAACAGAAATATAGAGATGATTGAACTAGAGATATACAATTTTTTATATATTATATATATATATATATATATATATATATATATATATAAAAAAAATTCAGATGATGAATGGTGTTGCGTTGTGTACACTTCCACGATTGGTCAGATCTATGTAGATGATGGACAGTACGTCGTACAGAAGAGACATTCACGCTCTGATCAGTAATTGATCATAAATCTATTATTGATCCTCATCATTCCTATGACTGGCTACACACTATACAATGGGATTTTACAATTCCCTTTAGAATTAGGTGACTTCCATTCTATTAGTACCCAATCAGGTGGGCTCTGGTACTGCACAGGGATAGGTGGGCCTGTTGGAGATGATACAATCACATTGTACAGTGTATGACCCCCCCTATGGAGCCCCCCGGTACACCCACCTCCCGGGCGCCCTTGATCAGAGCCCGGACCGTCTCCTTGCAGCTGTAGATGGTCTCCCCGAATCCGGGCTGGAAATGGACCTCCACCCGGGTGGCCCCCCGGTACGATCCCGCACTGAAGGACGGCCAGCCGAGCTCCAGCAGCGGGGGCTCCACATCGGAGATCTCGGGGAAGTAAGTGACCGTAGAGCAGTCCACGGAGGCGGACACGGAGACCTCCTCCTCCCCGCACTGCAGACTGGAGGCCGAGTTCAGGATCTCCCCGACCTCGGGCTCGGACAGGAAGCCCGGGACCCGCTCCCGGTGCAGGAATCCCCGCAGAGCCTCGGGGCCCCCGGACACCAGCTCCTCCAGGGCCAGGCGCTGAGCCTCGCTGTACAGATCGGGGGGAGCGGCGGGCCAGCGGGAGCCCAGGGGGGTGAAGTCATCCAGACACTGGGACAGGTTGGCCATGGCGGAAAGAGCCGGAGAGTCCCAGTAACTGAACGGCACCGGAGCCCTGCCACGTCTAGTTATAGGACATTTAAATCCAAACAAGCCCGGGGAGGCCGCTCATTGGTCCAATACACACGCCCCCGACTAGTGATAGGATGGGAATACGACATGGGGAGCTAAACCACGCCTTTTGAATTTAGGATTGTCACAGCGAGACACGCCCAAACGCTACTGTTTGGCTGACTTGTGGGCGGGGCGTATACTGTGTGTATGAGTGTGTCTGCATGGTGCATATATATATATATATATATATATATATATATATATATATATATACATAGCTCACAACTGTCCCTGATTTCGAGGGACTGTCCCTGATTTGGAGCAATGTCCCTCTGTCCCTCATTCCTCCTCATTTGTCCCTCATTTTGGTCTGATCCATATAGTTGTATATAAAATGTTCTTTTTATCTTTCAAAAAGTGTTTTCCAGCCCTAAACCTTTCATCTGATTTCTAAATTGCTGCATTTGTAAATTCCAAAAGCCAATATAAAGGAATAGTAGTGGTAAAAAAAAAAGCACTTGTGGATTTAACCAATCTTGTTTTTTTGTACAATTCTCCTTTAAGGGGGCGTGGCAAAGGGGTGTGTCCTATGCCTGCATACTTTTGCTGATAGGTGTCCCTCATTGCCATCTTAAAAAGTTGGGAGGTATGTATATATATATATATACTCACTGGCCACTTTATTAGGTACACCTGTTCAATTGTTTGGTAACACAAATTGCTAATCGGCCAATCACATGGCAGCAACTCGATGCATTTAGGCATTTAGACGTGGTGAAGACGACTTGCTGAAGTACAAACCGATCATCAGAATGGGGAAGAAAGGGGATTTAAGTGACTTTGAAGGTGGCAGGGTTGTTGGTGCCAGACAGGCTGGTCTGAGTATTTCAAAAACTGCTGATCTACTGGGATTTTCATGCACGACCATCTAGGGTTTACAGAGAATAATCAGAAAAAGAGAAAATATCCAGTGAGCGGCAGTTGTGTGGAGGAAAATGTCTTGTTGAGATCACAGAAGAATGGGCAGACTGGTTCCAGATGATAGAAAGGCAACAGTAACTCAAATGACCACTCATTACAATCAAGGTATGCAGGATACCATCTCTGAACGCACAACACATCGAACCTTGGAGCAGATGGGCTACAGCAGCAGAAGACCACACCGGGTGCCACTTCTGTCAGCTAAGAACAGGAAACTGAGGATCACCAAAATGATACAATAGAAGATTGGAAAAAACGTTGCCTGTTCTCAGTGGCGTCACTAGGGTTGGTGGTGGTTGTGCGGTAAAACATGGTGTCACCCCCCCTCCACCAACTATAGTCACCCCTCAGTACAGACCCTCCTCCTTCAGTAGACCCCCCTCCACTAAGTATAGACCCCCCTCAGTAGAGACCCCCCATCAGTACAGACCCCCTTCCAAGTATAGACCCCCCCAGGACAAAGCACCCCCCTCCATTAGTAAAGACTCCCAGGATATAGCACCCCCTCCATTAGTAAAGACCCCCAGGATATAGCACCCCCTCCATTAGTACAGACCCCCAGGATATAGCACCCCCTCCATTAGTAAAGACCCCCAGGATATAGCACCCTCTCCATTAGTACAGCCCCCCAGGCAATAGCACCCCCTCCATTAGTAAAGACCCCCAGGATATAGAACCCCCCTCCATTAGTAAAGACCCCCAGGATATAGCACCCCCTCCATTAGTACAGACCCCCAGGATATAGCACCCCCTCCATTAGTAAAGACCCCCAGGATATAGCACCCCCTCCATTAGTAAAGACCCCCAGGATATAGCACCCCCTCCATTAGTACAGATCCCCAGGATATAGCACCCCCTCCATTAGTAAAGACCCCCAGGATATAGCACCCCCTCCATTAGTACAGACCCCCCCAGGACAAAGCACCCCCCTCCATTAGTAAAGACCCCCAGGATATAGCACCCCCTCCATTAGTACAGACCCCCCCAGGACAAAGCACCCCCCTCCATTAGTACAGATCCCCCCAGGACAAAGCACCCCCCTCCATTAGTAAAGACCCCCAGGATATAGCACCCCCTCCATTAGTACAGTCCCCCCAGGACAAAGCACCCCCGCTCCATTATTAAAGACCCCCCCAGTAATCCCCCCCGCAAGCTGACACCAACCCCCCCCCCCTTACCGCACCAGCTCGGGCGGCTCAGGTACACAAAACACCTGGGCGGCAGCTGGAGAGGGGAAGACAGTGTGCAGCCACGCCGCCCGGTGGAGAATCGATCGTGAAAGGCTCGGGCAGCAGCACAGGAGCGAGAGACAGAGAGGAGGATGAGAACACAGACCAGGTGCAGCCGCGGCTCTGGAGGAGAGCTTCCAGCTGAAAAAAAATGCAAAAGGGAGCCAGGGCTTTTGTCACCCTCGGAATGGTGTCATCCTTGTAGTGGGTGGCACCCGGGTGCGGACTGCACCCCCCAGCGATGCCACTGTCTGGTCTGATGAGTCTCGATTTCAGCTGCGACATTCAGATGGTCGGGTCAGAATTTGGTGTAAACCACATGAAAGGATGGATCCATCCTGCCTTGTATCAATGGTTCAGGCTGGTGGTCGTGTAATGGTGTGGGGGATATTTTCTTGGCACACTTTGGACCCCTTAGTACCAATTGAGATTTGTGTAAACCCCACGGCCTACCTGAGTGTTGTTGCTGACCATGTCCATCCCTTTATGACTACAGTGTCCCCGTCTTCTGATGGCTCCTTCCAGCAGGATAATGCATCATGTCACAAAGCTCCAATCATCTCACCACTGGTTTCTTGAACGTGACAATGAGGTCACTGCACTCCAATGGTCTCCACACTCACCAGATCTCATCCAATAGAGAACCTTTGGGATGTGGTAGAAGATTGGCATCATGGATGTGCAGCTGCCAAATCTGCAGCAACTGTGTGATGTTATCATATCATTATGGAGCAAAATCTCTGAGGAACGTTTCCAACACCTTGTTGAATGTATGCCATGAAGAATGAAGGCAGTTCTGAAGGTAAAAGTGGGTCCAATCCAGTACTAGCAAGGTGTACCTAATAAAGTGGCTGGTGAGTGTGTATATAAATATATAAATATATATATATATATATATATATATATATATATTCACTATATTACCAAAAGTATTGGGACGCTTGCCTTTACACACACATGAACTTTAACCACCTCACTACAGTGCATTTTCACCCCCTTCCTGACCAAGCCATTTTTCAGCTTTCAGCGCTGACGCACTTTGAATGACAATTGCGCGGTCATACGACACTGTACCCAAATGAAATTGTTATCATTTTTTCCCCACAAATAGAGCTTTCTTTTGGTGGTATTTGATCACCTCTGCGTTTTTTATTTTTTGCGCAATAAACAAAAGAAGAGCGACAAATTTAAAAAAAAACAATATTTTTTACTTTTTGCTATACTAAATATCCCCAAAAAATATATAAAAAAACATTTTCTTTCCTCAGTTTCGGCCGATCCGTATTCTTCTACATATTTTTGGTAAAAAAAAAATCGCAATTGGCGATCATTGATTAGTTTGCGCAAAAGTTATAGCGTTTACAAAATAGGGGATAGTTTTATAGCATTTTTATTAATATTTTTTTTTTTACTAGTAATGGCGGCGATCAGCGATTTTTATTGTGACTGCGACATTATGGCGGACACATCGGACATTTTTGACACATTTTTGGCACCATTGTCATTTATACAGCAATCAATGCTATTTAAATGCATTGATTCATGTATAAATGACACTGGCAGTGAAGGGGTTAACCACTAGGGGCGGGGAGGGGTTAATTATGTTCCCTAAGAGTGTTTCTTACTGTGGGGGGAGGGGCCTCACAAGGGGAGGAGACCGATCGGTGTGTCTCTGTACAGAGAACACACCATCGGCTCCTCTCCTCTGACAGGACCGTTGATCTGTGTGTTTACACACACAGATCAACGGTCCCGCTGTGTTACCGGGCAATCGCGGGTGCCCAGCGGACATCGCGGCCGCTGGGCACGCGCATCGGGTGCCCAGTGAGCACCCGAGCGCGCGCTCCCTGCAGTGCACAGAAGGGGAGGACGTCATATGACGCCCTCCTGGAACAAGAGATGCGCCGCCTGGCCGTCATTTGACGGCCGGCGGTCGCAAAGTGGTTAATGGCATCCCAATCTTAGTCCGTGGGGTTCAATATTGAATTGGCTCACGCTTTGCAGCTATAACAGCTTCAACTCTCCTGGGAAGGCTGTCCACAAGGTTTAGGAGTGTCTATGGGAATGTTTGACCATTCTTCCAGAAGCGCATTTGTGGACATTGTAATCTTTTTACGACAACCAAGGGGCCTCGGGTTCCTGCCTGTAATGGACCATTGCTCTGACTGTCAGATCTTTGCACAGTCATCCAGCTGGGTTCTGCAAGCAAGTGTGTGCTGGAGGAAGAAGTGGAGCTGTATATAGGAAGAATGTCAGTGAAGTTCCTGCTAAAGTTAAAGCGGGATTCCACCCTAAAGTGGAACCCTCCCCCCCTCTGGTGTCACATTTGGCACCTTTCAGGGTGGAGGGGGGTGCAGATACCTGTCTAAGACAGGTATCTGCACCCACTTCCGGGCATAAACTCCAACGGGAGTTTACGTCACTTCCTGTCCTGGCACGCTGTCTGCCGGGACACACACGTGTCCCGGCATGAAACGCTGACGATTCTCATTGCGCTGCGCGACTCGCGCATGCGCAGTAGGGAACCGGGTAGTGAAGCCGCAAAGGTGACACTTCCTGATTCCCTCACCGAGAATGGCGCCGGCAGCAGCAGAGAGCCGAGTGATTGATCGGCCTCTGCTGCCGACATCGCTGGAACCTGTGACAGGTAAGTGTCCATTTATTAAAAGTCAGCAGCTGCAGTATTTATAGCTGCTGGCTTTTAAAAAAATAATTTCAGGTACAGTCCCTCTTTAAGCGGGCATCCCATAACCTCCCATCCCTATCCAAGTTCTAATGCCGCGTACACACGATCGGAATTCTCGTCGGAAAAAACTCTGACGGTTTTTCCGACGGAATTCCGACGGAATTCCGCTCAAACTGTGTTGCCTACACGCGGTCACACCAATTTCCGACGGTCAATAACACAGCGGCATAAAACACGTTCGACAGCACTTTAAAAGGGAAGTTTAATGCTTCCGAGCATGCGTCGAATTGTTTCCGAGCATGCGTCGGAATTTTGCGTGTCGGAATTGCATACACACGATCGGAAAATCCGATAGAAAGGTTTTCCGTCGGAAAAGTTGAGAACAGGTTCTCAATTCAAAATTGGAATTGGAAATTCCAACAGAAAAAGACGGATGGGCATACACACGGTCAGAAAATCCGATGAAAAGCTCCCATCGTACTGTTTCCATCGGAAATTCCGACCATGTGTACGCCGCATAACTCTCTAATAACAAAAACAAAACAAATTCACAGACTGTTCTCTGTCTCAAAAGTGCCTGTGAAAATTCAGTGGTCCTGGCTGTGCAGGGTGGGGGATCCCAATTTAATTTAACTATGGTACACACAATCGGAATTTTGGCCAGCAAAAGACAGATGAGAGCTTTTCATCGGAAAATGCAACCGTGTGTAGGCTCCATCAGACTTTTGCTGGGCAAATTTCTGCCAGCAAAAGTTTGAGAGCAGGTTCTCAATTTTTCCGACGGAAAAAGTTTTAATCGGAAATTCCGATTGTCTGTACCAATTCAGACGCACAAAATTCCTACGCATGCTCAGAAACAATTTGACACATGCTCGGAAGCATTGAACTTAATTTTCTCGGCTCGTCGTAGTGTTGTACGTCACCGCGTTCTTTGCGGTCGAAAGTTCCACAAACTTTTGTGTGACCGTGTGTATGCAAGCCAAGCTTGAGCGGAATTGATCCAAGATTTTTCCAACGGAAAATCCGCTTGTGTGTACGCGGCATTAGGGGGTGGGCTACAAATACAGGGGGTCCCCGACTTACGAATGCCCGACCTACGAACCACTCCTACTTGCGAACCGGGCGCTGCGGGGACCCTCTGCCGTTCTGCAGGGAAATCGGCCGTTCTGCGCATGCGCGGCCAGACGGAGCCACGGAAAATGACGGAAATGTCCGCAATTTGCAGCGCAAGCACAGCACGGCACTTGACGGAACATCAAAAATGTCCGTAATTAAAGTGTTACTAAACCCACAACAGTAAAATCAGTCTGTATATGCAGTAAATCATGCTTGTTATAGTCACGGTGGAACCTAAATGGTTAATCCTCCGCATTGTGTACAAAGGCTGTTTGATCCTGTCTTCCCTGATCCTCCCCTTTTTCCACAGTCCCCAAACCATCTGATAAGACAGAGCCTTTGGAGTCACTCTACACATGCTCAGTTAGGTGTGTATTGCTAGAAAGTTTTTTTTTCTTGGGAGGGTGCATCTTATCAGCACAGGGCCAATAAGGACTGTCCAGGTGGGTCAGGGGTTCTGCAGCCTAATAGGACAGCTAGAGAACAATGAAAACTCCTCCTACAAGCTTTAACCAGACACTGATAGAAGTCACAAGACTGCTATATACAGCTGATGAGAAAAGGTATTTAGCAGTTTATATTTACTAAAATAACTGCATTTCCATGTGCTGTGTACTGTGGGAGACCAGATATAGTGAATGCAGGCTCCTGGGTTTAGTAACACTTTAACCCTTTCATGACTAAGCCTATTTCTGACATTTGGTGTTTACAAGTTAAAATCCCTATTTTTTGCTTGAAAATTACTTAGAACCCCCAAACATATATATATATATATTATATATATATATATATATTTTTTTTTTTTAGCAGAGAATCTAGAGAATAAAATGGCATTGGTTGCAATATTTTTTGTCACACGGTATTTGTGCAGCAGTGTTTTAAACGCAATTTTTTGGGAAAAGGGACACTTTCATGAATTAAAAAAAAAAAAAACAGTATAATTATCCCAATAATGTGAAAGATGATGTTACGCCGAGTAAATAAATACCAAACATGTCACGCTTTATAATTGCACGCACTCGTGGAATGGCGACAAACTTTGGTACCTAAAAATCTCCATAGGCGACGCTTAAATTTTTTTTTTTACGGTTACCAGGTTAGAGTTATAGAGGAGGTCTAATGCTAGAATTATTGCTGTTGCTCTTACGATCGCGGCGATACCTCACATGTGTGATTTGAACACCGTTTACATATGCGGGCGCGACTTCCGTATGCATTTTCTTTGCTGCGTGAGCTCACGGTGACAGGGGCGGTTTGGAAAAAAAATATTTTTTATTTCTTTTTATATTCTGAAATTGTGTGTTTTTTTTTTTTTTAATGTGATCACTTTTATTGCTGTCACAAGGAATGTAACAGTGACAGTAATAGGTGGTGACAGGTACTCTTTATGGAGGGATCGGAGGTCTAAAAGACCCCAAATCCCTCCTTTGCACTTCAAGGTATTCAGATCACCGAAAACGGTGTATCTGAATACTGTATATTTTTTTTAAAAACGGCGCCATTGGCAGCTTCCGTGTTTACATCAAGGAGACTGGATAAGGCCGTTTCTAGCTTTGTTCCAGTCTCTCGCTAAGCGGCGGATTGTCCATCGGCTCTCCCGTTTTACCGGGAGGCCCGTAAAGAGCGGCGGGAGGTGGCGGGAGGGGGGGGGGGGCGTCCCCTCCCGCTCGTCCGGGATAACAACCGAGCGGCTTTTAGCTGCATCGGTTGTTATCCTCGGAAAGCCGATCGCCGGCTCTAAACAACGGTACCGGGATGATGCCTGCAGCTGCGGGCATCATCCTGGTATAAAATACAGTGATGATTTTGCGCTAATATGCACCAAAAAATTTTATAAATATAATTATATAAATATACTGTCACAGTGTATAAAAATAGTGCACCAAGTGCTAAAAAAAAAAAAATATATATATATATATAGACTTAATAAAGTATCAAATATTATATATATATATAAACAGTGTATATAAAACTAAATAAAGTGCTAAATGTGCTAATTACCACAAATCAATTATGTGTCACAGACAAAAAAGCAATGATTGAGCATCACTGTATTGTATGTTATTTGTGTTATTGTGTTCACCATTGGATTTTGCTGCTTTTTTAAGAAATATTTTCTACACATAGCACTTTTAGCTGGCACTTTGCAGCTATTTATTTATACACTTTTATATATTCTCTATATTGGTTATTTATTTTATCTATTGGGTTTGTGCAGAAGATCTAGTTTATTAACAGCACGAAGGTCACCCACATTACTATCATCCTGGTATAACCCCCAAAAGCCGAGTACGCAGATGTGCGTACGGTCGGTGGGAAGGGGTTAATACCTTTCTTCTGCTTCAGTCGTTTCCCTTTCGGTTGCACCTTTAAATTGCTTCAATATTTTGTGTTTCACAATTCATTCAAGTGAAGCAGTTAATCAAACAGTCCTTAAGGGTAATTCCAAATGCTTTTGTGAATTTTAACTGATTCTCCTCTTGTATTTTGTGACACTCAGCCCTCCGGCCTCTATGGTACAAGTCTTACCATGTAGGCTCTTCATTACGGAGGGGTTGTTTTGTAACGTTCTACTGGATGAATAACTTTATCATGACTTGTTGCTTAAGGTTTGCATTTTTTTTTAGCTAGTCAAAGTTTTATCTGATGTCCAATCAGCTTATAAAATGAGTCCAGATAGATTTGTGCTTGTGGCTATTTGGAGGTGACCAAGTATAAAGAAACGTGGGGAATTCAGAAAAAAATATATATATATACAGTACTGTACAAAGGTTTCAGATAGGCGTGAAAAAAATGCTGTAAATTAAGAATGCTTTCAGAAATAGTGTTAATAGTTCATTTTTTATCAATTAACAAAATTAAATATAAATGAACAGAAGAGAAATCCAAACAATATTTGGTGTGACCACCCTTTGCCTTCAAAACTGCATCAATTCTTCTAGGTACACTTGCACACAGTTTTTGAAGGAGCTGTTCCAAACATCTTGGAGAACTAACCACAGATCTTCTGTGGATGTAGACTACCTCAAATCCTTATGTCTCTTCATGTAATCCCAGACAGACTTGATAATGTTGAGATCAGGGCTCTGTGGGGGCCAAACCATCACTTCCAGGACTTCTTGTTCTTCTTTATGCTGAAGCATGGGCGTAGCATCAGGGGTCTCAGGGGTTGCAATTGTGACCCCCCCTAGCTCCAGGGGGCCCACAGCTCTGTCCCCTGTTGTCGTATTACATTTGATTTCATCCCAAAATCCCAGAGATGGAGTCCAGCTCCAATCCGCCTTGTGTCCCCCAGTACCCCAGCCAAGTTCTATAATCCATTAATCAGCTTCCAGTTGTTTGCCCTCTCCCCAGTCCACACCCTTCCTCTGCTCTCATTGACTGGGCACATGTCATTACTAGGATGGGGGGGGGGGTCATGTCATTACTAGGATGGGGGGGTCATGTCATTACTAGGATGGGGGGGCGAGTTCATGTCATTACTAGGATAGGGGGAGGGAGGGGGCGAGGTCATGTCATTACTAGGATGGGGGGAGGGGCGAGGTCATGTCATTACTAGGATGGGGGAGGGGGCAAGGTCATGTCATTTTACTAGGATGGGGGAGGGACACGAACATGAAAAATCAAAAGTGCTAATTTTAAAGGCTTATATGCAAGTTATTGCCATATAAAGTGTATAGAGACCTGCGTACTGCCCCAGGGGACATGTATCAATGCAAAAAAAAGTTTTAAAAATGTCAGTGATTTTTATAGTGCTTAAAGTAAAACAATAAAAATGAAATATTCCTTTAAATATTTTGCCTGGGGGGTCCCCTTAGTCTGCCTGTAGAGTAGCACATTTTTCCCATGTTCATAACAGTCCCGCAGCAATATTTTCATTTAAAATCTTTGCGGCTGTAATGTAGTGCCGGATCCCTGCAATATACATAAAAAATCATTGAAAAAAACGGTGTGGGTTCCCCCTGTTCCATTACCAGGCCCTTCGGATCTGGTATGGATATTAAGGGGAACCCTGCACCAAAAGAAAAAATTGAGTGGCTATCCCCTCCAAAATCCATACCAAGTCCTTCAGGTCTGGTATGGGTATTAAGTTGAACCCCGTGCCAAAAATAAAAAAAAAATGGCGTGGGGCCCCCCCCCCCAAAAAAAACCCATACCAGGCCCTTCAGTCTGGTATATATTTTAAGGGTATCTCCGTGCCAAAATGTAAAACGAAATGGCGTTGGGGTCCCCCCCAAAACCCATACCAGACCCTTATCCGAGCACGTAACCTGGCAGGCTGCAGGAAAAGGGGGGGACAAGAGAGCAACCCCCCCTCCTGAACCGTACCAGGCCACATGCCCTCAACACCGGGAGGGTGCTTTGGGATGCTTTGGGAAAACACCTTTTTGGGGACAAGGGCCTCATCCCCACAACCCTTGCCCAGTGGTTGTGGGGGTCTGCGGGCCCCCAGATCCCACCCCCCCATGTGAACGGGTATGGGGTACACAAATGTACTGTCAAGATCGTCAGTCATTTAATGATCTCATTGGTCAGTTCTCTAGAATACAAAGCACAGACAGGGAGGCTTTCAGACATTTGACTAATCTGTATGGAGCACTAAAGTCACATTCATTACCTTAAGTATTAATAAAGAACATGAATCAATGACAGAAAACATTGTATTAGTATTGTTGAAATATTTTTTCTTACTTTGAAAATGTGTGCATATCCTCAGTCCATCCCCGTAGCAGCACTTGCTGTTTTTTTGGATAACAACCAACAGGGGAAGTGATATTCTGTACTTCCTGCTGGTTGTAAAAGTGAAAAAACCCATCACCGGTGTATACTGTATGTTCCAGGGACAGAGTTGCCCACTGAATAGCATAAACTTTAGATATGTAATCTGCACACCAGTTGCTTGATTACATTCTTTTGCCGTGTACACACGAGCGGAATTTCCAACAGAAAAAGTCAGACGGGAGCTTTTCATCGCATATTCCGATCGTGTGTGGGCCCCATCGGACTTTTTACGTCTAAAATTCTGATGGACTTAGAAAGAGAACACGTTCTAAATTTTCCAGACGGAACCAATTCCTATCGGGAAAACCGCTTGTCTGTATGCTGCTCCGACGTACCAAAAACGACGCATGCTCTGAAGCAAGTACGAGACGGAAGCTATTGGCTACTGGCAATTGCACCTCCTTTTTCTAGTCCCATCGTATGTGTTGTACGTCACCGCATTCTAGACGGTCGGACTTTGGTGTGACCGTGTGTAGGCAAGACCGCTTAAGCGGAATTCTGTCGGAGAAACCTTCAGAGTTTATTCCAACGGCAAAACCACTTGTGTGTACACGGCATTGGAGCTACTTCTAGAACAGTAGTCAAGCAACTGATGAGCACAACATATCTAAAGTCTGCTGCATCCAGTGACCAGCAGGAAGAAACATGCCAGGGGTTGTTCTTTCACTTGTCATCACACAAGGGGAGATATTGAGAGCGCAGAATGAAATGTAGACACAGGCATAAAGGAAATGGATGTAGATAGGGATCTCTGGAATAATTCTATGGTTATTATGGGGACTAAATGTAAACAGCATTTTAAAGAAACCATTGAAATAGAGGCTTAAAGCATATATGTAATTATTATTTTTTTATTAACTTAGCTTATGCTTTAATGTCTTTATATAGTACAGTTTGGAACACATTCTCATATTTAACTATTCCATTGAAACCATCCGTTCATGCTTTTCTCTTAGGGAGATGGTAAAACACTGCCTTCTTGTGGAGGATTTAGAGTACTGCAGTCAACAGTCACATTTTATAGGGGATAGAATTCTCGCAGTCTGAGCACAAAGCAATGTCTCTACCATATAATTTTTTCCTGGTGGGGGTTTAGTCTTGGGTACCCAGAAGCCAAAAATTTGTGAACCTACCACACTGTGACAAATTGTGGGAGGCGCTTAAAACTTGACTTTACTCACTGCGTACATAGTGACATATACCACAGCCTTTGTACCCCAAATTATTTACCTGTGCTACAAGTGAGAGACAAACCTCAGCACATGGATACTGCAGATGTCCTCCTCATGGTGATCAATCTCACATACTCTATCTAATCTAATCAAGTGGGAGGTAGCCAGCAATGCTCTGGGCCTCAACGTCGCATCCACATGGTCCTTTGACTTAGCAGTCCATCCCCTAATGGCCAATTCTGTAGGCTGGATGAGCAGGCCCCACTGTCCCTATAGCACAGTGGCATACCTCCCAACTTTAAAAATTCAGAATGAGGGACACTTGTAGGAGGAAGAGATGTGGGTGTGGCCAAACTCTTAGCAGTGGGAGGGGCTTAAGGGCAAAGGGTGCGCTGTGTACAAACTGCAGGGTTGAAGAGTGCACTGTACAGAGTGCAGGGTTAAGGAGTGTGCTGTGTACTGAGTGTAGGGTTGGGGGGTATACTATCTACTGAGTGCAGGGATGAGGGGTGCCCTACATAAAAAGTACAGAGTTGAGGGGTGCGCTATGTACTCAATGCAGGGATGAGGGGTGCGCTATGTACTGAGTGAAGGGATGAGGGGTGCCCTACATAAAAAGTACAGGGTTGAGGGGTGCGCTATGTACTGAATGCAGGTATGGGGGGTGTGCTATGTACTGAATGCAGGGATGAGGGGTGTGCTATGTACTGAGTGCAGGGATGAGGGGTGCACTATGTACTGAGTGCAGGGTTGAGGGGTGCCTTACATAAAGAGTGCAGAGTTGAGGGGTGCTCTACGTACTGAATGCAGAGCTCAGGTAACCAAGCTGGGTGTGACATCACAGGTAATACGAGGTATCACTTTCCCAAAGATAATTGACAGAACCTTTGCACCAAACATTGTATTTTTAAACAGTGGCGTAGCATGGAGCTGGGGGGGGGGCTGGTGGCGCAACATTTAGGGGGCGCAGGTATTAGTCTGTCCTAGGTCCCACATTTAAATACTCCTCCTATAAAGTAAATGTATGTTTTGGGGATTTTATGTGATAGACCAACACAAAGTGGCACATACAGTAATTGTGAAGTAGTAGAAAAATGATAAATGTGGTTTTAATTTTTTACAAATAAATATGTGAAAAGTGTGGCGTACATTTGTATTCAGCCCCCCTGAGTCAATAATTTGTAGAACCACCTTTCACTGCCCATTCACACAGCTGCATCTAGCAGCATAAAAAAGGGCTGTGATTTGTGCATTTTTTACGCTTCTATACATCTAAATGTTTGTTCTATGTTTACACTGTACATAGAACCTCATGGACGCCACCTCTGCTCAGGGTTGACATGTAAGGCCCCTTTCACACTGGGGCGTTTTTCAGGCGGTACAGCGCTAAAAATAGCGCCTGTATACCGCCTGAAAAAATCCGGCCCCTTTAACTCCAGTGTGAAAGCCGGCGAGCTTTCACACTGGAGCGGTGCGCTAGCAGGACGGTCAAAAAAGTCCTGCTAGCAGCATCTTTGTAGCTTTATAGGAGCGGTGTGTTCACCACTCCTATACCGCTCCTTCCCATTGATTAGAATGGGACACCGCGGTGATACCGCGGCAATACCGCCGCAAAGCGCCGCTAAGGCGGCGTTCTGCAGGGGGTCTTTAACCTTTTTTCGGCTGCTCGCGGGGGTAAAACCGCACCGCGAGCGGCCGAAAACCGCGGCTAAAACGACGGTAAAGCAGCGCTAAATATAGCGCTGCTTTACCGTCACCGCGGCTCCCGCCCCAGTGTGAAAGGGGCCTAAATATCAGCAATGTCTACCAAGCAGCACAGCTGTCTCTAATTAGACATTAACATAGCACCCAACTGTCCCTGATGTCCCTCTGTCCCTCTTTCCTCCTCATTTGTCCCTCATTTTGGTCTGATCTATGTAGATGTATATAAAATGCACTTTTTATCTATCAAAAAGTGTTTTCCAGTGCTAAACCTTTCATCCGATTTCTAAATTGCTGCATTTGTAAATTCCAAAAGCCAATATAAAGGAATAGTAGTGGTAAAAAAAAGCACTTGTGGGTTTAATCAATCTTGTTTTTTTGTACAATTCTCCTTTAAGTGGCGTGGCAAGGGGTGTGTCCTATGCCTGCATACTTTTGCTGATAGGTGTCCCTCATTCCCATCTCAAAAAGATGGGAGGTATGCATTAATGATATTTACATGTCAGACCTGAATGAGTCATTCATACAGTGGTGATACATGCACAGAATGACCTTGGCCTTGGTGATTCTGTTCATGTGCTGCTGCCAGGGCCGGACTGGCCTACCGGGATACCGGGATATTTCCCGGTAGGCTGCCTGCCCTGGGGCCGTTTTGCGGCTACAGTGCTCCCCTGTCCCCACTCTCATGCGCCTGTAATCTCGGAGCTGGCCGGGTCAGTGTTCTGCGGCCGCGCACCGCGCTGTAACATGGTCCCGCCCCCCTAGAACGGCTCGTGTGATAGTATCTAGAATCAGTGTTCCACCTATCACACAGCCGGTCTGGGGGGGGGGGGGGCGGGACCATGTTACAGCGCGGTGCGCGGCCGCAGAACACTGACCCGGCCAGCTCCGAGATCACAGGAGGAGAGATGGCTGTGAGTACTACTCAGTACAGCCCTAACTGTGTGCCTGGATAGGGGGATCAGCGGGGGCAGCATATAGAGGAGATTATCTTTCTATATTCCTCCATGCAGCCGCTGAATGCTTGGAGGAGGGAGAGGAGGAGAATAAAGCATTCAGCGACTGCATGGAGGAATAATAGAAAGCTCATTTCCTCTATATGCCGCCTCCTGCTGATCCCCCTATCCAAATTATTTTACTGCCCCCCCCCCCCCCATTTCTCCTTGTGCTCCCCCCAGTGCTCTCCTCCCCCACCACACCCTCCACTGTCTCCAGCCCCCCCCCCCAGTTCTCTCAACCCCTGTTATTTCTGCCTCCCCTGCTCTCCAGGTCCTTGTCTAGCCCCCACCCCAGTGGTCTCCACCCCCACAGTGCTCTCCAGCCCCCCACCCCCCACAGTGCTGTCCAGCCCCCCCCCATGCTCCCCACCCCCCACAGTGGTCTCAAGCCCCCCACCCCCCACAGTGCTGTCCAGCCCCCCCCCTGTGCTCCCCACCCCCACAGTGCTGTCCAGCCCCCACCCCAGTGCTCCCCACCCCCCACAGTGCTGTCCAGCCCCCACCCCATTGCTCTCCACCCCCCACAGTGCTCTCCAGCCCCCCACCCCCCACAGTGCTGTCCGGCCCACCCCCATGCTCCCCACCCCCCACAGTGGTCTCAAGCCCCCCCCCCCCCACAGTGCTGTCCAGCCCCCCCCGTGCTCCCCACCCCCCACAGTGCTGTCCAGCCCCCACCCCATTGCTCTCCACCCCCCACAGTGCTCTCCAGCCCCCCCACCCCTGTTCTTTCTACCCCCGATGCTCTCCAGGTCTCCCCATCATTCTCCAGCCCCCACCCCAGTGCTCTCCACCCCCCACAGTGCTCTTCAGCCCCCCGTGCTCCCCACCCCTGTTCTTTCTGCCCCCTGTGCTCTCCGACTCCAGCCCCTCCCCCACAGTGCTGTCCAGCCCCCCCCATGCTCCCCACCCCCCACAGTGGTCTCAAGCCCCCCCACCCCCCACAGTGCTGTCCATCCCCCCCCCCCCCCCATGCTCCCCACCCCCACAGTGCTGTCCAGCCCCCACCCCATTGCTCTCCAGCCCCCCCACCCCTGTTCTTTCTACCCCCGATGCTCTCCAGGTCTCCCCATCATTCTCCAGCCCCCACCCCAGTGCTCTCCACCCCCCACAGTGCTCTTCAGCCCCCCCATGCTCCCCAGCCCCCCCCCCGTGCTCCCCACCCCCTTTCTTTCTGCCCCCAGTGCTCTCGAGCTCTCCCCATCAGTCTCCAGCTCCCACCACAGTGCTCTCCACCCCCCACATTGCTCTCCAGCCCCCTGTGCCCCCACCCCCACAGTGCTCTCTAGCCCCCCCCCCGTGCTCCCCACCCCTCACAGTGCTGTCCAGCCCCCCCGTGCTCCCCACCCCTCCCTGTGCTGTCCAGCCCCCCGTGCTCCCCACCCCTGTTCTGTCTGCCCCCATCAGTCTCCAGCTCTCCCCATCAGTCTCCAGCTCCCACCACAGTGCTCTCCACCCCCCACAGTGCTCTCCAGCCCCCCCATGCTCCCCACCCCCACAGTGCTCTCCACACCCCACAGTGCTCTCCAGCCCCCACCCCGTGCTCCCCACCCCCACAGTGCTGTCCAGCCCCACCCCAGTGCTCCTCACCCCCCACAGTGCTGTCTAGCCCCCACCCCATTGCTCTCCAGCCCCCCACAGTGCTCTCCAGCCCCCCCACTCCAGCCCCCACCCCAGTGCTCTCCACCCCCCACAGTGCTCTTCTCCCCCCCACCCCCGCCCCCCCTGTGCTCTCCAGCTCTCCCCATCATTCTCCAGCTCTCCCCATCAGTCTCTATCTCCCACCACAGTGCTCTCCACCCCCCACATTGCTCTCCAGCCCCCTGTGCTCCCCACCACCACAGTGCTCTCTAGCCCCCCCACCCCTGCTCCCCAGCCCCCCTCCCCCCCCTGTGCTCCCCACCCCTGTTCTGTCTGCCGCCACTTCTTCTGGAAGGTTCTCCTCTCTCCACAGAGAAATGCTGGAGCTCTGTCAGAGTGACCATCGGGTTCTTGGTCACCTCCCTGACTAAGGCCCTTCTCCCCTGATCGTTCAGTTTGGCCGGGTGGCCCACTCTAGGAAGAGTCCTGGTGGTTCCAAACTTCTCCTATTTACAAATAATGGAGGTCACTGTGCTTGTTGGGACCTTCAATGCTGCAGAAATGTTATTTGTACTCTTCCCCAGATCTGTGCTTCGATGCAATTCTGTCTCTGAGTTCTACAGATAAATCCTTGGACTTCATGGCTTGGTTTGTGCTCTGACATGCACTGTTAACTGTGGGACCTTATATAGTCAGGTGTGTGCCTTTCCAAATCATGTCCAATCAACTGAATTTACCACAGGTGGACTCCAAACAAGTTGTAGAAACATCTCAAGGATGATCAGCGTCAACAGGATGCACCTGAGCTCAATTTTTAGTGCCATGGCAAAGGCTTTAAATACTTGTGTATGTAGCGGCCATAACCCCTTGAGGGGCGGCCTTGACTTTTGGGCTTACCAGTTACCTCCTCGTGGCTTGTCGGTGAATGTCCAGGGGTTCCCAGGGTTAATACCCAACAACTTTGGATGCTGACACATAAAATTCCTTTTTAAGGTTTTTATTCTGCAGTGGTAACATCCAACATAACACAGTCTCAAATAGGAATAGAGGGCACAGGTAAAGAAACTCAGGCACCTAGAACTGCCGACATCCACTGAATGTCTCTAATCAACCCAGGGAGTAGCCACTCGCAGCTGGGCACTTCAATGCCGGATAGACCTCTAGCCACAGGTCTAGCAGCCAACAATATGATCCGGAAACTTTCAACAGTCTCTGACACAGAATAAACTTGTAACTGAAGATAATGGGAACCTTTCCGGCAGTACCTGGAACATTCTCTGTCTCCTTGGCAGTACTGTGGAAGTGTGGATTCTTTAGTGTCCATACAACTCAGCTTCCAGGCTCTTACTGAGATGCCAGCTTGTTGGCCCTCCTCCGAAGAGTCTTCCTCTGGTCACTTGTACGAGCTGCCGTGCCCCTCCAATAATGAGAGCACACCGGGACGCCTTGAATCCTCCTTCAGTTACTGGGCCTCAGGCTAACCGGCTCCGAGACTCGGGAACAGACGGATCCCCACCCCAGACCACCAAGCGGGTCTATGGGGTTGGTCGAACTGACCATGTTTGCGGGACGGCAAACGCTCCTAGGCCTGGGACCCCTCGCAGGGCTACCCCGGTCCAGAACCAGGAACAAGACTGCGGCCGAACCCCGAACACGTGACTCCAGCACCTTAACCACTTCACATCCGGCCGTAGCCGAATGACGGCCACAGCGCGAAAGTGAAATCCCGGGAGGCCGTCATATGACGGCCTCCCCTTTCCTCGTTCCCTGTGCGCGCTCACGAGCGCGCAGCAGGGAAATTCTGTGTTGGCCGTGTCCCTTGGACACGGCCAGTTACAGATCGCTGTAAACGGCCAATCACAGCGGCCGTTTACAGCGCGATCGCCCTGGCCAATGAGAGATGATCTCATATGTAAACATATGAGATCATCTCTCAGCGCCGCTCCCCCTCCTCACACAGAGACAGCGTGTGAGGAGGGGGAGATGAACGGCTGCAGCGCCGTAAGTTTTAAAAAAAAATAAATAAAAATGAAATGCCATCTGTGCCCACTGCCACCACTGCAATCTGTCCCCAATGCCATCTGTGCCCAGTGACATCGCCATTGCCATCCCCAGTGCCATCCCCAGTGCCATCCCCAGTGCCATCTGCCAGTGCCATCTGCCAGTGCCATCTGCCAGTGCCATCCCCAGTGCCATCTGCCAGTGCCATCTGTAGTCAGTGCCATCTGCCAGTGCCATCTGTAGTCAGTGCCATCTGTAGTCAGTGCCACCTGTCATCAGTGCCACCTGTCATTAGTGCCATCTGTCATCAGTGCCACATAGTGCCATCTGTCATCAGTGCCACATATTAGTGCCATCTGTCATCAGTGTCACGTATTAGTGCCATCTCTCATCAGTGCCACCTGTCAGTGTCACGTGCCATCTGTTATCAGTGTCACCTGTCATCAATGCCACGTATCAGTGCCATCTGTCATCAGTGTCATCAGTGTCATGTGTCATCAGTGCCACGTATTAGTGCCGTCTGTCATCAGTGCCACGTATTAGTGCCATCTCTCATCAGTGCCACATATTAGTGCCACGTGATATCAGTGCCATGTATGAGTGCCATCTCTCATCAGTGCCACATATTAGTGCCATCTGTCATCAGTGTCACGTGTCATCAGTGCCCCGTATTAGTACCATCTGTCATCAGTGCCACGTTAGTGTCACGTGTCATCAGTGCCACGTCAGTGTCACGTGTCATCAGTGCCACGTCAGTGTCACGTGTCATCAGTGCCACATCAGTGTCACGTGTCATTGTCCTGTTGCTCCAGGGCCTTCAAAAGTGTAATAGGTAGTCAACAATTTAGATGTGTAATTTATGCTCCTAGAACACGTGATGGCGCTCCCTGCATGTTGGGCCTCTCTATGTGGCCAGGCTGTGTAAAAGTCCCACATATGTGGTATCGTAATAATCAAGAGGAGTAGCAGAATTTATTTTGGGGTGTCATTTGTGGTATACACATGCCATGTGAGAGAAATAACCTATTACAATGACAATTTTGTAGAAAAAAAATAAAAAATAAAAAAAGAATTTATTTGGAAAAAAAATTGTGGGAAAAAATGACAAGATCAAAAAGCTCACCATGCCTCTTACTAAATACCTTGGAATGTCTACTTTCAAAAAAGGGGTCATTTGGGGGGTATTTGTACTTTCCTGGCTTGTTAGGGTCGCAAGAAATGAGATTGGCCACCAGTGCATCAGGTGTGATCAATTTTGTATAATTCGCACCACAGATTGTAGAGTCTGTAACTTTCACAAAGACCAAATAATATCCACTAATTTGGGTTATTTTTACCAAAGATATGTGGCAGTATAAATTGTGGCCAAAATTTATGAAGAAAAATTAATAATTTCCTAAATTGTATCACAGAAACAAAGAAAAATGCGTTTTTTTTTTTCGAAATTTTCGGTCTTTTTTCAATTATAGCGCAACAAATAAAAAACCCAGAGGTGATCAAATACCACCAAAAGAAAGCTCTATTTGTGGGAAAAAAAGGACAAAAAATTCATTTGGGTACAGTGTTGCATGACTGAGTAATTGTCAGTCAAAGCGTGAGAGCACCGAAAGCTGAAAATTGGTCTGGATGGGAGGGGGGTTTAAGTGCCTGGTAGGCAAGTGGTTAAGTACCCCTCCCCAGACTACACAGCGGGACCGGACATGCCCACTGATTGGCTCCGGGAAAGATTGGTACCCAACACGTCCAACCAGGCCTGGTTCTCAACCTGTCATGGGCGCTTCACTGCACCCATGATCAGGCAGAACCCACAACAGCCCAGCCAAACTGATGCCAATGTAAACCTGTACAATTAACCCCCAGAATCCCATTGCTGTTCTGAGGGAAAAAACTAAATTTCCATTTATAGCGCACACTTGTTAACCACTTGCTTACCAGGCACTTAAACCCCCCTCCTATCCAGACCAATTTTCAGCTTTTGGTGCTCTCACGCTTTGAATGACAATTACTCATGCAACATTGTACCCAAATTATTTTTTTGTCCTTTTTTTCCCACAAATAGAGCTTTCTTTTGGTGGTATTTGATCACCTCTGGGTTTTTTATTTTTTGCGCTTTAAATGAAAAAAGACCAAAAATTTTGAAAAAAAAACGCATTTTTCTTTGTTTCTGTGATAAAATTTAGGAAATTATGAATTTTTCTTCATAAATTTTGGCCACAATTTATACTGCCACATATCTTTGGTAAAAATAACCCAAATTAGTGGATATTATTTGGTCTTTGTGAAAGTTACAGACTCTACAAACTGTGGTGCAAATTATACAAAATTGATCACATCTGATGTACTGGTGGCCAATCTCATTTCTTGTGACCCGAACAAGCCAGGAGAGTACAAATACCCCCAAATGACCCCTTTTTTGAAAGTAGACATTCCAAGGTATTTAGTAAGAGGCACGGTGAGCTTTTTTTTTTTTTTTTATATATCTTTATTTATCAAAAATTTTCTATTATTACAATTTAACATACAAAACATTTATACAAAAGGTGTCAGCCTATTCCTTGTACATTCATATACATATCCGTTTACATCCTTGTATCTTCCTCAATTTGTTAACACCTTTCATCATCCTAATCCACCTCCATTTATTCCACAACTACCAACATATTCATTCTACAATAAAAAATAAGTGCAAAAGAAAAGAAGAAAGAGAGAAAAAAAAAAAAAAGGGAAAAGGGAAAAAACGTAAAGGGGTCCCCTATCTCTCTCTTACTAAATCCCTCCATCCTGGGTGTGATATTTTAAATCGTAACCAAGTCTGCCAGGCATTATTTGCTTCCTCTCTATTAGCGTTTTCTTTTTCCATTCTTGTCTCCAGTTTACACATTTGGTCCATTTCCCTTTCCCATTCTTCTATATTAGGACCACTACTGTTTTTCCATTTCCTGGCAATAATAGTTCGTGCTGCCGTTAAAAAGAATTTCAGGGTTCCCTTTCTCATCCTTTTTACCGACCCCATATTCATGGACATTACCGACATCAGGATGTCAGGTTTGAGTTCTATTCCTGTCATCAAAGCGTATGATTTATATATCTGTTCCCAAAAGTTGTATACTCCAGGACAGTCAAACCATATATGTGACATGGTTCCGACGGCTTGGAGACATCTCCAGCATATTTTGCTATTCTCAGAATTAATTCTATTCATATCTATTGGACATCGGTACCATCTTGTCAGCAATTTATAGTTTCTTTCTTGATCTCTGCTAGATTTGGATAATTTGTGAATAATTCTAAAGGCTTCTTTCCATTTCTCTTTAGGGATATCTATTTCTAATTCTTCTTCCCATCTTTTTATGTATATGGTCTCTTTTATCCTATTGTTTTTCATTAAATATTTATATACCGTAGACAGGTTGTGTGTCGGTTTCTGTTCTTCTATTAATATTTCTTCAAGGGCCAATAAAGGTCTACTTATTGCGTCCTTTTTTGCTATTTGGGAGATGTATTTGTTTAATTGCCAATACTGAATCCAGTTGTTTTTATATTCTATACCCATATCTTCAAACCGTATTACCCTATCCTGCTCAATTATGTCTCTTATTCTGGTATCTTGTTCTTTCTTCCATTTTAGGAAGGTTCCTGTGTTCATTGCTAATGGAAATTCGGGGTTATCAAATAAGGGAGTCATTGGCCCTATATATGTTGTTCCTTTGCCTAGTCTTATTAGTCCATCCCATACTTTCAGTACCCGGCCTACAAAGTACGGCATATGTCCGTCTGGTGGACGTCTCTCTTTTCTGATCCACGGTAGGGACTTTAGGCTAATAGTTGAGATCTCTTTTTCCAATCTTACCCACTCTTTAGAATCTTCGTTTTGGAACCAATCTATTAGTCTAGTTATCAGGGCCGCCTTTAAGTATATCGAAATATCGGGGAGTGCCAGTCCTCCTTCCTCTTTAGGACGGGTCAGTATTGACCTGCTTATTCTAGCAGGTTTGCCGGCCCAAATGAAGCTTCCTATAACTTTGCGTATCTGATTTAACATTTTCTTTATAGGGAAGAGAGGTATGGCCTGAAATATATATAAAATCTTAGGTAGAATATCCATTTTTATGATATTTATCCTCCCTATCCAGGAGTGATTCCCTGTTGCATATTGTTGGAGTAGCTTACTTATCTTGTTTATGATTGGAAGGTAATTAAGTTCATATAATTTATCTAAATCTTTGGGGATATAAATTCCTAAGTATTTTACTGCTACAGGTTGCCATTTGAAAGGAAAATTAGCCCTAATTATTTCTATTTTGTTTTCAGGAAGTATAATCTCCATTATTTCAGATTTATTGTAATTTACTTTGAAATTACTAACTCTGGCAAAGTTATCGAATTCTTGTATTAAGTTGGGAAGTGTTATTACCGGGTTTGTTATATATACCAATAGGTCGTCTGCGTAAACAGACAGTTTGTACTCCGTCTCCCCTACCCTTAGCCCCTGTATATCTTTATTGTTCCGAATGGCTATTGCTAAGTGTTCCATAACCAGAACATATAGTAGAGGAGACAGAGGACAACCCTGTCTAGTTCCGTTAGTTATCATTATAGACTCAGAGATCTCTCCTGCTGCCCTAATTCTAGCGATGGGTTTCTGGTATATTACCATTATTTTTTCTAATAACTTTGGTCCTATTCCCCACTGTTTTAGTGTCTCTTCGAGAAAACACCATCCCACCCTGTCAAACGCCTTTTCGGCGTCTACCGTCAGTAGACAGGATGGGATGGTGTGTCTCCGAGCATAATCTATGAGCGTTACTGTTTTGGAAGTATTATCTCTTGCTTCTCTCCCCTTTACAAAGCCCGCTTGGTCCAGGTGTATATAGTTTGGAAGTATGGGGGTTAGTCTGTTAGCTATGATTTTTGAGTATATCCTGAGGTCAATATTTGTCAATGAAATGGGTCGATAGCTGCTACAACTAGTAAGATCTTTTTCGGGTTTGGGTATTAGAGAGATATAGGCCTGCATTCCTTGTGTGACGAAGGGTTGACTAATCGTTACTTCGTTAAATAAGCGCTTCAGGATCGGGACTAATAAATCTCTAAACATTTTGTAAAACCTTGGGGTGAAGCCATCCGGGCCTGGACTTTTCCCTATTACTAGAGAGTCCACTACTTTTTTGATTTCGTCTTCTGTTATTTCTTCCTCGAGCTGTTCTTTTTCAGACACTGTTAGTGTTTGTATCGGGGTGTTTTTTATATATTCTTGCACCTGCTGTTGATAGGTTTCCGGATTCCTTTCTGCCAAAGGATTGGGGATGTTATATAACTTAGTGTAAAAATTACGGAAAGTGTCCACGATGTCTTTTGGTTTATAAACATAGTTACCTGTTTCATCTTTAATTTTTACAATTGAGGTTACACTTATTTGTTGGTGTATCTTCCTCGCTAATAGTTTCCCCGGTTTATCCCCTTGGACATAATTCAGAGACCGTATTTTATCTCGGCTTATTAGGGTTTCTTCATCTAGTAATGTTTTCAGCTCGTTTGTTTTAGTGGTTAGTTCTCCTAGTAGCTCCAGTCCCAAATTTTGCTTATGTTCTTTACTAATTCTTTCTATTTCTTTTGATAACTGAGATATTTTATTGTCTTTCATCTTTTTTAATCTAGACCCATGTTTGACAAATAGACCTCTTATGATACATTTTAGTGTTTCCCATTGATTGGGTGGGGAGGTGTTGTCTTCCAAGTGGTCTACCAAAAAATTCGTTATTGATTCTCTGATCTCTGTTAGACAAGTTTCATCAAATAGCAAATTATCATTGAGTCTCCAAGAGTTCCTGGTTCTTTTTCCTTTATCTATAGTCAGAGAAATATAGATAGGTGCATGATCTGACCATATCGCGCTGCCGATCTCTGGGGAAGAGACTTCAGGCAGCCCTTGTTGATTTACCAAAAGGTAATCTAGTCGATGATAGGTTCCATGGACCTTTGACAGGAACGTATAGTCCCTATCTTGCGGATGAGCCATTCTCCATGTATCTACCAGGTGATGTTTATTCATCATTTCTGAGAATTTTTTTCTTGCCATATTTTTTTCTTTTTTTGGGGGAGCTGACGTGTCCAATTCGGGATCAAAAATAAAATTGAAATCTCCGCCAATTACGGTGATTCCTTCTGCTTTACTCATTAGATCTATTAGAAGTTTCGTCCCGAATTCAATTTGATCATAATTAGGCAAATATATGTTAATAAAGGTGTATTTTTTGCCATAAATATTAACTTTCAGCAACAACCCTCTACCATCCTTATTCCTATAAATTTCTAATATTTGATGTGGTACAGATTTGTGTATTGTGATAGCCACCCCTCTAGATTTTGAGTATACGAAAGAGTCATGGTACCAGGTTGGATAATGCCTATTACGAATAGTGGGTATCTGATCTGAGCAGAAATGTGTCTCCTGGAGCATAAGGATGCCAATATTTTGTCTATGGCATGACTGGAGGACTTGGAGTCTTTTAGAGGGTGAGTTTAATCCTCTGATATTATATGAGCAAATTTTTAGCATGTTGATAATCTCACCAGGATGGAAGGAGACACAAGAGAAAGAGAGAGATAAGGGCAATATGGGGGGGAAAAAGAAAAAGAGAGAGAAAAAAAAAAAAAAAGGTGTATACTAACTAGGTAGTGTTCTATTAATCAACTTTTACATTCATTCCATTCACATTACATACATTTGTATCCTAAATCTACGGCTAATCTAAGTCAACCCTTAATAAATAAGGTCCCTATTTGGGGTACATGAGCACGTCCCCGAGCGGATCGGTGCCCTCCCCAATCAAATTTATTAATCGTACATTCTTTATATTTTATTTTAACGAGAAGAAACAGAGAGGAAAAGAAATAAGAAGTGAGGAATGAATGCAGTATCCTATTTGATCATGTTAAAGAGAAGAGGGAAAAGGAAGGGAAGCGGAGGGGGAGGGAGAGGGAAAAGAAAGAGAGAGAGAAAGAGAGAGAAAGAGACAAAAAAAAAAAAAAAAGAGCAATCAATAGAGGAGAGGGGACAGACAAATCTATTATGACGTAACATTTTTTTTTTCCCCCATCTGGTGTATATATACTTAATTACATATCTATATAAGCATATCTGCCGCATTGGTTTGAGTCTTATCCTTACCCGGGTCTTTGACCCCTACCCCAGAAGAGAGAGGGAAAAAAAAAAAGAAGATCGTGTTGCTTATCTCTATTAGACCGTGAAAAAGTGTCATATGCCCCCTAAAAGAGGGGGGAGGAAAAAAAAAAAAAAAAAAAAAAGGTGTTCATATACATAGTGCCTTCCTTATTGTCCATATTGTACCGTGCGAGGAAAAAAAGAAGGAAAAAAAAAAAAAGAAAAAAAAGAAAAAATTTTTTTAGATAGTGAAAATTTATACATTCGCATATTTATGCTATCTATTATTATCCACTTCGGATGGTGAGAAAAATTACAAAAAAAAAAAATAAAAAAAAATAAAATAAATTTTTTTTTCTTTTTTCCCTTTCCTCTCCCCCAGGGAAGGAGACAACACTAGGATGAATCCTATTATTTCTATTCTAATCTCTAACTTCTCCCGGGTAACCCTTTCACATTATGTCTATATCCATCCAATTTATATTCCTTAGATATATATCCATATACATTTCTATATCATTATTGATTTGATTCTTACAGTCTTACATTTTGTATTCATTAACCCTAATTTTAAAAAACACACAGACAGACAAAAAAAAAAAAAAAAAAAAAAATTTTTGGGATTTGGGTGTGTTGAGACCATGTTACTTGTCTCTATTGGACCGTGAAAAAGTGTCGTGTACCCCCAAGGAAAAGGGGGGGGGCAAAAAAAAAATGTGGGTGTGCTAGTGTTTAGTGCCAAATTGATTATCCGCAGTGGATCTTAAAAATTACTACACTCAAAGAAAAAAAAAAAAAACAAAAAAAAACAAAAAAAAAAAAAAAAAACCCCATTTCCTCTCAACTCTTTCCCATTCCTTCCAAAAAGTGTGATATGTTAGTGCTTTGATGGGATACAGAGCCGTGGGGAAAAAAAAAAAAAAAAAGGGGGGGGGGATTTCTAGATGTTTGAGTGCTATGTTGAACCGTGAACAAATATTATGCCCTCCCAAAAAAAAAAAAAAAAAGTAAATGTAAGATCAAAAGTTGCTTAAACTTTCCCCATCCTCCCCTCGACCCCCCTCCCCCTCCCCCCTTTGTATACTGTCTATCTTCCTCTTCTGTTCAGTCCTTCTGAAATATCCGAATATGTTTGCGGCCAAGCCGGTAAGTCAATCCAGGGCAGGTCTAAATTTTTCAAAAAGTCTGGAAGATCTTTTAAGTCCCGAAAAGTATTCTTCTGACCGTTTTGGTGCACTATTATTTGGAATGGGGTGCCCCATTTATACAGGATATTCTTTTCCTTTAATATATCCAATAGTGGTTTTAAGGCTTTCCTTTTAATCAAGGTGTGTTTGGATAGGTCCTGCAAAAAGATCAGAGGGGCCCCCTCATATTCGAAGTTCCTCTGTTTCCTAGCCTCCGCCATAATATTTTCCTTTACCCGGAAAAAATGTATTCTGGAAATTACGTCTCTGGGTTTTGCTAGGTCCTTGTCTTTTGGGCCCTGTGCTCTGTGTGCTCGGTCAATTTCAATACCAGTTGTATTTGGTTGCTTTAAGATTATATTGAATATTGCTTGTAGTGTGTCCTTCAATTTATCTGGTATTATTGATTCTGAGAGTCCTCTAATTCTAATGTTGTTGCGTCTATTTCTATTCTCCATTTCATCATTAGAGTTAAACATTTGGACTAAGAATCTATCGGTCTCCCGATTTCTTTCTTCTAGGCAAAAATTTTTTTGATTCATGTCTTCCATTTTTGTGTTTATATTTTCCACCCTTTTTTGTGTCTCCATTACTGCTGCTTTCATAGTTTGTATCTCACTTTTATAGGAAGTCTCTAATCTGTGCACATATCTGTCCATATCCTCTCTAGTGGGTATTGCTTTTATGTAAGATTGTATATCCCAATTTTGTCTATCCAGGGTTTCCCCCATGTGTGGTATATTGTGTTGTTCACTGTTCTCCATGGCGATGTTAATTGCTACCCCTGAGTCTGCCGAGGGGGTCCTAGGGTCTATTATTGAGGTTTCGAGATTTTCAGGTGATATTGGTGGATTTGGATTTTTAAAAAACCCTGTTATGCCAGTTTTGGGGTTCGGGCTCTCTTTCGATATTACTGGTGGGTTTTTTTGCAACCCTCCTGTAGACCCTCTTTTAAGTTTTTGTGCGTGCGTACTTTTGGGGGGCATTCCCCAGGAGAGGGAGAGAATAATTTTAGGGTCTCTGAGAATCGGGGTGTGATTCCCCGTAATTCAGTATGGTTTCCTCCTGATTCTCTTCCTCACTCCTCACTCTTGCTCCTTATTAGATGTTTATTACAGTACCCACAAACCAATATTGTGGGGACTTTACGGATTCATGCAGCTATATAAATTGCATTAATTGCGTTTTGATCTCCAGGGTCTAGAGCAGGGATGTGTCCTTCTCCTGCGTGGATCTAATGTGGAGTATATAGGACCTCCTGAGGAGCTTAGGTGAAACATGTATTTAGGTTCTCAGCAATATTGTATTCCTACACAGACATAGGATAACTTGTGCAGAAAAAAAAAAAAAATATCCAAAAATGCACCCAGGGAGAGAAGAAAAAAAGCGGGGGAAAATCCGTTTACTATTATTATGGGATTTTCGGCTTATATATCTTGATCTTTCCCGGGTTTAGGGCCTTCCAGGTATTTCAGCAGACAGTCCTATACTATATATAACTTTTAGTATATAGTCTATTCGGGTATTATAACCCTTATCTCAGGCCGGTGTTTGTGTAGGTAACTTCCTGAAGTATCTATATCAATGCCAATGCCAGTTATATATTGTATAGAAAGGAAAGGATCTTACCTCCCATGTATATTTAATTGAGACTGGATCATATCTACCTGAGCCATCACCGCACAGTTGCGCCTGTAGTGTCTCCTGCTTGTCTTTCAAAAAAAGTGAAGAATTGTAGACGGCCACTCACATTGGCTTGTCTAGCTCCGCGCTTAGGATAATTCAAAAAGGTCTATACTAATATTAATAATGTAAACCCAGTACAGCTGCTCCCTATGAAATCTAGATGATTTAATTGGTAGTTTAATTAAATGAGGGGCGCTAGTACCAACAAGAGATACTAAATTAATTAATAGGTTAATTAATTGTATATTCTGAACTGTATAGTAGAGACTAAGAGCCACGCCACCCTGAAGACGTGACAAACACGAAACGTACGTCGGTAGGCGGTACCTGATCACTTTGTATCTTTGGATGCACTATTGCTGGACTTCCTGTGATATTGGCTCCGGCTGTCTGGTGAGTGGAACGCACGCTAGAGACGCACGCCAGGAGGGAAGGATCCGCTGCTCCATCGAATCTTTTAACATATCGCAAGTAGCCTCAGTGCCGGGTAGGCACTGGAAAATGTAAGTGAGCAATTGGCTGCTGTGTTTTTTTATGCTATTTTTTAAATAAAACGTTATTACGCTATGAGGTGCGCCTCTCTTTATATTCCCACATATGTTTCCAATCCATTCCATCTGAGCTGGTCTGATAGAGGGAAGAGAGCCCTTGAGCGAGGGTGTGTCACTCAGTGTACAGGCACAATCCTGTGAAAGCGCATTTGATTGCTTCTAAACAAAGTAATCAACTCCATTTGGTAAGAGGCCATTTAATACTGCTGGTTCTCACATTGGGTGGATCGAGAATTTGTCTGGTGATGGTGCACAAGCTATATCTACAGGAGTGATTGTGGCGTTTTGCAGCAAGGACTACTATATGAACTTTGCGTTTTATCAATTAACACTGTCTAAGATATATTAATATTTTTATTTTTCACGTTTTTTGGATGCACCCAAGATATTGGGATTATTTGCCAATTTTGTTGGCTTGCACTTTTTATAGACTACATGAACTTTGCGTTATATCAATTAACACTGCCTAATTTATATTAATATTTTTCACGTTTTTTGGATGTACCCAAGACATTGGGATATTTGCCAAATTTGTTGGTTTGCACTTTTTATGTATTAGATTGGGCATAAGTGCTTGATCATTAACTTTCGTTGTACACATTGTGATACAAGGTACAGGGTCTGTTATATTTATATTATCTAATTTAAATAGAGCTCGGTCAGCTCTATTTTGTGTGTTAATTATCTTTGGGGTAATAATTAATTTATACCTCACTGGGTCACGCTAGGTGTCTGGTGTTATTATTGTTTGTATAAACACACTCTAACCAATTTTTATTATTCACATTATAATGGTTGTAATGTATGAGTAACCAAATGTGGTTCACTATTATCACTTTAAATAGTTATTAATTAGCTTAGTTCATGGTAGATCTATATTGTGTCTGCACACCTTTTTTCAATAAGCTCTTAGTCTCTACTATACAGTTCAGAATATACAATTAATTAACCTATTAATTAATTTAGTATCTCTTGTTGGTACTAGCGCCCCTCATTTAATTAAACTTTCAAAAAAAGTGCCTGTCTCCTTTGAGGTTTCGGCTACCGCCGGGAATACCCGAACCTCTCCGTGTGAGTCACTACTCTGATGCCTCCCCGTTCGGATCCTCTTCGGCTTTTTCCGCTGGGGCCGTGAGACGGTGGAGCGGTGGAGCGCTGGAACGAAGTCCTTCAGCCCTGGCAAGGTAGGTCCTTCACTCCTTCAGTCCTATGTTCATCGGCTCTGTCCTGGGTGTAGGGTCTTCTGGCAGTAGGCGTCCTCTACGCCGGCTTTCCTCCCCGAAGATCCCGGCTGGATTAGCCTTGCTGTTTTAGGCTGCATATGCCGAGTAAGGCAGGGCTGTCTCCGATATTTCGGTTTTGATATCGAGATTTGCTGGGGAATCTGCTAGTAATCTTGAGCCGATATGGACAGGATGAGTGCAAACATTGCTGCTACGGTTCTCCGGCTGTGCAATCAAATTGTGTCTGTCAGGTACTCGTTAGGGAACGCCCGTTTCCCATGTTCATTCTCGTTAGCTTGTCAGCATCTACAGCTGGGTGATTGGGGAGGGAGAGAGCATTGCTCAACACACGTCCGCTCCGGTCAGCGTCATCCCCCCATGTCGCGGCACCCTGTCGTTCTTCAAGAAAAACCACGGTGAGCTTTTTGATGTTGTCATTTTTTTCCCACAATTCTTTGCAAAACGAATTATTTTTTTATTTTTTTCCACAAAATTGTCATTGTAATAGGTTATTTCTCTCACATGGCATGTGTATACCACAAATGACACCCCAAAATAAATTCTGCTACTCCTCCTGAGTATTACGATACCACATGTGTGGGACTTTTTCACAGCCTGGCCACTTAGAGAGGCCCAACATGCAGGGAGCACCATCACATGTTCTAGGAGCATAAATTACACATCTAACTTGTTGACTGCCTAGTACACTTTTGAAGGCCCTGGAGCACCAGGACAATGACACGTGGCACTGATGACACGTGACACTGATGTGACACTGATGACAGATGGTACTAATACGGGGCACTGATGACACGTGACACTGATGACAGATGGCACTAATATGTGGCACTGATGAGAGATAGCACTTATACGTGGCACTGATATCACGTGGCACTAATATGTGGCACTGATGAGAGATGGCACTAATACGTGGCACTGATGACAGACGCACTAATACGTGGCACTGATGACACGTGACACTGATGACAGATGGCACTGATACGTGGCATTGATGACAGGTGACACTGATAACAGATGGCACATGACACTGCCAGGTGGCACTGATGATAGATGGCACTAATACGTGACACTGATGACAGATAGCACTAATATGTGGCACTGATGACACATGACACTGATATGGCACTGATGACAGATGGCACTGATGACAGATGGCCCTATGTGGCACTGATGACATGTGGCACTATGTGGCACTGATGACATGTGGCACTAATGTGGCACTGGGGACAGGTGGCACTGACAACAGATGGCACTGACAGGTGGCACTGGGGACAGGTGGCACTGGGGACAGATGGCACTGGCAGATGGCACTGGGGACAGATGGCATTGGGGACAGATGGAACTGGCAGATGGCATTGGGGACAGATGGCACTGGGGACAGATGGCACTGGCAGATGGCATTGGGGACAGATGGCAGTGGTGGCAGTGGGGACAGATGGCACATTTTTTTTTTTTTTTTTTACACTTACGGCCGCTGCAGCCGTTCATCTCCCCGTCCTCACACGCTGTCTCTGTGTGAGGAGGGGGAGCGGCGCTGAGAGATGATCTCATATGTTTACATATGAGATCATCTCTCATTGGCCAGGGCGATCGCGCTGTAAACGGCCGCTGTGATTGGCCGTTTACAGCGATCTGTGATTGGCTGTGTCCGAGGGACACGGCCAACACAGAATTTCCCTGCTGCGCGCTCGTGAGCGCGCACAGGGAACGAGGAAAGGGGAGGACGTCATATGACGCCCTCCCAGGAATTGACATCCGGGCCGAGGCCGTCATTCGGCTACGGCCGGATGTCAAGTGGTTAAAGTGTGACCGCTACATGTACATCGGATTTTTTTTGTTTTTTTGCCAGGGTAGAATCAGGAATTGTTGAAATATCCCAAGTAAAAGAGGTGATCCTAGAAGAGAATTCTTATTAAGGGCATCACAGATTATTAGCCCAGATGCTCTAGTGCTGAAAATCAAGCCCTGGTCAAGTATATTACATTATAATACTTTAAGAGAAACAAACTATTTATTTTTCTTTTGATAACAAAGAAAGAACTAGAAAATATTACACTTGTTTAGTGGTTTCCGATCTGATTAAACTTCCGGCATAGACACTGTAACGGAAGGTAGCAGGAAGCCACACACAAGGGACCACTTGCCCAGACAGGGTTTTATAGACTACCTCAAGCAAGGCTAAGCAGATTAGCTAGCTACAGATCAGATAGAACGGTTCAGTGCAACTTATCTTAGAGACTTTCAAATCAAACTGGCACAAAGCATCCAGCACATTACTAATCTAGTGGAAAAGCCTTAGTGCTACAGTGAGATTGCAAAGAGACTAAGATTTCACTTGCTTGTTCCACCTTTGGGGGAATTTAGCTTGTTGTATACTCTAAATGTCATCAGTTTCCTCTTTAGTCTGCCTTCTCGTTTGACTGGAGCCATCACTACAAATACTTCACAAACAGCTAGAAATACATAGCTTACATTAAAAATGACACGTACTTTATGAAAAAAAAAGAAATGCCACTAAGAAAAAATACTCCTAGGTATTCTGCATTTATGACCCTTGTAAATGTGCCTTGTTAGCAGTTCTCAGCGACTGTTCAACAATTTATTATTGGAAATCTTGCAATCTTTAATTATGAATATTTAAGTCAACAATTTAGGAGTCTTAAAGTGGAACTATAGTGTAGAAAATGTACACTTTTTATTGCAGAAGACACTCTGTCGGGGGGGATTTACTAAAACTGGAGAGTGCAAAATTTGGTGCAGTTCTGCATAGAAACCAATCAGCTTTCAGGTTTTATAGTGAGGCACGGAGTGGAAAAGGACTGAAAGGAATGATAACAGAGGGCCGGGCATGACAGTGTGGAGAAGGAAACACAGGATAGGGTTGATCTTATAGAAAGTTTGTGAGGAAAGAAGTGGGAGGAGGATAAGGAACTTTGTTGAGAAAGGGCAGTGGTCGTATATAGGTGGAAGAAGGTGCCAGGAAGGGGGTTGTTGGAAGGAGAAACCACAGGAGGAGGCAGTTTTTCCCACCCTCCCTCCCTGTTTTATGAGCATGTGTGCAATATAAATTGGTGGTCTGTTGGTTTTCTCTTCGTTCTTTCAGAGGGAAGACGATCAACAGCATAGATGCGGTTACTTGGTTTGGCGGTGTTGCTTGTTGGTCTTTGATGGTGGCGGTACGTGAGGAAAACGGGGATGGGGGGCTCATCTCAGTATCAGCCCCTCCGGTGTATTCCAGCAAGGATCTAAGCAAAAAACACCACCTAATAGTGACATAAATTCAACATTGGTGCGTTGAGAAATATATAACAGGTGACTTGGTGCAAGTTGTCTGTTGTAGTCCACCACCTCTTGGGAATGCGCTTACCAGATAGCGTGAACTCAGATAGGCTTACGCCGTATGAGTCACAAAAGGCAGTTGAGTCACTACACCCGTGGGAGCATCTACTTGGGGATGGTGCCAAACGACAAGATCCTTCACTGGATATATCCAAAGAACTCTCAGGAGGGAGGGATGATGGATGTAATACCACTGGTAGTACTCAAATTAGTGGGACCGATAAAGAGAAAAATGGAGCCACATAGTATAATACCATAGGGGATTTATTTTGACAAAGCATATAAAAATGGGTACTCACATTTAAAACGACATGTAAAAGCATATAGTGGTCTACTGGCAACGCAGTGGTAACAGCTAACCGAGTTCCGACGCGTTTCGCCTCATACAGGCATCATCTTCCTTTTGCCCCAACAGATCATGTTTTCAGGATTTCCCTCAGATGAAACAGCTGTGGTAACTACTAAGGCAGTGAAACTGATCGAATCACCTGTGCAAAATAATGGAAAGCCTGAAAACAGAGGTGCAGGGCGCTTATGTATGCAGTACTGTATGTGGCCAGAGGTGCAGGGGCGCTGGTGTATGCCGTACTGTATGTGGCCAGAGGTCCGGGGGCGCTGGTGAACTCGGAGACACTTGGGAACTGTTGACACTTTCGGGTGCTCCGACGCATGTTACGCCTATCCCATCCAGCTGGGAGTGTCTCCGAGCATCTCTGAGTTCTCCAGGAAGCGCTGGGAGCCACCAGTGCCCCCGGACCTCTGGCCACATACGGTAATATATACCCCAGCGGCTTGAGTCTTGCTCATCGTGCAAGACATCGCTCACATATCAAGTCAGGATTTTTTTTTAAATATAGCTCGTCTTGCGAAACACTCGTATACCACGTTATTTAGCAAACCGAGGTATCACTGTACTATTCTACTTTAATAAGGGTGAAGAGTAGGAAAACCCAGAGAATTGAGGAAAGATGGTCCGCCATTATACCAGAACTGACAGATGATCTGTGAGAGGAGGTACTTAATTCTTATATGAATACAATCATCTCTGCCAGAGACAAGATGATCCAGTTGAGATATTTACACTAAATGTATTATACGCCTCTTCGATTGTTTAAAATGGGGAAGAGGGAGACTCCCATATATCATAAATGTTTGATAGCTGAAGGATCGTTCCTGCATATGGTGTGGGAGTGCAATAGAGTTCACCCCCTTTGGTCCCAGGTCACTCAGTTTATTGCGGACACATTTGACCTTCCAAACATATGCAGTCCTATGGATGGGCTCTTGGGAATAATAGAAGATGAGCATATGGGAACGAATATGAGAACACTTTTAAGATTGCTATTTTTTGTATGTCTGCAAATTGATTGCAATACATTGGATTAGGACAGATTACCTTACATTATCAGCCTGGAAATCCTTGGTCAACTCTAATGTTACCTTATACAGAATGAAACATGATGCTAGGGGGTGTCCAAAAAAGTTTACTAGAATTTGGGCTGGATGGGTGGAATCCATGGAAACAGTTGGTGACAGTCCTTGATTGGGGGGGGGGAGAAATTGCATAATATTTTGGAAGGTTTATGGGGACGCTACATACTTTCCTTCAACCGGATATGAGAACTCAGATAAAACCATCAAGTGTTGTATAATATAAGGAGAAGAGTTGTAGCTCACTCCGGGGAGAGAAAGGAAAGGAAAAAGGAAAGGAAAAAAAAAATGCAACCAATCGCTGTCTGTACACATGCGGATATTTGTAAAAGATGTATGGAATACCTGCCTTGTATTGAAAAAGCATTGTTATACTTGATTTTGCCCATCTGTAATCTGTAATTTGTTTTCTTTTTATTGTTTTGTGCATATGGCAATAAAAACTCTTTAAAAAAATAATAATAATATTAATAAAGTTTACAAGAGTTTGGCACAATGTCTATTTTTTTTTAAATAAAAAACCTGTAGCGTGATCTTCCTAATCTGAGCCTCATGGCCTCTGCATCAACATAGGGAGACCATAAAACTTAAAGAACAAGCCAGCGGGGACACGTTTATCTGAATGAAGTGGGGAGCACAACCAAACGCCTTCATCTTAACAATTGGACAAGGTTTGCAGATATGACTGATAATTATATTCCTCGGTTGACAAGGGGGTCTGCTGGTGTCCATACAGAAAATTGTTGTTCAAATAGTCCAAGATTCCACTGTGTAGACAAAATCCATCTCATGTCTATGCGCAGATTTAGCATATGTTTAAAGCTAACCCTCTATGATTGAAATAATAAAGCTGTCATTGCAGACATTCTTGTGAAAATGTGAGTGAAAACTAGACTACCACTCCATTTTCCCTGAAGGCTGCTCTTGCCAGCCATGTGTACCAACTAAGGTAGGACTCTTCCCATTGCTTCCACTATGACATGTGACTTTAGCCATTTTCTTTCAAATAGCTTTATTATACTGTAGATTCTCCTGCTCTGACACATTTTCCCTATGTGAAGGCTCAACGTATAACTAAATGCAAAACTTTATTTTTTAGCTTTGGATAGAGTGGAGAGGGATTAGAACACCCGTCAGGTTTCTATTGCTGTCTGTGCCCCCATTATGGAGATTCAAACTTTCTATAAGTCCTGTTTACTCTTATTATAGAGTGAAAGTAAAGAAAATCCTAAATCTTGGGTTGTCACTAGAACAGAAATAGAGGGAAAATCTTCCAATGGTGACCCTAGTGACAACAGGGGTTAGAACTCTTCCTTACTCTATACAAAATAAAAATAGGTTTTGCCTTTGGTTCAATTTTGATCATAGAGTCCATTGGGGTTACTGACCTAGAACAAACATGCAATCAGTGACTTTAGAGTATAGTCAAAACTCCTAATCTGCCAAATTATTCCTTATAAAAATGTTGAAGCCAATGGATCAGCACAACAGCTAGACAACTAACACTTTTAGAAGGAGTGGTAAGCAAGGGCAGCTTCCATATTCCCATGCAATAGGTTTACTTTTCCTACGGAATAACAGCAAGTGACTAGAGAGGGCAACTACTTCCAGGCCACTGAGGTCCACAGGCTCAATATGAAAGTGCTCTTCCCATTTATGTACCAGCTGTGCGATTAGCATGGTATTTTATAAGTAAATCCCACTTCACTTCACAAGAATGATGGCTTTGTTTTTTCATCCTAAAATATCACTAACTTCTGGTTAGAGTTATCAGAGAGCTTCTACAAGGCATCTATTGAGGCGAACAGGAAAAAGAGCCATATTTTTATTGTTATGGATCAGTAGCCACTTCATGTAACCTGAAGCAACAGGGCATAGTATTGCTAGTTGAATATTTAATCTACAGGCAGAATATTGGTTTATATTGGTTTATTACCGAATTATTATGACATTTTGAAAATGTGGCTATTTTGTTGGGAATATGTGTCCTTTCCTTACACACCGCCCTGAATATATTACGCAAAGGGAGGAGTATAGTACACTAATATTATGGCTGCTGAGTGATGGAGAATCTTTAATGGTCTGCATATGGATGCTATATTTTTTGCTGGTTTGTGGTGTGATGTGCTGGCGCAACACTACTGGCAATACGGCAAGTGTGCAGGGTATTATTGAGTGCTCTTGACAACCAGACAATGGCCGCAACCATATAATAAGCAATATAGTGTCCGTGGTCTACAACAAAATGGCCGCTATGACGCTATCTAATTCCCCCTGAGGAAGATATGTAATTTCCCGGTATTGACACACATTGGGGAGGGGACAGGACGGTGTGTGAGACAGTGGAGCATTTTCAGCATAGGACAGGACACATGAACGCAGCTTGTTATGACTTCTGGCTTTTATAGAGTGGTGCACTGTTAGCACCCACGAAATGTGAGTACCTTAATAAAGGGATAAGTGTTATCTTTTAATAAAATTGTGAAACGTTATCACACTATCGAGTTTCCTCTGTTATATTTTATATGGATAAATGCACAAGCAACCAACCAAGGATCTGAATGCAGATACTGAACCCAGAGGTGGTTTAAAAAGCGTGTTTTGACCAAGCTTAGTTGCAAGGTCACATGCTCTAAGGTGAGTGCATATACCAAAGGGAGAGCACAAGAGTGGACACGAGCACCTGTTGTTATATTATTTTCAATAAGAAGCAGATGTATGGACTCCATTTGAATGCATTTGACTGCATTTGACTGAATTTTATGCTTTATCTCATTAAGGGCACATTAATGCATGGAATATTACTTTGCACAAGAGCACTTTAATGCACTATACTATTTGTGTATTATTCTAGCACTTTAATACTGCTTTTACTTTGATGAGAGGGGACTTTACAGTTTGGGACTACTCATATCCCCTTGCTTGGAGATGCTGGACACTGGGTCCCCCTTCTGTAAGTGCTGGCATCTCTGAACTCTACTATGGACTGTTTTTAACCTTGAAGTTGTGTGCCATTGTCCCTTGTAGGTGTCTGACTTGTACATTACATTTTTCATTTAGTAAACTCTTTGGTGTGGATTGCGCTTTTCTCTAACCTACATGGGAATATCTCCTGTAAACAGCCCTTTGCATTGGGGTCACAGTGGTCTATTGCCAACTAGGTCTAGGACAGTTGTGAAAGTTTCCCCAGGGATCATTGGTTTAGCCAGGCTTGGTTGCCATTTAGGTGTTCCCTAAGTGACCAATTTTGGGATCCTGAGGGCTCCATGCTGAAAGTATACACATGGATCAAGGTACCGTAATTCACTGTGGGCTGGCCAGGAATGGGTTAAAGAGCAGTTGCACTCCCCAGTTACACAACAAAAACATTACTTGGCCTGCCACCACCTCTGGGTGTGTGAGATGCCTGGCCCACTGCTGAGTGCTGTGGTTCCACCCTTTGACCCCTGTAGCGACATAGTGGCTGGTGGAAGGAACCAGAACATAGACGTGACCAAGCATTCAACACTCCCAGAAATGTCAGATGCTAAATATACAGTATTTCAGAAAGCATAGCTTTGCACAAAAGTGAAGACTGCCAACATAAATGATAGGATAAGCGAGTATCAATTCCATTCTTTGCCTGGAGACCTTAGTTTCATGTTTTTATTCCAATAACAGAATCACATTAACATTTTATATGAAAATTGTGGATAAAAATGAATGCAAGTAAAATAACACATACACAAGGCTTTTGACCCTCTTATTTAGCTCATTGGCTTTAGTTATGTCTCTAGTTAAAGCCATAGCAATGTTTGAAAAACATACAATGTACCACACTCTTCGGACAAGGGGTGAGTGAAACTGAAAATTATGCTCAGCTCATACATATTTTATTAGCTCAGCATGAGAAAACACAAGAAAAATTTGGGGCCACATGTTTTTAGGAACCAAAAATCTCATCCACTTTTTGCCTTTTTTAATAAAGCATTAAACAATATTTTGATCGTACAAAGAAGAGATGTTCCGTGCTATGGACAAGATGTAAAGAAGTGTTTGTTGATAAGCTGCTGCCTCCACTAATGCCCCGTACACACGATCGGACTATCCCGATAAGGGTCTGAGATGGATTTGGGGGGGGGGACCCCCACGCTGTTTTTTCGGCGTAGGGATTACCCTTTAAATCCATACCAGGTGACGGGGATAGCGAGGTCTCAATGTCTCTGATCGAGGCGGTGGCATTGACTTCCTTCGCTAGTCCCGTCTACCTGGAGTCACGTTCTAAATGAACGGACTTTACTCCGTGTGTGGGGCAAGTCCGTTCATTCCAAAACTCCGGCGGATTGTCCACCGGAAAAGTCCAGGCGCGTGTGGGCAAGTCCACACGTTCGTAAAGTCCGGCGGATTGTTCGGCGGTCTAGGTCCGCTGGATAGTCTGGCCGAAAAGTCCGATCGTGTGTACGTGGCATTAGACTACCCCTGTGGTGGAGTCAGCAAAAAAAAATATTTTTTAATAAAAAGTGGGTATGGCACTGCTTGTTTTTGGTGTGGACACAGTGGTGTGTGTCCCTGTAAGTGTACCTGTGGTTGGTGTACTAGGTATTATGCTCAGCTCATACATATTTTATTAGCTTAGCATGAGAAAACACAAGAAAAATTTGGGGCCACATGTTTTTAGGAATCAAAAATCTCATCCACTTTACGCCTTGTTTAATAAAGCATTAAACAATATATTAATCATAGTACACCAGACTCACATTAACGAATCAGACTCCTCCTTTCACTTACTTAGAATGCAGGCATGACATTGAAGTTGGTTTTTGACTGGTTATCAATGGGTCTTGCATACAGTACCTGTGATATAATCTTCACTCTGCATTGTATGAACAAATGCAATGCACAAAATAAATATATATTTTTAAACATATACTTTTTTTCTTTTTTTTTTTTTACATATAGACATCCTTCTTTGCACAGGAATATACATGTTTAGTCAAAAGATAAGTGTACTTACAGAAAAAAAATATTTTTATCCCACCCATATGAAAGTCAGAAAAATCCTACTTCTTTCTGCCTGGTCTGGGATTGAGGAGTTTGCATGATAAGTAAACTTACCCCTTAAAGCCCAACTAGTTTTGGCTTTAACCTTTCTTGACTGTATCCAAACGAAATAATTTTTTTTTGAAAGTACACCTGTGTCCAGACTATGTTTACATATTCGTCACAGACAGTAACATGGCTTTAAAATAAGCAATCCTGGACCTCTCTAGCTGCTTGTACTGTAAAGTAATTAATTATCAAAATCCTCAAATATCACAAAAAGTCTGACTTCAGTTGGTTTCTAACAGCTTAGAAACACCTGCTGTGTGTCTATATTAGAAGGATGGTAGGCTTCCAAGATTTGCTATCTATAGAATATGACTAGGATCTCGGTTCCTCTGTTGTGAACTTTGAAGATAAATTTCTCCACAATGCTTATAGCCACAAAGATGAATTAGAGCTGCTGTAAAGTGCTCACATTGTTTACTCTTAATTTGTAAGTACTTTAGTGTGCATAGTCTGGGCATAGGGTTTTACTTTAAAGCAGAAGTAAACCCAACCATAAAACAGTTTCATTTCCGACACATGTCGGAAATGTAACACTCCCATTGGTTGTGCTCTCAACCAAACTGTCAACCCATCCAATGGCTGGTGTCATAACTGATCACATGTGCAGCATCATGGCAGTTGTAGATTAAACAGAGGCAAAGATGGCAGCTTCCTTGGCTGAAAACGATAGGGGGGTTTACTTACACTTTAAGGTAAGCTGTCAATAACCTGGACAATTAAAACTGAGCATATGATATAATATGCATGAGTAGAAGTTACCTTCTAACATTGCATGTCAAAATGATCAGTACATTCATATACTGTATAAAGAATATTCAATGTATATGCAAATCATGACCTTTTCTTTAAAAGGTAGCCTTTTTCGTATCTGCTCTTACCTCCTAAGATTATCTATTGGTCAGTGAAGCCATTAATTTTATAAAAGTACAATTCCTAGGCTATTTATTAAAAAAAAATTATGTAGACTTGTTCCTTAGGTCCAATACAGATTTGGGTTGCCCAAACTAAGATTTTGGATCCACTAATCACAAAAACATTCAGTGCAGGTAACCAATGCTTATGCATTTTTGTATCATGTTTTGTTTGAACTGTTGAAATTTGTGACAAATTTACTGTAAGCATATTAAAACTCTATAAATATACATTGATTTATACACATATACATATCTCTCGTAATTCCTATAACTATGTTAGACTGCTGCGCTTTATTAGACTGGGCCTTGTTTGAAGGTAGAAAACCACATTTCCTGCCCATATCAATCAGTCCAAGGTGAAAATAAAATACGTTTTGGATTAGCTACTATAGATCAGACCATTTTACCTTGCACACTTAAGCCCCATACACACGGTCGGACTTTTTCATGGATTCTGTCCGATCGGACAATGTTGTTGAAAAATCAGACCGTGTGTATGCATCATCGGACAGTGTACGTCGGTTTGTCCGACGGACAAAATCTTATCTCCTGCTGGAAAGATTTGCCGTCAACACGGTCCGATCACACCAAATCCGATCGTGTGTACGGTTGTCCGACTGGACAAAGTGCCACGCATGCTCAGATCACATTACAAGACCAAAGCTATTGGCTACTAGCCTCTACGTAGTCCCGTCGTAGGCAACAAACGTCACCACGTTCAGAATGATCGGATTTTCCGACAACTTTGTCCGACCGTGTGTACGCAAAACCAACATCGGACAAAGTATGACGGACATGGTCCGACGGACCTGGTCCGCGGATTGTCCGACCGTGTGTATGGGGCTTTAGACTGTACCTTAAAGCAACTCTATCTAAAAAGAACATTTCTAAAAAAGGTTCCTTTGCACAGAAATTAGTAAATTCCTCTCTTGCACCCTGAAGAATGGTCAGAATCCAGCATTTCTGGGTGTGTGGGTTTCCTGGTCTCAGTGGTTCATTCCACTGGCCCCAACATCACTACTTTGACCTGTAGTGATGTTCTTGGGTCACTTGGGGACCATCGGAGGGGGACCATGAATTTGACACTCCTTGATGTTTCAAATTCTGAAGAATCTTATGTCAGCAGTTTCTCAGGACAGTTTGGCGTTGTAGGTTGCAGGATAGTAATAATAGTAATATGCAGAGGAACCTCTTTTGAAACTTTTATTTTAGTGGGAAAGTTGCTTTAAAATTAGTTTAATTGGCTCTACCTCTTTTATGAAAAGTCACACTGAAGTGTTCAAATTGTCTCACTTACATAGTTTGTTAAAATGTCATTCCTCCAAAACCGTATTTCAGTCTTTGGTAAATGCTGGAAACTTAAACCAACTAACGGTTTCTTATATGTTTCACAGACTCTGTTGAGGTTGTTCCAGGGTTTGCCCATTATGAGTTTCTCACTTTCCTGTTGGATTTTTAAGTTATTATTTCAGAATGCGACAGTAAGCCCCCATACACACAGTCGGAAATTCCGACGGAAAATGTCCGATCGGACCATGTTGTCGGAAAATCCGCCGGTGTGTGGGCTCAATCTGACTAATTCCATCGGAATTTCCGCCGGAAAAAATTTGAGAGCAGGATCTCAAATTTTCCGACAACAAAATCCGATCGGACTTTTTCCGATCGTGTGTAGGGAATTCCGACGGACAAAGTGCCACGCATGCTCAGATCAAATTACGAGACCAAAGCTATTGGCTACTAGCCTCTACGTAGTTCCGTCGTACGCAACGAATGTCACCACCCTCCGAATGATCGGATTTTCCGACAACTTTGTCCGACCGTGTGTATGCAACACCAGTTTCGGACAAAATCCGTTGGGAAAAAACGGACGGATTTTGTGGTTGGAATTTCCGACCGTGTACGGGGGCTTAGAGCTGGTAAGGGTGGTTAAGAACATCTCCAGGATGGACAGGCACAGTCAGGAATAGCAAGGAGATCTTGCTGCACCGAAGGCATACAAGAAAGATTGGGGCTGACTCAGACTCCATCTATAACTAAAATATAAATTTGGGTGCAATTGCCCCATATAAGGGTTATACAACCTGTTTTTTTCTGCAGTGGGCTTATGTCAGTTTGCTGTCAGCTTCATTAAGCACCAGTAAAAAGGAACTGGACTGATGTAGCTAGAAGGGGCCACTACTTTAGTAAAAGTCATGTAAACTCCAAATTGATTTATAACAGTTGGTTTGTACAAGTCCACCTTGACCAGACTAAATAGTTACATTTTGAACATCCATTTTTTTGCTGTGGGCCTAAATGTAATTTGTTGTTAAGGGCAACTAAGACAGTCCTTATTTCAGAAAATATGGTAGGTTTAGCCTTTGTTTCCTTATAATAAACAGATTATAGGTGAAAGTGCTGGCAGGCACTTACACTATCCCTCACAGAACACTTTCAGAGTAAGCCACGTGGAGTCTTAGACGCCATTGCATCAAATAAATACTGTAAGTCACATGTTATAGCAACGATGTCACTACGGATAAAAAAAATATAACATACACATATTCACATTACTGAAAATATATTCATGTATAATAAATGTGTTTAAAACATGGGCAGATTGATCTTTTACACTTGATATATGGGAAGCCAACAATTCCCCCATCCAATCAATTTTAGGTGCTGAACAACCAATGTGAACTATCCTGTACATGATCTGTTTGTTTGGTTTGCTAGCAAATGTCTATATCCTAAGGGACAGGCCATACATATGCATGGCAAAATATATAAAAAATCAGGCTATTCGCACCTCTGTCATACAAGGAGACACATTTAAAATGCACCTACTTTAAAACGAATCAGTGGCAGACTTCTGTAAGAATCTCAACTACTATAATAGTAATTTAAGTCTAAATATTTGTGGCTGATTCTCTTTAAGGAAAAACTCCACCTAAGTACGACTTGGGTTGGGGTTTTTACTCACCAGCCCATCCTGTTCCCCAATCCAATGTAACAAGTGAGTGATAATGAAAACTCAGCTGAAGAGCCAAACAGGACTTACATGGATAGAATAGGATTTGGAGCATATCCCACCCAGTCAACTCCCCTACCCCATCAAAAGAAAAATACATATCAAGTGTTCTGCTGTAATACATAGATACACTTAGTTGCATTTATACAATATCTACCGTATGCAAAACTTAATACACTTTATGTACAGAATTACACTCTCTGTGTAAGTACTCATGGACCAGTCTATATACATGTATTTGTACAAATATTTCTATACATATGGTCATTCCAAAAGGACATTTTATGGTCAAAATTTTGTGGACTCCTGACCGTCACATCTACTATATGACCAAACCTATGTTGACCCTTCCCCCTGTAAATATTGAGTTCAGATTTTTCCATTGGAGAGTGGAGATGAGCGAACCTATGAAAATTTTGGTCAGTTATGGTTCAGCCAAACTTTAAATACTCACAAGCATCTGAAATTTTGAATACCTGAAGCACAAGTCTCACTGAAGTCAATGGACAAATCATCAAATGATGCAAAATTGTCTCGGAAAGAGATGAGTTCTGTTGATGAGATTATTGGGCCAAAAACCAGCCACTTCTACAAGGCATACTAAGATAGAAGGGTGGGACTTGGTGGCACTGGAAGTCAAGCTAAGGGTGCACAGACAACAGCAGGAGCAGATAAAAGGCAGAACATGCCTCAAAGCAGTCTTTGGTCCTTTTGCCAATCCAAACCAGCAAAAATTACACTGAAATTTGGATTCAGATTTGGCCATAAAAATCCATGAAATTTAAACCGTAATTAACAACATTTGAAATTCAGGTCAGCTCTAGTGAAGGCTACTGTTAATGCTACAGCATACAAGGTAATTTTAGATAATTGTGAGGCTACAACCTTGTGGCAAAAGCTTAAAGTGGTTCTAAAGTCTAAACATGTTTTACCTTAATGCATTCTTTGCATTAAGGTAAAAAATGTTTGGGCATCAGCACCCCCCTCACTCCCCCCTTTTACTTACCTGAGCCCTCATTCCATCCAGCTCTTCTCTTCCCTCACTTCCGTGTCTCACTGACTTTGCTGAGGCATCGGGAGCCAATGGGGCTCCTAGTGCTGTCAATCAAAGCCAGTGAGGAGGGAGCGGGGCTGAGTCCCACTGTCTGTGTCAATGGACCCAGGAGCGATCCTCGGCACTGGACAGAGACGAGAGGCCCGGAGTGCCAGTGGTGGACCCGAGAAAAGGGGTTTTGCGACCGCTCTTTCGCAACTGCTCTGTGCAATTTCATTCCAATGTTTGTTATTTTTTTTATTTTTAGTCGCTTAAAGGAAGGCCCTTTTCTGTTTCAGCACCCCTGGATAAAGTCAGCTCCATAAACATATGGTTTGACAAGTTTGGTGTGGAAGAACCCGAGTGTCCTGCAAACTCTGACCCCAACCCTACTAAACACCTAATGAAAGGGAATGTCAATTGCGAGCGACCTCATAAATTCACACAGACATACTCCAAAATCATGTGGAAAACCTTCCCAGAAGAGTGGAGGCTAACCAAAGCCACAAAACAGGAAGGGGGTCAATTTCATATTAATGTCTATGGTTGTGGAATGGTATGTCCAACAAGCTCATATAGTTGTGATGGTCAGGTGTCCACAAACTCTTGGTCATATAGAGTAGATATGTACACTTTGCTCTGCGTATAACACAGATATAGGACTGTATAGAAGCTGCAGTCATGACAGCCGACAGCATCGTAAGATTTTGCTGGCTTCTTCCTCTTCTTCTTCAGATGTAGCTTTTAGCCGTAAAATTGGGGGATCCCCACTAGTGGGTGTATAGTACACAGGCGTACCATTGGAACACCATGGGGGTGTGCCAGGATCACTAGCGTAGTCTACATTGCCAGACCCAAGCAACTCACTCGTACTCCGTGTCAGGTACCTGCTCTGTTTAGCTGCCATCCTCTGCCGCTTCAGCTCAGAAAGTGTAATTGGGGCCTCGTCCAAGATGCTGCTCCACACAGGGCTTTGTGTATACGAGGACAGGGAGTAGTTGGAGCTGCCATTGGAAATGGGGGTAGGAATTGGTGAGTCAGGAATGATTTGAGAACAATAAAAAGGAGGGACTGGAGAGCAGAAACCATTATGGTACTGGACTTCTGAAAAGTTATCGTGATTTCCTCGGACTGGGTCAGGATCCAAGGGTTTACTCTGTAAAGACAAACATCAAATACACTGTTATGCCGCTGTCACTAAATAGATTACCATCTTACTTCTTTCCATGCATCTATTACCTCTCTAGATCCTATATGAAATGGTCTTATGGTGTTTTATATAAAATAGACCATTCTTCTTTTCTGCAGGAAAATGCTTGTTTTAGAACTGCAGGAAAGCAGCTCAAATACAGGAACTTTATTTACTTTGGGGCAGGAACTGTAATCCAGTCTTGCCTGATTTGTGATCCATACAACCCTGTTGGACAACAAAGCTGACCTCCACTGAGACAGTGGCAAAGCTTGGTCAGGAACATACCTCCATTTGCTGACTGGGCAATGAAGGAGTGGCAGCAGATGGATAAGGTCACTTTGTGCACTGTAACGGAGCCTGATTGGCTCCTACTGCAGGTCCTCTCTCTCACACCCTAATGCTGTTCATGGCATTACAGAACACTAAAATCAGGACACATTCAGATAATCCAAATTAATTTAAAAATACATTTAATTTTTTTTTTTTATATGAATAGTTAACTGTGTTACCTGTTTCATTTTTATTTCCCAGAGTTCAGCTTTAATAATTAAAGCTTTTACTGATTTATTTAATTAGTAATAATTATGCTATAGAAGTACCGGCCTAAGTCTGTGTTTTGTTTTTAACCAGATCCCACCCGGCCTATAGTACAATAACGGCCAGGCAGGACCGCTATATTTCTGGGTGGTCATCATATGACCTCCTCCCCACAATGGCCAGCACTGCGGCGCAATCTGTCACCTGCTGTGACAAAGCGGATGGCAGATCAGTGTACCGGTCCGCTGCCAGTACCATATGATCTCTGTGACCAATCACAACAGATCACATGACAATTGTACACTATGAATGGCCTCCATTTATTGTGTACTATTGTGTTAATCTGTGATTGGTCACAGTGATCACATGGTACAGACAGAGCCAATCACAGCCCATCTGTACCATGTGATTAGCTGTGGCCAATCACAGCTAATCACAATAGTTAGCATTGAATGAATCGATTTCATTCAGTAAAAATGGATGTTTATAACAGTGATAGTCACTGTTATAAGCAATCATAGTGTCCTGATCACCTCCCCAGAGTAGTACAGTGCGTAAAATGGTATAACTGTGTTGCTCATGGTGTGTCCAACATCTGTGTTGGTCATAGTATGCAAAAAAATAAAAAAAAAAAATAAAAAACGTAAACAAAGAAAACATTTTATAAAAAATAAAAAATATTTAAAGAAATGTAAAAAAAAATATTACAAATGTTTCTTTTTGTTTTACTTTTTACATACTGTCACCAGACAGTGTCCCTGGTCACTGCAACACCAGTTATATGATGACGCTGTACTGCAATAGTGAAAGTACGTAAAAAAAATGTATTTCTTAATATTCCAAAAAATTGTGACAAAAAATGACAACTTTAAAAAACTTGCCATGCCTCTTACTAAATACCTTGGACTGTCTACTTTCCAAAAAATCATAATTCATGGCATATTTGTACTGTCCTTTAACCACTTGTACATAACAAAAATGTGTTGTTATGTTAATATTTACTAAATATTCACTGCAGTTAAATCTTCATGGGGCATGTGTTTTAAAGCGTAGTTCCACCCAGAAATGGACCTTCGGCTGACCCTGAAGGGGGGGGGGACAGGTACCTGTCTAAACCTGGTATTTTCTTCACTTCCGGCAAATAATCGCTGCAGTATCCGCGGCGATCTATGCCATGTCCGGCCCCTCCTCCATTCCCCCCCCGCTTTCTTCTGGGTGGTCCCAGAAGACAGCAAGGACCAGTCAGAATGATCAGCACGACTCGCGCATGCGCAGTAGGGAGACAGGCTGTGATGCCGCAAAGGCTTCACTTTCTGATTCCCTTACTTAAGATGCCGGTGCCTGCACCCGGAGACGGAGGATGGGTCGGCTTTGGGTGAGGACATCGTGGGTGCCCTGGACAGGTAAATGTCCTTATTTTAAAAGTCAGCATCTGCAGTATTTGTAGCTGCTGACTTAAAATTTAAGTTATAGCCAATGATTTACCTCCAGTAAATGTATGTCTCATTCACTGCTTTGGCGATGGGGGGGAGGGGCCAGAGATAGGAATAGTCAGCGTGGAACATATTCCAGAGGGTAATATTAGGGGCATTAGTGGTAGGGTAACTAAAGCACATAAACCCAAGGTAAATATAGTAGCAAGTCCTAGTTGCAATCTCGGAACACCCAAGAGGGTAGTATGTGACTGGTCAAAATATAGTAATGCATTAAAGTGTTTGTTCACCAATGCCAGAAGTCTGCCAAGCAAAATAGGTGAGTTGGAAGCTCTGGTGCATCAGGAGAGCTATGATGTAATCGGTATTGCTGAAACTTGGCTGCAGTCCTCACATGACTGGGCTATAAATATTCCTGGCTTTGCACTCTTTCGGAAAGACAGAGTTAAAAGGAAAGGTGGAGGGGTCTGTCTGTATGTGAGAAGTGATCTCAAAGCGAGTGTGAAAGAGGACCTGGGGGATGGAGAGTGTGATGAGTCTGAAGCATTATGGGTGGAACTGCATACAGATGTGCGTAGTTCAAAGTTAATCATTGGAGTTTGTTATAGACCACCCAATGTTAATGAGGAGGTGGAGACTCAGCTCCTTGCTCAAATAGAAAGGGCTGCAAGGGCTGGGACAGTGATAATAATGGGGGATTTTAACTACCCAGAAATTGACTGGAATAATGGCACTGCTGGGACAGTTAAAGGACAAAAATTTATAAACCTATTACAGGACAATTTTATGGTCCAGTTCATTGAGGCCCCAACCAGGAATGATGCTCTGCTGGATCTGGTAATCTCAAACCATGCAGAGCATATTACTAATGTTCAGATAAAGGAGCATCTGGGTAGCAGTGACCATAACATGATTTCATTTGATGTTAGCTGTAAGCAAAAATCACATACAGGAAAGATAAAAACACTTAATTTCAAGAGGGCAAATTTTCCAAGGATGAGGGCTGCTCTCCAGAACTTAGACTGGGAGAGAATATTGGCAACAATGGGCACAGAACAGAAATGGGGATTCTTCAAAAAGACTGTTTGTGAACTCACTGCAAAGTATATTCCCATGGGCAATAAATTTAAAAGGCTAAAAATAAAACCTATGTGGCTCACGGCCAAAGTTAAAAAAGCTATAAACTATAAGAAAAGAGCTTTTAAAAAATATAAAAATGAAGGATCACTAGTGTCATTTAAATGTTACAAAGAACATAACAGAATATGTAAAAAGGAAATCAAGGATGCAAAAATTCAAAACGAAAGACAGATTGCAAAAGATAGTAGGACAAACCCCAAAAAATTCTTCAAATATATTAATAGTAAAAAGGTCAAGTCTGTTTGTAGGCCCTTTACAAAATAATCTAGAGTGGGTGACTGGGGACAAAGAGAAGGCTAATTTATTAAATACTTTCTTCAGCTCTGTGTATACAAAGGAGCATGGGGGAGCTCATGTCCACAATGGGGGTGGTAGTGACACAGCCCTAAATCCACAATGGCTCAAAAGTGATATGGTCCAGAAATATTTAGACAGAATAAAGGTGGATAAAGCACCTGGACCTGATGGCATCCACCCACGGATCCTAAAAGAATTGAGCTTTGTAATTGAGCTTTGTAATTTCAAAGCCATTGTATCTAATTTTTAGGGAATCATTAATGACAGGAATAGTACCACTGGATTGGCGCAGGGCGAACGTGGTGCCTATATTTAAAAAGGGAACAAAGTCTTTACCAAGTAACTATAGACCTGTTAGTTTAACTTCTATAGTTGGGAAGATACTGGAGAGATTATTAAAAGACCACATAGACGAGTTCTTGCAGGAAAAAAATATTTTAAGCAACAGACAGCATGGGTTCATGAAAGACAGAAGTTGTCAGACAAACCTCATTTCTTTTTATGAGGTGGTAAGTAAAACCTTGGACAGAGGCGTGGCTGTGGACGTGGTATACTTGGATTTTGCAAAAGCGTTCGATACAGTTCCCCACACAAGGCTCATGTGTAAGGTAAGGTCTACAGGTTTGGAAATATCGGTTTGTAAATGGATAGAAAACTGGCTAAAAGACAGAATTCAGAGAGTCGTGGTTAATGATTCTTACTCTGAATGGGCTAAGGTTATCAGTGGTGTACCCCAAGGTTCAGTGCTGGGACCCTTACTTTTTAATATCTTTATAAATGATATTGGGTCTGGGATCAAAAGTAACATTTCTGTCTTTGCAGATGACACCAAGCTATGCAGTGGAATAACGTCCTTACAGGAGGTCTCCAATTTACAAGCTGACCTCAATGCTCTGTCAAATTGGGCGACTATGTGGCAGATGAGGTTTAATGTTGATAAATGTAAAGTTATGCACTTGGGGGCTAAGAATATGCATGCATCATACATGCTAGGGGGAGTACAACTGGGGGAATCCGTAGTGGAGAAGGATCTGGGGGTTTTGGTAGATCATAAACTCAATAATAGCATGCAATGCCAAGCTGCGGTTTCCAAAGCGAGCAAAGTCCTTTCTTGTATTAAGAGAGGTATGGACTCCAGAGAGAGAGATATCATTTTGCCCCTGTTCAAATCATTAGTAAGACCTCATCTGGAATATGCAGTTCAGTTTTGGGCACCAGTTCTCAAAAAGGATATTGGGGAACTGGAGAAAGTGCAGAGAAGGGCAACCAAACTGATAAGAGGCATGGAGGAGCTCAGCTATGAGGAAAGATTAGAGGAACTGAATGTATTCACCCTTGATAAGAGGAGATTAAGGGGGGATATGATCAACATGTATAAATATATAAGGGGTCCATATAGTGAACTTGGTGTTGAGTTATTCACTTTACGGTCAACAAAGAGGACAAGGGGGCACTCTTTACGTCTAGAGGAGAAGAGATTTCATCTCCAAATAAGGAAAGGTTTCTTCACAGTAAGAGCTGTGAAAATGTGGAATAGACTCCCTGCAGATGTGGTTCTAGCCAGCTCAGTAGATTGCTTTAAGAAAGGCCTGGATACCTTCCTAAATGTACATAATATAACTGGGTACTGACATTTATAGGTAAAGTTGATCCAGGGAAAATCCGATTGCCTCTCGGGGGATCAGGAAGGAATTTTTTTTCCCCTGCTTTAGCAAATTGGAGAATGCTCTGCTGGGGTTTTTTTTGCCTTCCTCTGGATCAACTGTGGGTATAGAATGGGGTATATGGGATTGTATGATATATATATATATATATATATATATGTATATATATATTTTTTTTTTGTTAATTTGTGGTTGAACTGGATGGACTTGTGTCTTTTTTCAACCTAACTAACTATGTAACTATGTAACTATGTAACTGCTTTATAAATATGATACCTTCACAGGAAGAAGTGGGGCAAACTATGGTATGCCTCTGTGTTGCTAGAAGAGTTTCCTTAATCATCACTAGAGGGAGCTGTTTCCCTGTATTCTGGGAACGCTTTTTACAATTTTGGACACACAATGGTGTAGCCAACACTGAAGTTACTCTATTATACTAGTTGTAGAACTGTCTGTTCATTAAATAATTAAAAAGCAAAAATAAAAGTGCTGTGGTTAAAAACAGTGTGTGTGTGTGTTAGATATGGAGGGATGGATAATATAGATACCAATAATAATAATAAATATTTTTATTATTAAGGGAGACAGTATAGTTATAATACAATTCAGCACAAGAGGGTTTGTTTGTGAGCTGTGAGCAAAGATAGATAGATAGCAGTGGCAGCCCGTTCATAGGGGGCACACGGACGCCAACATCCAACCCCCCCCCCCCCCAAAGCTAGTCACCAAAAAAAAAACCTTTATAAAAAAAAAAAAATAGCAAATAAAAAATGTCCTTTAAGTGCACTGTGTACAGGCGCCAGACACAGTGCACTATGGGCAGAGCGACCTGTATGCAATCACGTGATTGCAGGTGATATGCTTCATTTGGCTGTTTTGTGAGTCCTTGTGGCGCAAAGCAATGAGCCGCAACACTCCCATATTGCAGTCATTCTCCTTGCTGTCAGGTTTTCTATTGGCACCGCCGTAGGACATGGGTGGCGCTTTCCTCTGAGCCGTGGCGTCACTTCTGGTTTCTCTGTGACAGTGGGAAACCGGAAGTGAAGCCACGGCTCCTTGGGGGCTGGGACTCATGTGAATGTACAATAAATGTAAAGTGCTGCGTAAATTATTGGCGCTATACAGTATAAGTACCTGAAATAAATAAATAATATGTCTATATAATATAATAAATTATAAGTATAATAGTGTCACTGTGTTACTATGACAGCCTGATTGCACATATGATGACACAGCTGCCATCTGTCACACAGCAGTGTGCCAACAGTGACTGGGCACGTGATGATGTCATCACCCTGTGTACTGTACACTCAGTTCTGCACTGATGTCCCCACACATGGTCCCCCCGGCAGAGACCTGATTACTCAGCCAGACAAATAACTCTCCATATAATGAGATCTTCAGATGTAATTATCAGAGTCGCTCTTACTGTTCCAGAGCTGCACCCCCACACACACTATTATGCTAGCTTGATTTTCCCACCTATGATTAATCGTGACTCAGAGTGGACTTACATGGTCCTGGAGTTGTATGTGGTGCATGTATGTGATGCAACTGACTCACGCCTAGCTCCTAAGCAAATGTAACCTGGAATCCACCCCACCCCCACCCCAGTGCATACATACCTTTCGGTGATTACATGCTCTATGCAGAAATCTATTCTGGCACAGAGTGAACATGTACAGTAAGTAACTCTCCATAGATTTAAAAGGCACCAAATACCTATAGTAAGAGTGTCTCTGTGTCTGTGAGGAGTCACTACACTGGCATAACTCCCAACATGTTGAGATGGGAATAAGGGACACCTATCAGCAAAAATATGCAGGCATAGGACACACCCCTTGCCAAGCCCCCTTAAAGGAAAACTGCACAAAAAAAACAAGATTGGTTAAACCCACAAGTGTCACTACTATTCCTTTATATTGGCTTTTGGAATTTACAAATGCAGCAATTTAGAAATCAGATGAAAGGTTTAGCACTGGAAAACACGTTTTGATAGATAAAAAGTCCATTTTATGTACAACTATATAGATCTGACCAAAATGAGGGACAAATGAGGAGGAATGAGGGGCAGAGGGACATTGCTCCAAATCAGGGACAGTCCCTCCAAATCAGGGACAGTTGGGAGCTATGCACAGGTGCAGTTGGTGCAGGAGGACACTATGGGAGTCCACCACTGCCACAGAGAGATACTGTATGTATTCATTGGCGAGGGGCATCTAAGTTAATTTGTTCAGGAGGTTAGCGGTGACTGTGTGGGTTTTATAGAGAAGCCGAACTCTGGGTTTAACAAATATTGTCTAATACAAGAGCCATGTGTAGTCTTACTTGAATCTTAGTGTGCTTTGTGTTTCTTCCAGATCTGTGCAGTAATCCAGTGTGAAACTTTGCCTCTGTGCAGAAGCTTCCTGTATTTAAGACCGATCACTGCTGCTCCCTCTTCTGGTGCAGGGTGACTGGTCTTGTGTCCGCCCCCTCATGACCTAGTGTAGGGTGACTGGTCTTGTCTCCGCCCCCCTCATGACCTAGTGTAGGGTGACTGGTCTTGTCTCAGCCCCCTCATGACCTAGTGCAGAATGACTGGTCTTGTGTCCGCCCCCTCATGACCTAGTGCAGAGTGACTGGTCTTGTGTCCGCCCCCTCATGACCTAGTGCAGAGTGACTGGTCTTATGTCTGCCCCCTAATGACCTAGTGTAGGGTGACTGGTCTTGTGTCCGCCCCCTCATGACCTAGTGCAGAGTGACTGGTCTTGTGTCCGCCCCCTCATGACCTAGTGCAGAGTGACTGGTCTTGTGTCCGCCCCCTCATGACCTAGTGCAGAGTGACTGGTCTTGTCTCCGCCCCCTCATTACCTAGTGCAGAGTGACTGGTCTTGTGTCCGCCCCCTCATGACCTAGTGCAGAGTGATTGGTCTTGTCTCCGCCCCCTCATTACCTAGTGCAGAGTGACTGGTCTTGTGTCCGCCCCCTCATGACCTAGTGCAGAGTGACTGGTCTTGTCTCCGCCCCCTCATGAACTAGTGCAGAGTGACTGGTCTTATGTCTGCCCCCTAATGACCTAGTGTAGGGTGACTGGTCTTGTCTCCGCCCCCTCATGACCTAGTGCAGAGTGACTGGTCTTGTGTCCGCTCCCCTCGTGACCTAGTGCAGAGTGACTGATCTTATGTCTGCCCCCTCATGACCTAGTGTAGGGTGACTGGTCTTGTCTCCGCCCCCTCATGACCTAGTGCAGAGTGACTGGTCTTGTGTCCGCTCCCCTCGTGACCTAGTGCAGAGTGACTGATCTTATGTCTGCCCCCTCATGACCTAGTGTAGGGTGACTGGTCTTGTCTCCGCCCCCTCATGACCTAGTGCAGTGTGACTGGTCTTATGTCTGCCCCCTCATGACCTAGTGCAGAGTGACTGGTCTTGTGTCTGCCCCCTCATGACCTAGTGCAGAGTGACTGGTCTTATGTCTGCCCCCTAATGACCTAGTGCAGAGTGACTGGTCTTGTGTCCGCTCCCCTCGTGACCTAGTGCAGAGTGACTGGTCTTATGTCTGCCCCCTAATGACCTAGTGCAGAGTGACTGGTCTTGTGTCCGCTCCCCCCCGTGACCTAGTGCAGAGTGACTGGTCTTGTGTCCGCTCCCCTCGTGACATAGTGCAGAGTGACTGGTCTTGTGTCCGCTCCCCCCGTGACCTAGTGCAGAGTGACTGATCTTATGTCTGCCCCCTCATGACCTAGTGTAGGGTGACTGGTCTTGTCTCCTCCCCCTCATGACCTAGTGCAGAGTGACTGGTCTTGTGTCCACCCCCTCATGACCTAGTGTAGGGTGACTGGTCTTGTCTCCGCCCCCCTCATGACCTAGTGCAGTGTGACTGGTCTTGTCTCCTCCCCCTCATGACCTAGTGCAGAGTGACTGGTCTTGTTTCCGCCCCCTCATGAAGTCGGTAGAGCTGCTGGGTCCCTGCACCAGCTCTGCCCCCTGCACAGAATATGTACAGTACAGTGATGATGTCACTGCTACATTTAGAAGGTAATATCTGTAAAGGTATACGGCACACACAAAATGGATTTATATCCATTGAGGCTGCTGCGGAAAGTATTTTTGCCAGCAGTTAAAGAGCTTGTAGCTCTAAATAAAAAATATCATGTTACCTTATTGCAAGGGGCCTCCCTGTCACATTCTGTGCCGGCGATGCATACTAGCACATTAAGACATTGACTTGCAGGGGATTTATTTATTTTTTTCCCCATCAACTGCGGTTTACTACTGCTTTAATGTGAGTGTGATTATTTTGCTGCAGTAATACATTTTATATGGTTTCCACTATAAGCTCTCTTTGTTTCTCTATGGCTATATAACCTTTGATGATGATGATGAGTAGCTGAATGAGTAAAAGCAGACTGCCAAGGAAGGTTCCTGAGGATATACTAATTTCTTGCTGTGTCTGACCACGTTTGCTCTATAAGGCCCATCTGATTAGGCAAGGGCACACCTGAGGATTACAGTGGTGGATGGTATTGCACACTATGGATTGGATTGGCACACTGTGGAAAAGAGATGTTTTTGGAAATTAAGGATTGTCATTACCATATTTATCGGCGCATAACACGCGCCACGTATAACACGCGCCGCGTATAACACGCACCCCAAGTTTAGGAGGGAATTTTAAGGTAAAAAACTTTTAAGAGGGAAGTTAAAGGAAAAAAACTTACATTTAAATGCCCATCAATGCAGCCTTATTAGTGTCCATCTGCAGCCTTGTCAGTGTCCATCTGCAGCCTTTGTCCATCTGCAGCCTTGTCTTGCAGCCTTGCCCCAGTGTCATTTGCAGACTTGCCGTTTAAAAATGGCTTTCGGCCGCTCTCGCCGGCTTTCGGTCGCTTTCGCCCATTCTCGGCAGCTCTCAAAAGCCACAGAGAATGGCCGAAAGCGGCAGAAAGCCGGCGAAAGCGGCCGAGAGCTGCCGAGAATGGCTGAAAGCGGCGAGAACGGCCGAAAGCCGATGTGAACGGTCAAAAGCCGCTGAGAGCAGCCGAGAGGCTCACAATCGGCGGGGGATCAGCGTATAACACGCACCCACGTCCCCCCCCCCCATTTTAAAGGGAAAAAAGTGCGTGTTATACACCGATAAATACGGTATTTAATTTATGGGGAATTAATTACAATTTTTGGGAATGCTTTTTGGATAATACCCATTTTTCACTTATGAATTTTGGGATATATGGAGTTTGTCATATGTGAAGAACATACATTTGCAGTATATTTAATTACATGTAAAGAAGCGCCTCACTATTAGATAGAATTAGATATACTGTACCACTTTATATTGCTTACCCTCTGTAAATCAGGGCTACCTTCCTCTTCCTCTTGTGCTCCTTCTGCTTCAGCTGATACAAGACATTGCCACACCACGGCCTCCTTCTCATATTCCCGTCTGTACATATTAGTCCTCTCTGATAAGCTGGCACGCCGCACAACCTTTCTGAGAAACAACCAAACTGTCAGATAACTGGGAAATGTATAAAATCAACAGGAAATTATAAATGATTGTGTCAGTCACTGAACAAGACATACAGTGGGTATATAAAAGAATAAACCCTCTTTAAAATAATCACATTTTGTTGCTTTGCAGCTTGAAATGAAGACAGACACAGGTTTTGTTTTATCCAGCCGTATTTACTCAGTGTAAGGGCTCTTTCACACGGACGGACCGTATGTCCGTTTTGCAGCCTTCCGTTTTCGGATGCAAAACGGACATACAGGTATCCCTATGGGATAGCGGGTGTCAGAGGATGAGCATCCGCTGACACCCGCTCTCGTCCGTGCCCGCCATGCTCTGTTTCTGCAGACGGAGGAAAACCCCATTTTTTCATCCATCTGCAGAGCGGATCGGGTGACGACGGACTCTACGGTCCGTCGTCACCCGATCTCCCATAGGGGAGAGCGGCGCTCTGACAGGTCCGTCCCTGCACTCCGTGCAGGGACGGACCTGTCATCTTCCTGCTCAGCGGAGATCACTACGGCGATCCCCGCTGAGCAAGCGGCTATCCACGGGGCGGATCTGCACCGATCCGCCCCGTGTGAAAGAGCCCTTACTTTTAACATCCAAGTAAAAGATATATCACCAACATGTCAGAAGAAAATAAAAAAATGCTAAAACGGAATTACTGAGTTGGAAAAAGAATCACCCCCTTATGTCAGTATTTTATTGAACCACCTTTTGCTTTCATTACAGTCTTTAGTCTGTTGGGATATGTCTTTGCACATCTAGACTTTGCAATATTTGCCCACTCTTCTTTGCAGAACTGTTCAAGTTCAATTAAATTTGACGGTGACTGCTCAAGTTCAGTTAAAGTCTTCAAGTCATTCCACAAGGGGGTTTAATGCTGGGTACACACGACCGGTTTTCCCGTCGGAATAAACTCCGAAGGTTTTTCTGACGGAGTTCCGACGGAGTTCCACTGACACTGTCTTGCCTACACATGATCACACCAAAGTCCGACCGTCAGGAACGCGGTGACGTACAACACGTACGACTAGAAAAAGGAAGTTCAATAGCCAGTAGCAAATAGCTGCCGTCTCGTACTTGCTTCAGAGCATGCGTCGTTTTTGGTCCGTCAGAACAGAATACAGACGAGCGGTTTTCCGTCGGAAATATTTAAAACATGTTCTATTTCTAGGTCCGTCAGAATTTTCGAAAAAAAAAAAAAGTCTGATGAAGCACACACACGATCGGAATATCCAATGAAAAGGTTTTCTGCCGGAAAGTCCGACCGTGTGTATGTGGCATAAGTCTGAGCTCTGACTAAGCCATGCAAGGACATTCAGCCTTTTTCCTTTTTTATATTATATTATATATTATACATTTATTTGTGTTATTTGCTGTTGAGGCCAAATAATTTATTTTAATCTCATCTGACCATAACACCTTTTTCCATGTGGCCTCAGAATCTTCAAGGTGCGTTTAATATGGTCAGCTGAGACTAAAATGTAATTATTTGGCCTCAACACCAAACGATATGTCTGCTGGAAATCCAGCCAAATAACACCATCTCTACAGTAAAGCATGGAGGCGGTAATATCCTTTTATGGGGGTGTCTATCTGCAGCAGGGACTGGAGCACTTGTCAGGATAGAAGAAAAAATGGATGGCGCACAAATGGTCACCATCAAATTTAACTGAACTTGAGCAGTTCTGCAAAGAAGAGTGGGCAAATATTGCAGTCTACATGTGCAAAGTTGGTAGAGAGATATCCCAACAGACTAAAGGCTGGAATTAAAGCAAAAGGTGGTTCTGTTTTTGAATTTTTATATTTTTTTATGACATGTTGGCGTTATATCTTTCACTTGGATGTGTTAAAGTGTTTGTTACCCTAAAAAACAGCACAGTGCAATTTGGCCCCCTGTATCACCTGAAATACCTGGCTGATCCTGCCTGGTTCTGCCCTCCCCCCTGTAAACTGACTACGGTTTATCATTGCTGCTGAGCCCTGACACCATGGTCAGTTTACTTGCCTCCGTCATCCGCAGCTCTCCTCTCTGCTCTCCCCCCTCCCCTCCCTGCCTGTCAGCTTTGTGTCAGGACCCGCCCCCCCTTCCTGTTGCTGAAAAACCTTAGTGATTATCAGGCAATCCCCTGTCTTCTATAATGGTAAGTGTCCTGTATATGTGCCTTATAAAAAAAATGCTGTTCTACGCCTTATTTGCTAGCGCCACTCGGTGCTCACGTGACCGGTCGCCTCTCTACTCCCCTCCTCCCAACTGGCATCAGCGGGGGATTCTCTGCCCCTCCCGCCCTAGTTGTCAGATCAGGAGAGGGTAGAGCGGCCAGTCTCGTGAGCGTCACTAGCAAATAAGGTTTAGAACAGCATTTTTTTAATAAGGCACATATACAGGACACCGTTATGGGGATTGCATAATAATCACTAAGTGAATTTACCACCACTTTAAAGTGGTGGTAAACCCACTTTTTGGACTTCTACCTATAGGTAAGCCTAGAATAAGGCTTACCTAAAGGTAGTGGAAATATCTCCTAAACGTGCGCCGTTTAGGAGATGTTTCACTTGTAGTTTGCCGAAAATTCCAACGGTGCATGCGTGGGGAAGAAACTAAACGAAGTGCCGTTTCTTCCCTAGCCTGTGCCGTTAATCGCGGTTCCCGTGCACATGCGCAGGAGTGACGTCACGCGGCTCCGGCGAATCACAGAGCCCGGAAGGAAGAGGGTCCAGAAGATGGATGCTGCCTACACAGGGGACATCGCTGGATTCTTTTGCAGGTAAGTGGCACATAATGGGCTAGTATGTGATGCATACTAGCCCATTATGCTTTTCATTTGCAGGCTTTGCAGCAAGCAAAAGAGGAAGTAAAACCCATCAGGTTTACTTCCTCTTTAAGTTGCACTAGTAAGTACAGCTGGATAAAACAAAAACTCTGTCTGTCTTCATTTTAGGCTGCAAAGCAACAAAATGTGATTATTTTAAAGGAGGTGATTCTTTTCTATACGCACTGTAGCCAATTGTCTGTGTAAATAATATTTAAAATGACTGTCCAAATACTGCCTGTTTTATTAGGATAAAATCTATAGAAAAAGATAGACTACTGTGAGATAGGAAAGGAATCCTGAAAAGGATTTTTAAACATTGTGTCTTTATAAACATAATGGCATTTTCAAGTAAATGTCATAAAATAATGTCAGCATGTAATGTAGAAAAAAATCCCTAGAGCTGCACATCACTGCAAATCTGCTATAGAGAAGTATTTGGCAGTCTCAGCCCTGGGTCTGGCCAGGCCATGCCCCCAACATGTTTCGCTCCACCACCCCGGAGCTATATCATGGGTGGCACCAACATTTGTACATTGGTTCACATAAAATAATGTCACTTACAGAAAAGGAACTTTTATAATTAATAGTTTTAAAAATATTGTTAACTTTTTGGCGCTGAGCACATGCAAATATGCGGCCTCTCTGTAAGTGGGCCTTGGCGCAGAGTGGCCGTATATTTGCGTGCATTAGTGCTGTCCTGAAAGCTGTCCTGAGAGAGTCCATTAGAGCTGTCCTGAGAACGCACAGTTACCGGCGGCTAACGGAAAGCTCCTGGTCGCTGATTGCGATTGGGAGCTTTTCAATCATGTGACTGCCATGACAGCCAATTACGATGGTCACATGACCATAAACCTCACCTCCCGGCATTCTACACCCCTTAAAGGGCCGTGAGTATAGACATGATGATTATTGGACAAACAAAGGTGGTTCTGGGTAATTAGAAATGGTTATGCCATTATGTCCTGGAATTTTAGAGCGGTCTGTACACCACGGATCAAATACACTTTATCATATGTTGTTTATTGTTGATTGGAGCAGCGCTGAGTATAATATTCACATTTCATTCTCTTGTTTTTTTTTTTTACCTTGCACGACAGCAGCAGCCCAAAGTACACATTTTTATTGTTATTTAATTTAATTTACAATTGTCTCTATAGCGCGGGATCTTTCAAATGTTTTCTTCCACTAATGTAGCTCATTTATCCAGGCCCATTGCTGACCGGACTTGTTTCATTCAATGTACTGTACAAACACCACAATGGAATAATAATCACACAAATTTACCAGAATGTTGGTTATTGCATGCTGTTGATTATATGGGCTTCTAACGCTTTTAAACTCTTACCATCTGTCTTGCCTTACCTTGTATACTAGTACTAGCGACTCTCAAAATAGTCACACAGATTTTGGGATAAGAGTGGATAGGTGGCTCTCTCAAGTATGTATTATTATCTATACAATTTTAGTCAAGCTGTCAAGGATCTGGTACAGCAGATGCTCATTTCCATGCAGCAGATGCTCATTCTTATACGCATGTGCAGGATCGTGAGCATAGAGGCCTAACAAGACGGGCAAGCACGTGGACGAGCAATGGTGCATACATGAGGCGTTGTGCATAATAAAATTACAAATGTTATTGCGCTGGCAAAAAGCAATCGGATGTGATTGTGACAAGCATCATAGAAAATTTGCAGCGCTGTAAATTGACAAAAAGACTTTAAATGATAAGCAATGTGAACATCAAACTGAATCATATGCAAAGTCCCATAAATAATAACAGTCCAATGACAAACCCTCTTATTGAAATTCAAGGTAGTGAAAATATCTGGTGCTCAATATAAGTCCAACGTGCGCTTTAAATGTGGATATGGATGTCAAACGAAAAAAGGGAATCAACCAGGTGTTCCTCCACCATGTGCAAAAAATGGCTGCTTACCAGAGAGAATGGACTCTAATGCCCCGTACACATGGTCAGATATTCCGATAGAAAAAGGCCTATCGGATTATGTTTTCAGAAAATTTGATCGTGTGTGGGCTCTAGCAGGCTTTTTCCGTCTGAATTTGTGACGGAAAAATTTGAGAGCAGGATCTAAAATTTTACGACAACAAAATACGATCAGACTTTTTCCGATCGTGTGTAGAGAATTCCGACGCACAAAGTGCCACGCATGCTCAGAAGAAATTTGGAGACGAAAGCTGTTGGCTACTGGCCTCTATGTAGTCCCGTCGTACGTTTTGTAAGTCAACAATCAGAGTTTCTGACAACTTTGTCCAACCGTGTGTGTGCAACACAAGTTTCGGCCAAAATCCGTCTGAAAAAATCTGACGGATTTTGTGGTCGGAATGTCCGACCGTGTGTACAAGGCATTAGTAATAAGAGTCATGAGCGTAGTGTGGGAAGATATCCCATGAGGTAGAAGTCCTTAACTCTTTTCTTCCCTTTAGATGGAAACGCTCTCATAGGAGATGGTGGGTAATTGATCCAGAATATCATGGATGGAAATAAATCAGAAATATTCCCATAGTGTAAAACTGTATGTAAAATGTAATAAAAGTAAAAACGGACGTGTGCATGTAGGCGTGCGCAAGCATCCACAGATCATGGCACCCAGCAGCCTATTTAAACTAAAAAATGGAAAGTGACCTCCGCGCTTTGCTAATGGATAGTGGAGCTCAGTGATCCACACGTGAACAATAAATATATTAAACAAATAAGTGCATGTGTATAAAATATCCCCTGTATGTGATAAAGAGTTAAATATAAATATAACGAATGTGGTATAATTCAATAAACGATGTAAGTGTTATCCAATGTAGATAAAATATCTTACTTGGATCTATTAACAAATCTCCGATCCCATATATAATATACAGGGAAAAGGAAAAAAAGAGAACGGATGCCTCCAATGGTGAAGTAAATAGGTACAGGGGGACTTTATTACGCCTAGGTCCCCTGATGAAGTCACATGACGTAACGCGTAGGGAGGGATCAGAAACAGTCAACTTGTGAACCGGAAGTGATGTGAGACTGGTGTCCTGACGCCATTTTTTGCTATCTGCTCGATTTGTTTTTTATATTGTAAGAGTCCAATTTATATGATTTATTTGTTAATAAAGTCCCCCTGTACCTATATACTTCACCATTGGAGGCATCCGTTCTCTTTTTTTCCTTTTCCTTGTATATTATATATGGGATCGGAGATTTGTTAATAGATCCCATTTAGATGCATGCTGATCAAACATCGCATAGAGGACACTGACCCCAGCGATAGTTTCCACTTCATTGCATCGGGATAAAGTGCCTTAAAGGAGGAGAAGCATCCGGATGGTGGAGAAAGACCACAACAACTTGATATAATACGCTGAACTAAAGAATATGTGAGGTGAGAGGCTAGAGAGCCCGTTTTTGGATTATACATGCCTAATCTGCTGTCAGTTGTTTAATTGCTTCAGTGACATCCAAAAGAAAAATATTCAGCGTAGAACATTTGTGGATATATTCTTTATATTTTTCCTTGAACTATTGGCTTATTGGATTTTATTAATGGTCATCCCCTACTTGGACTATTTGTTAATTGGATTTTATTAATAGTGATTGCTCACCAGAGACTACCTTCTCCAATATTTATTATATCAGTGTTATTTAATTTTATACGTGCACATATTTAGTATTTATTTAGTTATTCATCCATTTATTATCACATACATACATTTTTTAGATGTGTGTTTTAATTTATGCGCTGAATCACTCTACTCTATTAGCCTATTTAAACTGCCTGGCCTCAGTGCTAGATTGTTTTCAGTTCTGGTTCTGTTCCTGACCCAACTATGTCTGACACCTCCCTTGGATCACCCATGCCTGTTATGTGTGCTGCTCGCTCGTGTTACCTACTTTAGCTTGGAGTTCTGGCTACGTCTCCTCCTCCTGACTTGGTACCTCGCTGCAAGCACGTTCCCGACCTCTGCCTGTTTCTGACCTTAAACTTGATCCTGACTCTGCACTAGGGTTGCCACCAAATCCCTTTAAACCCAAACACCTATAAATTACACAGGTTCTGAGGCTAATTTATTGCAGATAAGGCACCAAGTGAGTTTAATTACCACCTTAATCAGCCACAGAACCTGTGTACTTAATATGTGTTTGGTTTTAAAGGGATGAGGTGGCAACCCTACTCTGCACCTGTCTGCCTGACGGATGTTGAGCAAGGCTTGTGAACAGACTCCATACTACCACTGGAAGGACTCCTGTGTTTGCAAGCTTCAGCTTACTACAACAGCTTCCTTGCACCTGCACCCTTCCACTGCCCTAGCAGTCTCTGTCTCCACTACCAGGGGTGCTTGGATGGGAATTGTGCAAGAGGCCACCCTTGTCATCTCGGGCTCCATGGTCAGGTATGTGACACAAGCAGTCACATTGTGATCCACAGTTTGTTCTTCTGATCTTGGTATCCCTTCATATTTACGTTATGGTTTCATAGGCATTGTGTAGGCAAAAAGACACTTTAACAATTTCACATATAGTGCAAATAGTTAACCAGCTGCTTCCTATCATAACAGGATATTGGTATATTTATTCTTACACTTCTTGTTAAACACAGTAAATGTAGAAGGGGTCAAAAATAGAAACTCGCGATTTACCAAAACCACTTTGACCTTCAGCTTTTAGACTTGACTTCCTTTGTAGATTGTGCCAGACAGTAGACTAAACATCTGGCCACAGCCAGGACCTACAGCTTTATAATGAATGAGAAGGATCTCACTGAAACTCCGGTTTTTCGAATTTTCTAAAAAAAAGATTAATGTTACATGATCCCATAGCCAGAATGAAGTTGTGATTTTAGTGCTACCATCTTTGTGCTGCTTTTACTTTACCTTTTACTTACCCAATGCAGAAATATACAAAACTTTCAAGAAGGAGAAAGCAGGCCTCTCCATTAGGGCAAATCAACAGGTTAACAGGTTTTCTGTTGTGAACTTTGAAGATTCATTTCTCCACAGTGCCCGCAGCTACAGAGGTTAGTAATGGCTTGTTTTAAAGCTCTTTAGCTGCTTGTTAAGAATATTTACGGCTGGTTTACACCATGTGCGCACATGAATCACACAGGAACACGATGTGCATTCCTGTGTGATTCACATGTGTTCTGTGTGGTGCGATTTCAGCCCATTCATTTTGAATGGGCTAAAATTGCACCACAACAAAAATAGTGCATGCAAATCACAAATTTACCAGCCGATCCAGTGCGGGCAGGTGCAGAAAAATGCACTGCTTTTTGCGACCTGCGTTTGGGGTGTCGTTATCTTTGCATTGACACCCGCTGCAGATCACAAATGTAGTGCGTTTTGCATGTGGTGTGAATCGCACAGGAATGCACAGTGCATTCCTGTGTGATTCATGTGCAGGTATGGTGTGAACAGGCCCTTAACCCCCCCCCCCCCCCCCCCCCCGATTCACACTGATGCGGTGCAGGAAATGCGGCGATTCCTGTGTATTTCCCGCACTGCATTGCAATTGCATTGTGTTTTGTTATCTGCTGCTGGTGTCAACTCAAAGTTAACGAAACCTCAAAATCAGGCCCTTGCCTGAACCAGATCGTATGATAAAAAGCAACCATGTAATATAGTTCCAGTGCGGCTCAGAAAAAGGTGCCTGCACTTCTTTGGTGCGATGTGAGCCCATTCAAAATGAATGTGGGCTCAAATTCCACCACACAGAATTGCACGTGAACTCCACAGGAATGCAGTGCGATTCCTGAGTGATTCACATGCGGTTCATAGTGCGAACCTAGGTAGTCTGGACACAGGTGCTCTTTAATATATAAGAAAAAATAAATACTGTGGTGTCCTGCAAGGAAACAAAAGTGGTCCGCTCTCTATTTTAAATAGGGTCCTATGTGTACTTTAAACTGACAGCAATCCCTGTGATCCACATTTTATTATATAGACCAGGGGTCTCCAAACTGCAGGCCCGGGGGCCAAATGTGGCCCTTTGCTTGCTTTTATCCGGGCCTTGGGGCACTAATTCTCCCACTGATACAAGACACTATTCTGCCATCGAACACCAACAATGAATCACCATTTCTCCCACTGACACTAATACAAGGGCACTATTCTGATACCAATGATGGGGCACTATTCCTCTAACCTAATACCAAATGCGGTGATGGGGGGGGTGAAAGGGTTAACTAGGGCAATCAGGGGGTTAAAACCTTTATTAGGTAATATATGGGGGGTACCTGACGCTATATAAAAAACTGACGGGGAACCTAAATAACGAAATAACAAACTGGCTAACCAGCGTCACCAGTGACAGTTATACAGTGATCACTGGTGAAAGGGTTAACTCTAGGGGCAATCAGGGGGTTAAACCCTTTATTTAGGTTGTAATTTGGGGGTACCTGACCTATAAAACTATTTATGAACCTATATAAACATGGCGGTTACCTAAAAAAAAAATAATGGTTACCTAGCGACACTATTGCAGCGATCAGAAAAACGATCGCTTAGTGACACTGGCAAAGGGGTGTGAAAGGGTTAACTAGGGCAATCAGGGGGTTAAAACCTTTTATTAGGTAATATATGGGGGTACCTGACGCTATATAAAAACCTGACGGGGAACCTAAATAACGAAATAACTAATTGGCTAACCAGCGTCTAACCAGCGTCACTCCTACTGATGCCAGAAAAATGTTCACTCCTGCTGGCCACAATCTGGCCCTCCTGAATTTTGAAGGACCACCATTTCTCCCACTGACACTAATACAAGGGCACTATTCTGATACCAATGATGGGGCACTATTCCTCTAACCTAATACCAAATGCGGTGATGTTTACTCCTACTGATGCCAGAAAAATGTTCACTCCTGCTGGCCACAATCTGGCCCTCCTGAATTTTGAAGGACTGTAAACCGGCCCTTTGTTTAGAAAGTTTGGAGACCCCTGATATAGACTATTAGGACACTTTACATGAACTACTGCTCTGAAATTCACCATATGCAAGCACAAGAAACCATAGAGCGTAGCAGCAGTCTCAAGCACATGTGCCGACTTGGAGATGAGGATAGCCATTCTATAGAAAAAAATGTCATTACAAGCCTTCCAGTGTGGCATCGGAGGGCTGTATGGGCTGCTGACCCACCAAATTCCCCATTACAAAAATACTGTCTGAGAATTAAGTGTATAGATGTCATTATCTTTCTTACTGACCCATGGCTTCCAGTGCTGGAGCTCCTGCGGCTCAGAGAGGACTTGTTCTTCTGCTGAGATTTCATAATGAGGTCATGCTTGTGCTTCAGCTCCAGCAGCAAAGAGCGCAGCTCTTCATCTTCACATAAATCTAGGGAGAGAGGAATATAAATGTTTCATAATTCAGAAATGTGAATTGAAAGTAAATCTCTCCAATGGGCAAAAAATGTAATTTTTTGCAGAGCACTACTAATGCCGCGTACACACGGTCGGAATTTCGGATGGAAACAGTCCGATGGGAGCTTTTCATCGGATTTTCTGACCGTGTGTATGGCCATCCGTCTTTTTCTGTCCGAATTTCCGACGGACTTTGGATTGAGAACCTGTTCTTAATTTTTCCGACGGAAAACCTTTCTATCAGATTTTCCGATCGTGTGTATGTAATTCCGACACGCAAAATTCCGACGCATGCTCGGAAACAATTTGACGCATGCTCAGAAGCATTAAACTTCCCTTTTATAGTGCTGTCGAACGTTTAAGGCGTGGTGTTATTGACCGTCGGAATTTGGTGTGACCGTGTGTAGGCAAGACAGTTTGAGCGAAATTCCGTCGGAATTCCGACGGGAAAACCATCAGAGCTTTTTCCAACGAGAATTCCGACCGTGTGTACGCGGCATTAGACTCGTTTTATTGCTGTCTGTACTTTCTTGTCCTGGACTGCAGCCCCACATTGCTTTGATTGCTTCCCCATGGGAAAAGGAATTGCAGGAAAATCCCTCTAATGGTCGCATTCTATGGAAAGCTAAAATGATGAATAATCAGGTATCAAGGCCTTATTCTAAATGTCCTGTTGCAATGATGAACCTGATTCTTTGCTTTTTCACTTTAATATCAAAAAGCATTTTTCTCACATCAGACCTGTTTTTTTCCCTCTACATGTCACTGGCAGTGCAAAAGCTGCTTTCAGCAGAGTGATGCAGCATAAAGAGAAGTCAGATGCACCTGTCAATTGAAGTGTTTGTATGCCCTTGCATATACCCAGTGAAGTGACTGGCATCAGGTGATACACAGAGATGAAACAAAGCCTCCTACATAAGTTGTACATGTTTATCTGCAGCCTTCTCTTCATCTCTTCAAAGTGGTGAATTTACAAATATTGTAGAGCTGTCAAAAAAGGGAGCGGAGAGCTGAAGTTACAGTCTACAGAGCTTAGTGAGGAGAGCTCTGAGAGCTGATTGGAGGGAAGGGACACCCCCCCCTTCACACAGCACACAGGAAGAGCTGAGGCTGTAAATCAGCTGGGGATCCTTCCCCTGACACTATTTTAGCGTTGGTGTCAGGAAAACTTATCAGAAGTGATTCATGCAGATAGCAGAGGAACTAAGCAACAGACAGAAAATGACACTTCGTGCTCTGGACTAATCACACTATAGAGGGATATGCTTTGTTCATATTTCATGTCTGAGGTTTAGAACCACTTTAATTCTGAATAATTCCAGAAACATCCCAAACTTATGTTAAATGCAAGTAGAAGGCATTTAACCACTTGCCAACCCGCCGCCATCATTATACTGTGCCATGCCCAGGTCATGGGCAATGACTCATTGTCTTTGAGGCAGGTAGCTATACGTCTGTCCCTTTAAGAGGGATAGCAGGCGCGCGCGCCCGCTGCACAGCGGGGGGTGCCGATGCACGAGCGATTGCGGGCACGAGAGGCAGAACAGGGACGTGTTTGTGTAAACACACACATTCCAGCTCCGTGAAGAGAGGAGAGAGAGATCGTGAGTTCCTACGAGCTGGGAACCACGATCTGTCATCTCCTATTGTCAGTCCCCTCCTCCACAGTTAGAACACACACATAGGGAACACAGTTAACCCCTTGATCGCCCCCTAGTGTTAACCCCCTTCCCTGCCAGTGACATGTATACAGTAATCAGTGCATTTTTATAGCACTGTTCACTTTATAATTGCCAATCGACCCAAAAATGTGTCAAAAGTGTCCGATGTATCTGCCATAATGTCGCAGTCTTGATAAAAATCGCAGATCGCCGCCATTACTAGTAAAAAAAAAATAATAATAATAATAATAAATAAAAATAATAATAAAAATGCCCCAATGATTAAGCCACTTCGGTGAAACATGTCTGGGTATGGTTACATGGCAACTATAAGGAGCATTTAACATTCAACGTTCCAGTTACTGGGTGTGCTGTGCCGTGTGAAGTGAAAGAGAAAGGAGACAGCGTGGAGGGTGAGACATATTGGTATTAACGCCGGGTCCGCCGAGACCATAATATATCGGGTCACCACTGCTGGGTCCTTGTTTCCTGTTAAAAAGATTATGCTGAAGTGCCTGATTTTTATATGAAGGATGTGAGTACAATGGTTGAGGAATTTTGTATGCTGTTGAAATAAATGGTTTACTCTACTTCACTATTGGAAGCATCTCTTTTTTCCTTATATGTGGAGTGCAATTATCTAACAGTCTGTCTGGATCCATCTGTGACCCATGTGGAGCTATTAACCACTTCCCGACCGCCCCCTGTATATATACGTCGGCAGAATGGCACGTACAGGCAGAATCACGTACCTGTGCGTGACATTCTTCCGGCGGTTGGGGGGTCCGATCGGACCCCCCTCCGCCGGCGGGGACGGTCGGGATCGCTTCAGGAGCGATCCGGGACGAGGGGACGGCCAGTGGTTTCTGGCCACCCCCTCGCGATCGCTCCTGGCCAATGAAAAGCTTCCCCTTCCTGTCTATTGTATAGACAGGAAGGCGGAAGTGATGTCACGCTCGGTGCGCCGGTCTATGTGACCGGAGACGCCGAGCGGCGAACATGTTAAGGTTAGTGCACAACACTACACTGACACCAGTACAGTTAGGCACATATTCCCCCCCCTGTCACCCCCTGATCACCCCCCAGATCACCCCCTCCCCCCCCAGTCACAGTGTCACTAATTGCAGTGATCATTTTTTTACTGATCACAGCATTTAGTGTCAGTGTGACTGTAATAACTGTCAGGGCAGTTAGTTTTAGGTCCAAGGTAGCCCCCTACCCCCCCCTAATAAAGGTTTAACCCCTTGATTGCCCCCCAGGTAACCCTTTCACCCCCTTTTGCCAGTGTCACTAAGCGATCGTTTTTCTGATCGCTGTATTAGTGTCACTGCTGTCGCTAGGTAACCATTTTTTTTTTTTTAGGTAACCGCCATGTTTATATAGGTTCATAAATAGGTTTATAGGTCAGGTACCCCCATATTACAACCTAAATAAAGGTTTTAACCCCCTGATTGCCCCTAGAGTTAACCCTTTCACCAGTGATCACTGTATAACTGTCACTGGTGACGCTGGTTAGCCAGTTAGTTATTTCGTTATTTAGGTTCCCCGTCAGGTTTTTATATAGCGTCAGGTACCCCCATATATTACCTAATAAAGGTTTTAACCCCCTGATTGCCCCTAGTTAACCCTTTCACCCCCTTTTGCCAGTGTCACTAAGCGATCGTTTTTCTGATCGCTGCATTAGTGTCGCTAGGTAACCATTTTTTTTTTTTTTAGGTAACCGCCATGTTTATATAGGTTCATAAATAGGTTTATAGGTCAGGTACCCCCATATTACAACCTAAATAAAGGTTTTAACCCCTGATTGCCCCTAGAGTTAACCCTTTCACCAGTGATCACTGTATAACTGTCACTGGTGACGCTGGTTAGCCAGTTAGTTATTTCGTTATTTAGGTTCCCCGTCAGGTTTTTATATAGCGTCAGGTACCCCCATATATTACCTAATAAAGGTTTAACCCCCTGATTGCCCCTAGTTAACCCTTTCACCCCCTTTTGCCAGTGTCACTAAGCGATCGTTTTTCTGATCGCTGCATTAGTGTCGCTAGGTAACCAGTTTTTTTTTGTATTACTGTTACGGGTGACGCTGGTTAGTTAGCTTGTTTTTTTATACTGTCAGGGCACCCGCCATTTATTACCCAATAACGGTTTAACCCCCTGATCGCCCGGCGGGTGATATCAATTAGGTTTTAGGGTCAAATAAGGTCTGCGTCGCCCCAGGTTAGTGCCAGTACCGCAAACACCCACGCACAAAGCATACACCTCCCTTAGTGGCACAGTATCTGAACAGATCAATATCTGATCTGATCAGATCTATACTAGCGTCCCAGCAGTTTAGGGTTCCAAAAAAAAACGCATTGTTAGCGGGATCAGCCCAGATACCTGCTAGCACCTGCGTTTTCCCCCTCCGCCCAGCCCAGCCCACCCAAGTGCAGTATCGATCGATCACTGTCACTTACAAAACACTAAGCACACATAACTGCAGCGTTCGCAGAGTCAGGCCTGATCCCTGCGATCGCTAACAGTTTTTTTGTGGTAGCGTTTTGATTCAGTCGCTTCAGTCAGGAGCTTTTTTACCTGTGAATCTCAAAAAAATAAAAAAAAAATAAAATAGTTGTCGTTTTATTGTTCTCTCTCTCACTCTATTCTCTCTCTATTGTTGCTCTTTTTTTACTCCATTCTATTCTGCAATGTTTTATTATGTTTTATCATGTTTTATCATGCTTGCTTTTCAGGTATGTAATTTTGTTTACTGTGTTTTAGTGTTAAGCATTTTTTTGTTTTCAGGTGCGCCATTCAGTTGCAACGCGGATTTATTTATCTTGACAGCAACAGCGTTTGCTCCCACGATACATAAAGCCGCGACTCCAACGCTGTAGGAGGTGATTTCACCACCACAGTTAAAAAAAAGAGCATATGTGCCGAAGCATGGGGGCAGCAGGGGGGGGGAGGAGCGATTGGCTCCTAATGCCACGTACATACGGTCGAAATTCCGACCGTGTGTACACGGCATAACTTTTGCGGGAGGATGCCCCCATGCATCGGCATATATAAATGGTGCATGTATGCCCATCATTAGAAGTGGGTGGATGAAGGGAGGTATTCTAATGGTGGGCATACCCACCAATCAATCTCTTTTTTTCGTTCAGCCAAGAGGCTGCATGAAAAAAAAAAGATTACAATATATGTCCAGTATGTTGCTGGACTTTGAATGGTTATACCAGAATGATGCCTGCAGGTTTAGGTATCATCTTGGTATCATTCTTTTCAGCCAGTGATCGGCTTTCATGTAAAAGCAATTCTAGCGGGTAATTAGCCTCTAGACTGCTTTTACAAGCAGTGGGAGGGAATGTCCCCCCTCCCGGATATAAACCGCGCCATTGGGAAATTGGGAAAGCATTTTATCACACCAATCTTGGTGTGGTCAGATGCTTTGAGGGCAGAGGAAAGATCTAGGGTCTAATAGACCCCAATTTTTTCAAAAAAAGAGTACCTGTCACTGCCTATTGCTATCATAGGGGATATTTACATTCCCTGAGATAACAATAAAAATCATAACAAAGAAAAAAAATGGAAGGAACAGTTTAAAAATAAAATAAAAAAGCTAAATAAATAAAAAAAAAAACAAAAAAAAAAAAAAAAAGCACCCCTGCCCCCCCTTCTCTTGCGCAAAGGCGTACACAAGCGTTGGTCTGGCGTCATATGTAAACAGCAATTGCACCATGCATGTGAGGTATCACCGCGAAGGTCAGATCGAGGGCAGTAATTTTAGCAGTAGACCTCCTCCGTGAATCTAATGTGGTATCATGTAAAGGCTTTTAAAGGCTTTTAAAAATGTATGTAGTTTGTCGCCACTGCGTGTTTGTGCGCAATTTTAAAGCATGTCGTGTTTGGTATCCATGTACTCGGCCTAAGATCATATTTTTTATTTCATCAAAAATTTGAGCAATATAGTGTGTTTTAGTGCATTAAAATAAAAAAAAGTGTATTTTTTCCACAAAAAATGCGTTTGAAAAATCGCTGCGCAAATACTGTGTGGAAAAAAAAAATGCAACACCCACCATTTTAATCTGTAGGGCCTTTGCTTTAACATTATATATAGTGTTTGGGGGTTTAACGTAATTTTCTTGCAAAAAAAAAAAAATATGTTTTCATGTAAACAAAAAAGTGTCAGAAAGGGCTTTGTCTACAAGTGGTTAGAAGAGTGGGTGACGTGTGACATAGGCTTCTAAATGTTGTGCATAAAATGCCAGGACAGTTCAACCCCCCCCCAAATGACCCCATTTTGGAAAGTAGACACCCCAAGCTATTTGATGAGAGCAATGTTGAGCCCATTAAATATTTTTTTTTTTTGTCCCAAGAGATTGAATAATGAAAAAAAAAAATATATATATATTTTTTTTTACAAAAAGTTGTCACTAAATGATATATTGCTCAAACATGTCATGGGCATATGTAGAAATACACCCCAAAATACATTCTGTTGCTTCTCCTGAGTACGGGGATACCACATGTGTGGGACTTTTTGGGAGCCTAGCTGCGTACGGAACCCCAAAAACCAATCACCGCCTTCAGGCTTTCTAAGGGTGTAATTTTTTTATTTCACTTCTCACTGCCAATCACAGTTTCGGAGGCCATGGAATGCCCAGATGGCATAAAACCCCCCAAAATGACCCCATTTTGGAAAGTAGACACCCCAAGCTATTTGCTGAGAGGTATTGTGAGTATTTTGCAGATGTCGCTTTTTGTCACAAAGTTTTGAAAATTGAAAAAAGAAAAAAAAAATGTTTTTTTTTCTTTACTTTCTTCATTTTCAAAAACAAATGAGAGCTGTAAAATACTCACCATGCCTCTCAACAAATAGCTTGGGGTGTCTACTTTCCAAAATGGGGTCATTTGGGGGGGTTTTGTGCTATTTTGGCATTTTATGGCCTTCGAAACTGTGATAGGTAGTGAGGAGTGAAATCAAAAATTTGCACCCTTAGAAATCCTGAAGGCGGTGCTTGGGTTTCGGGGCCCCGTACGCGGCTAGGCTCCCAAAAAGTCCCACACATGTGGTATCCCCATACTCAGGAGAAGCAGCAAAATGTATTTTGGGGTGCAATTCCACATATAACTATGGCATGTGTGAGCAATATATCATTTAGTGACAACTTTTTGAAAAAAAAAAAAATCTTTTTTATTTTTTGTCTTTATTCAATCACTTGGGACTAAAAAAAAAAATATTCAATGGGCTCAACATGCCTCTCAGCAAATAGCTTGGGGTGTCTACTTTCCAAAATGGGGTCATTTGGGGGGGTTTTGTACTTCTCTGCCATTTTAGCACCTCAAGAAATGAAATAGGCAGTCATAAATTAAAAGCGGTGTAAATTCCAGAAAATGTACTCTAGTTTGTAGACGCTATAACTTTTGCGCAAACCAATAAATATACGCTTATTGGCATTTTTTTTACTAAAGACATGTGGCTGAATACATTTTGGCCCAAATGTTTGACTAAAATTGAGTTTATTAGATTTTTTTTATAACAAAAAGTAGAAAATCTCTTTTTTTTTCAAAATTTTCGCTCTTTTTTCCGTTTATATCGCAAAAAATAAAAATCACAGAGGCAATCAAATACCATCAAAAGAAAGCTCTATTTGTGGGAAGAAAAGGACGCAAATTTCGTTTGGTTACAAAATTGCATGACCGCGCAATTACCAGTTAAAGTAGTGCAGTGCGAAATTGAAAAAAGACCTCTGGTCCTTTGGCTGCCAAATGGTCCGGGGCTGAAGTGGTTAAGCGAGTTGGCCAAGCATGAGAGTGCAAGGCATATACTGCTGGTGAGTGCGTTTCCTTAGGGTGCGGTAGCACTGAACACAGGTGGTGTGGTGGAAGATATATTTTTTCAAGTCACTTCAAGAATTTTGTTTAAAGACACTTCAAAACTTTATTTGCTTCAGGATTTTTCATTCACTTTTTTGTCACTTTTTGAAACATTATCACTACAAGTAACAGTTTATGGACTTTTGTTTGGATTTGTTTTCCTTTTTTGGACACCTGCAAAAAATATATAATCACACTTCACTTAAATTTTTCACTTTATGTATATAGGTGATTAATTGTGTTGTTTTTTTTTAGCACTGTTTATACTTATTTTTCAGTATTGTTTACACAGGTTAAATATTTAGTTTATTCACAGACACTGTGATTATTAGCGCTACTGTTTTATTCATCTAAAATCACTTTACATTATTTATCTATTTAAGTAGCTGCTTAGTTTATTTTTATACACATAGGTGTTTAACAAATTTTTCTTTGTGCGCAGTGGTGGTGTGGAATAGTAGGAGGGCGAGCAATTTTCATACCAGTTTATTTTGATCCCAAACTTATGTTAAATGCAAGTAGAAGGCATTTAACCACTTGCCAACCCGCCGCCATCATTATACTGTGCCATGCCCAGGTCATGGGCAATGACTCATTGTCTTTGAGGCAGGTAGCTATACGTCTGTCCCTTTAAGAGGGATAGCAGGCGCGCGCGCCCGCTGCACAGCGGGGGGTGCCGATGCACGAGCGATTGCGGGCACGAGAGGCAGAACAGGGACGTGTTTGTGTAAACACACACATTCCAGCTCCGTGAAGAGAGGAGAGAGAGATCGTGAGTTCCTACGAGCTGGGAACCACGATCTGTCATCTCCTATTGTCAGTCCCCTCCTCCACAGTTAGAAACACACACATAGGGAACACAGTTAACCCCTTGATCGCCCCCTAGTGTTAACCCCTTCCCTGCCAGTGACATGTATACAGTAATCAGTGCATTTTTATAGCACTGTTCACTTTATAATTGCCAATCGACCCAAAAATGTGTCAAAAGTGTCCGATGTATCTGCCATAATGTCGCAGTCTTGATAAAAATCGCAGATCGCCGCCATTACTAGTAAAAAAAAAAAATAATAATAATAATAAATAAAAATAATAATAAAAATGCCATAAATCTATCCCCTATTTTGTAGACGCTATAACTTTTGTGCAAACCAATCAATATACGCGTTTTGCGATTTTTATTACCAAAAAATATGTAGAAGAATACATATCGGCCTAAGCTGAGGAAAAAAATTAGCTTTTTTTAAAAAAAAACTGTGGCTATTTATTACAGCAAAAAGTACAACATATTGTGTTTTTTTCTAAGGCCCCATACACACTATTAGATTTTCTGCAGATTTTTGTCTTCAGATTTACCAAAACCATATAATATGAGGTCAAACCTTAAAGCTGGAGTAAACCCGCTGACTTTTTTTTTTATATACCTGTAAGGGAAAAGGCATAATGAGCTAGTATGCACCGCATACTAGCTCATTATGAAATACTTACCTTAGAACGAGTGGTCGGTAACTCACCTGGTCCACGCCGAGGTAGCTGACATGTTGCCTCGGCGTGTCTTCCGGGTATCGCGACTCCATCGCTGTGAGTGGCTGGAGCCGTGATGTCCTCACTCCCGCACATGCGCACGGGAGACTTCTTCCCGGCAGGGTCCAGATGCTGCCGGCCTTTCAGTGGCGCATTGCACGGGGACTATCTCCTAAACCGTACAGGTTTAGGAGATATTTTTTTTACCTACAGGTAAGCCTTATTAAAGGGCTTACCTTTAGGTAAAAGTCAATTTTTTAACTATACAACCACTTTTAGAGTTTCAATTTGCATGTAATCAGGCAGGCCCTTTGCACTACATGGTTTTGGTAAATCTGAAGACAAAAATCTGCAGATTGTCTCTCTATTTTTGTTTATAGCGCAAAAAATAAAAACCGCAGAGATGATCGAATACCACCAAAAGAACGCTTTATTTGTGGGAAAAAAAGGACGTCAATTTTGTTCGGGTCCAGGGTCGCACGACCACTCAATTGTCAGTTAAAGTGACGCAGTGCCGTATCGCAAAAATTGGCCTGGTCATTGAGCAGCCAATTCTTCCGGGGCTAAAATGGTTAAAAAGCAAGCACGATATAGGCCCTATTACTGCAGATCGTCACAGGCAAGCTTATAAAGATGGGAAGTGAACTTATTTAAAAAAAATTGAAATCTAGACTCACCAAGAGGAGTTTCATCCAAAGAGGTCTTACAGCTCAGACTAGCTCCATGTGAGACCAAAATCTCTGCCACATAGATCTGAAACAGGCAAAGCAACACAGACATTATTCTTGAGATTTTTAAGGAAAGATTTTTTTTTAATTATTTTCTGTGAATATCTAAAAAGGATTGTACAGGAACTGCCCAACTAAAATTAGCAAAAGTTTGTGAATAGCTGAAAGCTTTGTTTTTTCTATAGTTTTGGATCGAGCATAAAGGATTATAACACCTATCAAGATTTTTTTGCTCCCTGTGTCCTAGCCTGATTGATTTACCCTCTATTTGTTCTACTGACCACTATCACTCAGATAGAAAGTGACTGGAAATCCTACATTTTTTAGAAATTCCTCTCACTTTGTAGACATTTCCTTTCACATTCTATTATCTTTGAGACAGTAAAAAAAAAAACATCCTTCAAAGTGGACACAAACAGCAAAAAATAAACCGACCCTTCTATTCACAATACAAAATTTAAAGCGGAGTTCCACCCAAAAGGAGAAGTTCTGCTTTAAGGCCTCCTCCCCGGTTCCTGTTTGTGAAATTGAGCTTTTGGGGAGGAAGGGGAAAGCGGGTACCTGATTTTGAGAGGTACCCGCTCCCAATTCTGCTCTGATCGCCTAAGGTGGAAGTTCTCCTTCCCCCTACCTCCTGAAGTCTTCTGGGACACATGACAGGTTTGGGACCAGTCACAGAGCGCAGAACCACTTGCACATGTGCAGTGGGCACTTGGCTGTGAAGCCACAAGCTATCACCACCAGGTGCCCATAGTAAAGATGCCGGCACCGCTGAGGGAGGACACAGGGCCAAAACGGCTGGGGTGAGGACACCTCTGGATTGTGAGACAGGTGCTTACTTTTAATTTTCACTTAAGAGACTGAAGCTCCGCTTTAAAAAATAAAAATAAAATTAGCCATACTTACACTTTAACATTATGGGGGTTATTTCCAAAAGGAAAACCCACTTTGCACTACAAGTGCAAACTACAAGTGCAAAGTGCACTTGAAATTGCACTTGGAAGTGCAGTCGCTGTAGATCCGAGGGGGACATGCAAGGAAAATAAAAAACAGCATTTTAGCTTGCATATGATTGGATGATAAAATCAGCAGAGCTTCCCCTCATTTCAGATCTACCCCTCAGGTTTACAGCGACTGCACTTCCAAGTGCACTTTCAGTGCAATTTCAAGTGCACTTTGCAATTGTAGTTTGCACTTGTAGTGCAAAGTGCACTTGCCCTTTGTAAATAAACCCCTATGTGTTGCTCAATGTGTAGTATTAACGGTGCACTATCAAACAAATGTTGTATTTCAATAACTGTATATAATAAATGAGATGACATTGTCCTTTCTTTATTTAAAATGCTCTTATTTCTATTTATCTCCACATTTATATGCAGAGAAAATTGTTCTGCCAACATGACCATGACAGATGTTAGGCAAAACCTTCTAGGGGGTCCTGTTGTAGCAATAATTCTCTAAAAATAAGAAGATTTAAAACATGTGAACACTGGATTATCATTGTGAGCACTCCATTCCAGTGTTAAAGTTCAACCCACAAGGCTTGTGGCCTAGGGTGCCATTGCCATTGAGAATGGCTTAGTCTAGGGTTACCAAGTGCCCTGGATCCTTCAGGATTCAGGAAAGGCCTCGGCCTCATGCAGATTCCCCCAGTTGCCCCTCCACTGACTCTAATGCCACGTAAACACGAGCAGACTTTTCAACGGACTATGTCCGACGGTCTTTCCGACAGACTTTCGACGGAGTTCCGACAAACTTTCCGAATGAATAGACTTGGCCACACACAATCACACTAAAGTCCGACGGATTCAAACGTGATGACGTACGACCGGACTAGAATAAGGAAGTTTGTAGCCAGTAGCCAATAGCTGCCCTTTCGTCGTTGTTTGTCCGTCGGACTAGCATACAAACGAGCGGATTTCTCGATAGGAACTGGGTCCGGCGGAAAAATTTGAAGCATGTTTTATTTCTAAAGTCTGTCAGATTTTTCGACAGCAAAAGTCCGATGGAGCCCACACACGATCGAATTGTCCGACGGATTCGTTCCGTCGGACCTTTGCTGTCGAAAAGTCCGGTCGTGTGTACGCGGCATTAGATACTTACAGCCCACCTCAGCTCTAGAGCTACCCAGCCCTGTCCACAGTGACCAACCCCATGAGTGGTTGTTTGTAGGGTGAGAGGGTGGCACAAGGTAGCTAACCTAGGGAAAAAGTAGGAATTATCTAGCCCTGGCCCCAACAACTCTTACCATCACTTTTACTGACCATTTGGATTTTCCTAGCCAAAATCTATTTTTTTTACCTGCAATAGGATCGGACAGCTGCTTACGCACACATAAATGTTCCTAATATGTCCAGATCCAGCAAAAGGTCTATAATGTTTGTAGGTACCCTAATTGTTCAGCTGAGCAATTAAACACAACAGATTAAAATTAATTTACCGAAGGCCACTTGAGACATCAAATTGCTTTTGGGATAAAAAAGGAAAGTGGAGCACCTGCGGCAAACCAATGCAAAAATAAGACTGAACGGCCTTCCCTGCATCCAACCCAAAAGCCTTGTGTTGCTAGGCAGCAATGCTAATGTACCCTAGTTAGGCTATCTTCATACCGGCATAATAACATCAATTCTAAGCTAATCTCTCAGTCTGAGCAGAATGTGTTCTTACCTGACCCCAAAATGCTGCAGCATGCAGAGGCTCCCACATGTCTGGGTCCTTCACATCCACTTGAGCCCCATTTTCAAGCAGAGTCTCTGCTACTTCTGCATAACCTCGAGAAGATGCAATATGGAGCTGTACATGAACAACACAGGTTTTAAGTCACTATTATTATTTAAAGCCTATACACATACAATTTTTTTTTGGGGGGGGGGGGGGGGGGGTGGTAAGTTACATTTTCCTTTTGGTTTTATTTCTTGTGACACCCATACAAGAAATGGGTATTGTGACTGCGCCTGAGGTAGGAGAGCACAGGTAGCAATACAAACATTACCAGGATTTAACCCTTCTCTATTGTATGAAAAAAAAACGTTCTGCGTCCCTCTTGAAGAGAACTACCATCACTTCCTGTCCTGACATTAGACTTAAGCCCCATACACACGGTCGGATTATCCAATGGATTCTGTCCTATCGGACAATGTTGTCGGAAATTCCGACCGTGTGTAGGCACCATCGGACAGTGTACCTCGGATTGTCCGACGGACAAAGTTCTATCTCCTGCTGGATAGATTTTTCGACAACAAAGTCCGATCACACCAATTCCGATCGAGTGTAGCGAATTCCGACGGACAAAGTGCCACGCGTGCTCAGATCACATTACAAGACCAAAGCTATTGGCTACTAGCCTCTACGTAGTCCCGTCGTAGGCAACAAACGTCACCACGTTCAGAATGATCGGATTTTGTCCGACCGCGTGTATGCAACACCAGTGTCGGACTAAATCCGTCGGACCAAATCCGATGGATTTGGTGGTCGGATTTTCCGACCGTGTGTATGGGGCTTAAATGTCGGTGGCAATACTCTCTGAGCCAATCAGGCTGTGCTGCACAGGACAATGCTTTCAATCCAACATGCATTAGGGCACTGAGAAATGGAGCGGGGAGTTTGTTAGGAAGCTTACAGGAGATCTCAGGGAAGACCTCAGCAGTGATTATGTTAATATACCGTCCAATGAGCAGACAACCATGTTGTAATACAGGAAGTGGACAACTTTCAGGCTGAGATCCACTTTCCTAAATGCAGAAGTGTCAGTGTGAATAAGGCCTATTGGAATGCAAAACCTGCCTGAAGCACGTCAGTGTAGGTATGAAGGTCAACAGCAGATTATATGCTCCTGTCAATAAAATACGAACAAGCTCAGAAGCTTCTCAAACTGATTTCAAACTGATGCTATCAACATAAGCCCAACAGATTTTATTTATAATTTGATTAACTGCTTGCCGCCCGCCCACCATCAAATGTGGCTCTCGTTCTGGGATGCCGTCATATGATGGCGTCCCAGAATGGCTGCTCATGCGCCGCGCTCATGTTGCTAGGACACGTCGCGACCCCGATCTCTGTGTCCAATCACAGCCGGTCACATGTAAACATGGAGATGCCGGTAATCGACAGTGTGTGGCGAGAAGAGCAGATCAGCGGCATCTCCACGCAGGGTGACATCTAGGAATGTAATCAGGGCACTGATCATCATTGCCCTGATTACAATATAGCAATATAGTGTCACCAATCAGTGCCCAGCATTGCCCACCAATGCCAGCAATCAGTCCCAACAGTGGCAGCAATCAGTGCCCACCACTGCCCATAAGTGCCACCAATCCCAATCAGTGTCCATTACTGATGCCAGTTAGTGCTGGCAATCAGTGCTGTCGATCAATGCCCATCACTGCTGTCGATCAATGTCCATCAGTGCCCATCAGTACCGCCTATCCGTGCCGCCTATCAGTACTCACCAGTGCACCAGTGCACCCTGGCAAGGCCCACCAGTGCTGCCTATTAGTGCCCATCAGTGCCACCTAACAGTGCCCATCAGTGCCGCCTATCAGTGCCACATATCAGTGCCACATACCAGTGCCCATAAGTGCCTCTTCATCATTGTCCATAAGTGCCACCTTATCAATGCCCACCAGTTCAGCCTATCAGTGCCCATCAGTGCCGCCTCATCAGTGCACATCAGTGAAGGCAAAAAAATACTTAGTTACAAAATTTACTGACAGAAAAAAAGTAATAACCATATTTTTTCAAAATTTTTGGTCTTTTTTTTTTTGTACAAAAAAAAAAAAATAACAACAGTGATTAAATACCACCAAAATAAAGCTCTATTTGTGTGAAGAAAATTATAAAAAAAATACGTTTGGGTACAGTGTAGCATGACCGCGCAATTGTCATTCAAAGTGCCAAACTGAAAGCTGAAAAAAGGCTTGGGCAGGAAGGGGGTGTAAGTGCCTGGTTGGCAAGTGGTTAAAAATGATCTAATGGATTATTCTAAATCAATTCTTCCCCCAAGCAGCATGCTTTGTTCATGTTCTGTAAAACGTGGAATAATCAATAGAATATAAGTTATAACTTTGCAAGCAGAAAGTGAAAGCAGCAATGCATCAGATATGAATAAATTGCTGTAAACATGTTATGCTCAATACAAACCCTCTCTGAACCATGGGGTGAAGTGGATGATAGCTGCGGAGTGCTCCCCTTATGACAGACAGGGGTATAACATACTGACATGACTTGTTTGTTCAATAAATTAACTTATCTCACCAGGGTGGCCCCTTGGTTGTCTGTTCTGTTCAGGTCCTGTCCGGCTGCTACCAGCGCTCCGATGTCACCTAGCATGTGACGCTCAGGAGCCTGACGAGCTTCATTAACCATTTCTTGTGTGATGCCTAGGGGGAAAGAAAAGGGTAAGTAAAGGGTAAAGGCTTATTACATTCTGAGTTAGTCACTGAGCTGGAAAAAGTGTGCTGATCAGGAGCTCTGACTTTACTTGCTGCATGCTTGTTCCCATTATGTGACTCAAAAAGACTCTAAAGTAAACTTTCCTAAGAAGGGACACCACATTATCCCTCATATTACCTTTACTGGTCAAACAAGTCCCTTCATGCCACTTTCTGCTTTAGTCTCAGTTTATTATTGGCCTCACTCACACAGGCAAGCAAACCCCATGTTCCTTTTTTTATCTCCACTGAGCGGCGTGTACCCCCCCCCCCCCCGGTAACCAGCCTGGTACTTACCCCATCTATGGCGCGGACAGCACTTCCCTCTGGCCGATGGGCAGTGGCTTCCCCTGCGTCTCCTGATTGGCCAGGAGGAGAATCAGTGTGACAATAACGAATATTCATTCATTCACTGGGTGGGCTCGGGGCGCAGTGTACCCCTCCCCCCCGGTCGGTCAGTTACCTGCACTTACCCCATCTATGGCGCAGGCAGCACTTCCCTCCGGCTGACGGGCGGTGGCTTTCCCTGCATCCCTCCTCTGCATCACGGGGGCTGTGCATCTTCTCCCTCCCCCTCCTAGGCCAATAGGATTGCTTCTCCTTTCGGCCAATCGGGAAACGGGTCCCAGGACCCGCTTCCTGATTGGCCAGGAAAAGAATCAGTGTGACAGTAGCGAATGTTCATTCGCTATTGTCACACAACTGGGTGGGCTCGGGGCACAGATCCCACCCTTTTTTGAAGCCTATTAGAGCCTCTGTCTCTAATCACGTGCTTCTATAAAAAAAAAACCCATTGGAATCCATGTGTCCGGCGCCCCGCATATAGATTAGGGGGCCGGACGCATTGGATAGGGGGGGTGGCGCCCCTGCATTACAGGCTGCCACTGGTGAACCCATCCTTGTGTACCTGTCAAACTCGGCTGTTCAGGTGAGTCTGTACAGCCAATGCATACCTATTCACTTTCCATGAGTTGTTGCACTCAGCTAAGTGCTAGTGGAAAAAGTATACAGATGGCTATGGCCGCTGCATACCCTGTTTCCCCGAAAATAAGACCTCGCGTGATTGTCGGTGATGGATGCAATATAAGCCCTACCCCCCAAATAAGCCCTAGTTAAAGTCCTTGTAGGTCTTATTTTCAGGGTAGGGCTTATTTTCGGGGAAACAGGGTAGGGCTTATTTGGGGGATAGGGCTTATATTGCAGCCATCACCGACAATCAAGTTGGTCTTATTTTCGGGGAAACAGGGTAGTTGTTGACACCATAGGGACTGGTAAAGTGCAATATATAACATTTTTGTTTTTGGGTTCAAATATGCCAAACAATGTTTACCAATTAAATATGACACTGTGATAATGAGTGGCATCACCAGCAAATATAAGATATATTGGACCAGCGATCTCAGTCCTGTATTTGTGAATGTTTGTTAGTCATTCTTTCATACCAATGAAAATTTAGTCCCGTTCACATCGGCGCGATTTGACTTGTCATTTGACAGGTCAAATCAGAGCCTATTGCCGGCAATAGGAGCGTCCCAATAGGTGCGACACCCACTTTGCAGCGCCACACCGATTTCCAAAAGTAGTTGCTGCATTACTTTTTGGCGACTTCAGGGGCGATTTCAATAGACATCTATGGATGAACCCGCACAGATATCTTTCAAGTCGGACCGAAAGGCGGCTTTGAAATCGTGCGAGTTCAGATGAACGCGCACAATTTCAACGCTATGTTTAGTGTGAACGAGGGCTAAATGGAAATTTGTAAAATACAAAAGGAAGAAAAGGTTGTAGCAATTGTCTCTTTTCACCTTTGTACGTCATAAAATTCTCGATGACATTCAGCGTAGCATCGTCCTCACACAGATCATACACCATGTTGCCATCCGCATTTACAGCCAGTAGATCTGCCCCACTGAAAGAGACAAATAATTACAATGAAACTTGGTTGTTGGGGGACACCTGTAATCTAAAGGGTTCATCTGCCAAATGTATCCCAATTTTAAATAGATGACAGACCAAGCCACTTATTTTAAAGGAAATGTTGGGGTCTGCCTGCTATTATCTTATGATCAGTCCCAGTTTTGTAATAGGATAATCTAATTGGAAGAGCAGTGAGCCCATCATAGGATCGAGGAATGGGATTTCTGTTGGCATTTCGTGTGAAAAGAATGCCTTTAACTGCCAAGAAGTGAAAATTTGTTCTTTGACAGTTTTATAAATTTATAGTAGTGTGCAGACTGAAATGGAATGGAAACTTTTATTAATTAACAGTTCTATTGTAATGTCATATTTTATTGAATTTGAGTTCTTGCCCTTTTGCCTAATTATTATGTGCTACATTTTGAAAATGCAATTGTGCTCTAGTTTATCAGGAATTTTACCTATAGTTTAAAGTGCCCATAGGTTATCAGAGGATGGACCCGACCACCCTGAGACACTCCAGTGCACTGACTTGGCCAAACACTCATATTTAGGTGGGGGCAGCAAAGCTAGGTACAGTGGAACCTTGGATTACGAGCATAATCCGTTCCAGAAGAATGCTTGTAATCCAAAGCACTCGCATATCAGAGCGTGTTTCCCCATAGAAGTAAATGGAAACGAAGATAATTTGTTTTCGTTCTGCATTGACTTCTATTACATGCAATACCACATGTGGCCAGAGGTGTGGGGGAGCTGGAGAGCCTCGGAAATACTCGGGGACAGCTCGGCTGAACAAGGCTTGGGAAAACGGGAACGGAGTATTTTCAAGTGTTTCCGAGAATTTCTGAGTCATTCCGAGTATTTCCGAACCGTAATTTCAGCTCCGTACCATTACGAGTGTGCCCGGCGCCCCCGCACCTCTGGCAAAATGCGGTACTGCACCGCCCATTAGTTTGAATTCTGCTCGTTCTGCAAGCAGAATTTTAAAAAAAAGTTGCTCGTCTTTCAAACCGCTTGTTAACCTCCCTGGCGGTATGATTCTGTCCGGAATTTAGTGCTGAAAGCGGTACAATTATTTTGCATGGAAATTTGGCGTTTTTTATATTGTAGGCATGCAATTCTTATGAATAACTCACTTAAATCTGTCCGAACCAGAGTCTAGTAGACATCCCGGGTATGATAAAGTTTGAAACACAAAATCATAAATTATAATATAATAAAAATATATATAAAAATGATTCAATAATGTAATCAAATCAAAAACACTGAAATTTGCTCAGTTGCAGAATAGTCGCTGTCATTAAATTTATTGTTTGATGATAAATTGTGATTCTAATTTATTATCGGTGTTTTCTAGCTGGTCTAAAACCACTTTTGACATAAAGGGACACTTTTTGGTTGCTATGGACAATCTCCAGTTTCCAGGCAGAAAAAAAATCTTTTTATTATATAAAATGACATGCAGGGCACTGGGCAGACCACTAGGGACAAAGGGGATGTGTATTTTTTGTATACAGTACTGTAATCTGTAAGACTCGGGATTACCGCCAAGGAGGTTAACTGTGTTACTCGTAAACCGAGGTTCCACTGTACTTATCTTAGTGGGAAGCAATAGTGATCGGGACTGGTTTTCTAACTTGTCCAGTCAAGTGTAAGCCAGACCCATGGGCATGAGATTGTAGCTGGATCCAGCTAATGATGGCCACGTTGGGCACCAATTATCTCATGCCCTGTAGCTTAAAGCCCAATTGAACTTTTTTTTAAATAAAACAGCATGTGCATTAAAAAAAAAAGCAAAAGTGTTATTTTTTTTAGAAAGCAGCCACAGCCTGAGCAGAAAAGCTTGTCCTTTGCCAGCCTGCTGTAGAGAAGCCCCACAAGCAGGGGTTTTAGAGCTAGAGCATTCCAGACAGCAAAGAGTGTGAGCCTGGCTAATAGCAGGGCTATATGGGTACATTGAGAGGCAATAAATACTTGTAAGTGTTACACACATCGGATCGCATCGCATCGGATTGATGCTGCATTCACCTAGGTGAGTATTATTTTTTATTTTCTTGGGAAACCCATACTTCTCTTTTATAATTTTAGTGGGGAAATATAGCAGAGAGGAATATTTACCTTCTTTTTTGCTCCCTGGCAGCTGTCACTCTCCTCTGCTTCAGCTCCAGAATGTGGGGGCTCTCTATGTCCTCAAGTACAATGCTGGACCGCTGATCCTGCATTGTAGGTGATGATATCGTCATAGGGGCCTGCCACAGGACCAGAGAAGAGGAGCTTCATTGGTGGAATGGTCTTCCGGGAGGGAGGAGCAAGAAATGATGTAAGTATTTCTATCCATTGCATTCTCCTTATATTAAACAAGTATTGAACCCATAGGTGTGCGCAGCCTATTGCATTAAGGTGTGCACCCTAAAGCTCAAACACACATGCGGCTTCCTGTTCATTCACAAACTGAAGCACGGTAAACACAGTTTACCGTGCTTCAGTTATGAATGAACACAGTTAGTAAGTGTGTTCACTGTGTTCATTTGGAAAAGGAAGAGGCTGGTAAATAACATATTTACTAGCCCCTTCCTCCACTCTCTATCCTGAAACATCCCCGCAGAAGCCAGGGGGAGAGAAGGGAAGCCAGCAGCACTGCTGGGGGAAAAGCTGCAACACGGGAGGAAGCCTGGACAGTAGGGGGAATCCACACATAGTGATTAGGGAGTGCCCAGGCACACCCTCTGCGCACGCCTATGATTGAACCCTTACTATACAGGGTGGCTCACCATAAACCATTTTTTTATGAGCTGGTTGGAGTTCGGCTTGAATTTATGCTCATCGTAAGGTGGCAGATTTTTCGTGCACTGATATTTGGTTGAATGCACAGCCCAGTGCTTCAGCTTTGTAACCTTGACAAACAAATCCTAAAATTCTTTAAGTGGAGTTCCACTAAAAAGTGGAACTTCTGCTTATCTGATCCCCCCCCCCCCATGCGGTGCCACATTTGGCACTGTTCGATGGGGTGGGTGAGCAGGTACCTGTTTTTTACAGGTACCCTGTTCCTACCTCCATCGGAGCCCACAGAGTTCGACCCCCCTCCTCCTTCCTCCTCCTTCCCCTGCTACCGAGCCAGTAAGAGAGCCCATCGTACTTCGCGCATGCACAGTAGGGAACCGGCTGTGAAGCTGCAAGACTTCACTGCCAAGTTCCCTTACTGGCAATAGCGACGGCAGCACCCGACGGTCGATGGAAACATCGGCTGGGGTGCCAACATTGCTGGATTCCAGGACTAATATTAACATACAGTATGTGAAGCTGCTGTCTTTTAATTTTTGGAGGGGGGGAGGGCAGAACTCTGCTTGCTTTAAGAAAGGCCAACCGAAAAGTTGTAGATGGGCAGACTTCGAGAAGCTCTCCCACCCGGTTTTTAATACCTTTCTGGGACTCCAACAGTTTTCTAGTTACCTTCTTTGTGGCTCTCCATGTAAAGAGGGCATGTCTTAAAACTCCTTTTTTTTGTGAGACTGATATAACATAATTGCAATGTAAACAATTTTGAAATTTGATTATACAATATATATAAAAAAAATCTGTTAAGCAAATTATACACCTATAAAAGTAAAATTCTACCACAAACCATTATACATTCCCTTTAAAGCAGGCATATCAAACTTAAATTCAGTCGCAACTGCATGTGTGAGCAAGGGGCAGGATGGTGTGGTGGGCATTAAACACACCAAGTACAAGTTAAGCAATAGCAATATATTGAAAGAAGGTCCAACACAACACAGTTAGGCCTGGCAGGTAGACACAACCATCCGGAAGCCACTTATGAACGATAACAGCAGTCTTTAGACTTGAAGGATGTCGACAGCATCTGCAAGGAGGAGTGGAATGTGACCTGGCTGGTCCACACCCAAAGGGGAGTCTTCTCGAAGCAAGGTAGATGCAGTCCCTTCTCCTTCAGAACCTTTCTCTACCTCTAATGCCCCGTACACACGGTCGGAATTTCCAACGGAAAATGTCCTATCGGACCATGTTGTCGGAAAATCCGACCGTGTGTGGGCTCCATCGTACTTTTTCCTCCGGAAACTCCGACGGAAAAAATTTGAGATCCTCCTCTCAAATTTTCTGACAACAAAGTCCGATCTGACTTTCTCCGATCGTGTGTAGCGAATTCCGACGGACAAAGTGCCACGCATGCTCAGATCACGTTACAAGACCAAAGCTATTGGCTACTAGCCTCTACGTAGTTCCGTCATACGCAACGAACGTCACCACGTTCAGAATGATCGGATTTTCCGACAACTTTGTCCGACCGTGTGTATGCAACACCGGTGTCGGCCAAAATCCGTCGGAAAAAATCAGACGGATTTTGTGGTCGGCTTAGACCCCTTTCACACTGAGGCTTTTTTCAGGCGCCAAAGGGCTAAAAATAGTGCCTGTAAAGCGCCTGAAAAACGCCTTCCCTGCAGCCCCAGTGTGAAAGCCCGAGTGCTTTCACACTGAAGCGGTGCGCTTGCAGGACGTTAGAAAAAGTCCTGCAAGTAGCATCTTTGGGGCGGTTTAGTAGCGGTGTATACACCACTTCTCCACCGCCCCCCTGCCCATTGAAATTAATGGGCACCGCTGCTAAAGCGCCTGCAAAGCGCCTGCAAAGCGCTTCAGCAGCGGGGCTTTTCGGGTGCATTTAACCCTTTCATCGGTTGCTAGTGGGGATTAAAAGCACCCGCTAGTGACCGAAAAGCGCCACTAAAATGACAGTAAAGCGCCGCTAAAATTAGCAGCGCTTTACCGCTAACGCGCCCTGCTGGCAATGTGAAAGGGGTCTTAGTACTGTCCCTTCCAGACGAGGAACCTGTCCCTACACTAGCCACTTGCATAAAGTGCTTCGAACCTTGAAGCCGGAGTGTTAAATAGATTTTACCTGACACAAGATGCCCACTGGAGTCACATGGGACACCAGTGTCCAATCGGACAGCTGTCTACTTGTGACAGCAGGAAGTCCTCATAACTTCCTTCCCCTTCTGCATTGTCGCTTCGGTCGAGCACCATCTGCATTGGGAAGTACAGCCTGCACCTGCCCACACATGGGCCACACTTCAACAGATATAAATAGTAATTGGAAATATTTAAAGATCCCACCCCCCCCCCCCCCCCTCCCAACGCCTATTATAACTATTCTGCAGAAGGAAGATACTTATACATAACTATTCTCAGGGCGATCTGGTCCGGTCACGTGCTCAGCTTCCAGCGGCCGGCTTCAGGGGAGAGGAGGGACAGCCAACAATGGATGCCCCATAGTAAGCCTATGAGTGACATCAGCACTTTCTTCTCTCCCCTGAAGCCAGCAGTTTGGGAAATCACATCACTGGACCAGAGTGGCCGGAGTATAGGCAAGTATAAGCATCTTCCTTCTACAATGTAGTTAGAATAGGATTTAGAAGAGGAATTGGGGGGGGGGGAGGGGGGTGAGAGCAATTTTATGCTTAGTTAGATCTAGACTTTTCACTCCACTTTAAAATGTAAACTTTTAATAGCATTTCATTTCTAAACTTTGCATTAGAAAAACCTTTGCATTGCATTAGAAAACATGCCCAGACTAATTGCCCTTCATCAGCTCAAATTCACTGCCCACCACCACCTTCTCCCACCTTCTTCAGCTCGAAATCGCTGTCCAGCAGGTGTTCACCATCACCTTCACACTGCTCCTTACCCTCCCAACCACCTTTACACAAATGACAAGGTTAAATACAAACAGCAATATCTTCACAGCCTGGATCCTTGCATGCATAGACTCACTCTAGCCAGTGTCACTGTGTAACACAGGGTCGTGCTGGCGATCACGCACTCCCACCACCTCTCTGAGCTGCAGGGAATGTGCTGGTTGTGGTGGTTGGCAAACAGGAAGCCTACTCACCACATCTTGCTTTTAACTGTGGCCACTGCTCCAGATAGTGACTGATAGGTGGTGGGAGTGCGTGATCACCAGCACGACCCTGTGTTACATGGTGACACTGGCTAGAGTGAGTCTATGCATGCAAGGATCCAGGCTGTGAAGATATTGCTGTTTGACTTCTCTACCTGCTGAAGTTATATTTTTGACATGCTTGCTTTAGAGTAAATGTGATTCATCAAGATTAGAAGCCAACATTTTCAGATCTGTAATAAGTATATCAAATAATGACATTCATTAAAGCAAACCCGTACTTCGAAAACATGTAGGCTGCCATTGCTGACCTCCTCTGGCAAAAATGCTAGTTGACAGGCTGTTATGGTGCTTTAAAACTTTTTGTTTCACGTATTTAGAACAAATATCTAGATTATGAGTTCTTATTTTAGTCTGATGTAGCTTTTTTTTTAGGTCAGTCACTTATAAACTACTAAGCCAGAGATGCGCAGTTTTCAAAAGGAGGTCAGAAATGTCATCCCCTGATACTTTTTCAGGACAGGTTTCCTTTACAGCCCAACTCTAGCCAAACAGGGGAGGACTGGGAACCCTTGGCCTGGATAAACAGGAGAGGACTGGGAACCCTTGGCCTGGGTAAACAGGAGAGGACTGGGAACCCTTGGCCTGGGTAAACAGGGGAGGACTGGGAACCCTTGGCCTGGGTAAACAGAAGAGGACTGGGAACCCTTGGCCTGGGTGGGGGCAAACACAATCAACTTGTCATCTCAATGTAGAGTTCTGTGGGCTAAAGTGTACTAAGAAAATCTGCCATGGCACAGCAGTGATCGGTGGTCTTGATGAAAGGTTCTCAAGGATTAGGTTTACTTTGATACACCTTTTTACATTTTCCAGCATCAGCTTTCTTTGGCATTAGGTCACATGACTTGTCAGAGACACAAAAAAATTTGGCGTTGAAAGGTTTCACCTTGCCAGACAAGGTGATTTCAGTCCTGGGCTGATAGGTGTGTGAATGGTAAAGTATGTCTACTAAGGGTCACCAGCCCAACATACACTATATTGTCAAAAGTATTGAGACACCTGCCTTTATACACGCATGAACGTTAATGACATCCCAGTCTTAGTCCGTAGGGTTCACTATTGAGTTGGCCCACCCTTTGCAGCTATAACAGCTTCAACTCTTCTGGGAAAGCTATCCACAAGGTTTAGGAGTGTGTCTATGGGAATGTTTGACCATTCTTCCAGAAGTGCATTTGTAAGGTCGGGCAGTGATGTTGCATGAGAAGGCCTGGCTCTCAGTCTCCGCTCTAATTCATCCCAAAGGTGTCAGGACTGTGCAGGCCAGTCGAGTTCCTCCACCCTAAACTTGCTCAATTATGTCTTCATGGACCTTGCATTGTGCACTGGTCCAAATCATATGTTGGAAGGGGGATTATGGTGTCGGGTTGTTTTTCAGGGGTTGGGCTTGGTCCCTTAGTTCCAGTGAAGGGAACTCTTAAGACATCAGCATACCAAGACATTTTGGACAATATCATGCTCTTAACTTTGTGGGAACAGTTTGGGGATGGCCCCTTCCTGTTCCAACATGACTGCGCACCAGTGCACAAAGCAACGTCCAAAAAAGACATGGATGAGGGAGTTTGGGGTGGAGGAACTTGACAGGCCTGCAACTCGATAAAACACTTTTGGGATGAATTAAAGTGGAGACTGCAAGCTAGGCCTTCTCGTCCAACATGGTCAAACATTCCCATAGACACACTCCTAAAGCTTGTGAAAAGCCTTCCCAGAAGAGTTGAAGCTGTTATAGCTGCAAAGGGTGGGCCAACTCAATACTGAACCCTACGGACTAAGACTGGGATGCCATTAATGTTCATGTGAGTGTAAAGGCAAGCGTCCCAATAATTTCAACAGTAAAGTGTATCTTATGCCGCGTACACACGATCGGACTTTCCCGCGGGATTGTCCGCTGGACTAGAGTCCGCCGGACAGTCCGATCGTGTGTGGGCCTTCGACTGACTTTTTTTCCCAAAAGTCCAGGGGACTAGGTTTTAAGTTTTGTTTTAAAATTGTCCGCTGAAATTGGCAGTCCGGCGGACAATACGGCCGTCTGTAGTATGGTCCGGCGGACCAAAAAGGATGCATGCTCAGTAGCAAGTATGTCACGGACTCTAGTCTAGTGTTCTAGTCCCGTCGTACGAGCTGTACGTCATCGCGTGAACCGCTGGACTTTTAGCGTGATCGTGTGTGGTCCGTTCGCTTTCAAGTCCAGCGAAGCCCAGCTGGAAAGTCCGGCAGGTTTGTCCGCCAGACTAGGTTCGGCGGACAAAGTCCGATCGTGTGTACGCGGCATTAGAAGTACTGACCCAGTGAGAAAATGTGCCCCCATTCCAGTCCTCCCCTGGTGGGAAAGAACAGACCATCACGATAAAGTAAGAGACCATAGTTAATTGCAGCATAATATGACACAATATACTTACTGCTGAATTAGTATCCGCACCAGGTTGGTGTGACCACAGGTGGCCGCCGCATGGAGAGGTGTCCAAAGCTCATTGTCTGTGACATTAACATTAGCACCATGTGATAACAGCAACTTGAGAAGATCTTCATAGTTATCAATGCAGCACTGAGGGGACAGAGTGACAGGACAGATGATGTGATGCAGGAAAGACAGTGACTGAGAATGGGCAGAATTTGCAGAATATGAAATACAGTCAGATGCAAGAGGATGGTAGGTACAAGATCGGAACACTGTACAGACACAACAATAGGAAGGAATAGGTGTTTTCAGCACCTTCATGGACAGGTCACATGCCACACAGACAAAGTGGTGTACAGACAACATTCTTAAATCACTGATGAAAATGTTTTAAATATCCAAGTTCTGAAAGGCAACCATAGTCATAAGGAGGGCACAATAGTTTAACCACCTATACATCTCTTTTTTTACCATGCTAGTATCCTGCAAACTATGGTGCCCCATCAGTAGAGTTATAGCAGGTGTTGCAGATGCTGCAGGTATGATTAGGCCAGTAAGTGACAAAGGCCTGCACTGCAACACTGTTTAATATTGGTAATTCACCCGCCACATATACTTACCCAACCAGCACCATATAGCGACACCTCTCTATTGTAATTCAATACCATAGATATTTGTGCTAAGAGTGTCTCTGTTCAGTTATTTATAACTGCCACTAGGAAGATGAGGTACTATGGCACAAAACATGATGCATATGTATAAGTAAAAGATGGCTAATAATGCTTTCTGGGTGAACAGACTGGGCAGTCAAAGGTGGCATGTCTGCAGGGCAGTTTCTGTTGCATGGAGGGCCATTACCTGGAGAGTTACTGAGCTGAGGGGTTGTTGGGCTTTTGGCCTTGTTGAGGACAATGCCCACAACAGGATCAGTAACATGTCTCATCTCTGTAAATTTCTTATAAATGGCACACCCACCTGTTACAAATGTGAGAAAGATCCCAGAGATTTTCTTCATATGGTGTGGAATTGGGACAAGGCCAGGCCCTTCTGGTCACAAATTACAGCCGTTATCCCTGCTACCTTCTAATTCCCCAATATTTGTAATCCTAAATTGTGCTTATTGTTTTTTTTCGAAGACTTGGAAATAAGTGCCATGCGTAGATTCTATAGATTTTACTGTACTATGCCAGGAAGAGGGCAGCGCTCCAACAGATTCCTACTGAACCCCTACATATTAAGATGTGGAAAAGGTTGATGAACCAAAACCTTCCCTTGTATAAACTAACCTATGAAGCCAGGGGGTGCCTAGGGAAATTCTCTAACATATGTGGGAGCTTTGCTGGATAACCAGGATTCCAGGGACTCCCTTCTCTCACTAATTACCCTTCATTCTAAAGCACCCCTCTACAGGCATACCCCACTTTTAAGTACACAATGGGGTTTATTTACTAAAGCTGGAAAGTGCAAAATCAGGCTGTCCCATGGTTGATATCAGAAATAGCTATTTGCACTTAACTGTAATATAATATAAAAAAGCAGGACAGCGCAGATGATTAAACTAAAACTAAACTCAAATATAATAAAAGCAAAAGCAAAAAGAATAGTCCATTCTCTTGGAAGTGAGATGAAAACGGGAAATCAATGCATCCAGCAGAAGTGCCCAAAGATATCCAGTGAAATGGGTGATATAGACATCAAATATGGTGACTTGAGTGACACCCTCCACCATCAATAGCAATGGGCGCTCAACTCAGGAGATGGACCCCTGAGTAAATCAGTCAGGTCGGATAAAGCGGTCCCTTGCGGGGAATCAAACAGCAAACCCAAACGCTGGTATCAGATATGGAACTTGCTATACCTCAAACTGGTGTCAGATATAGACCTTGCTAAGCTTCAAGCTTATCATCACCATAGGACTATTCTTTTTGCTTTTGCTTTTATTATATTTGAGTTTAGTTTTAGTTTAATCATCTGCGCTGTCCTGCTTTTTTATATTGTACTATTTTTGGGATTTGGTAATTTGACCCTCAGTATCTCAGCAGCAGTTTATCTTATGGTTTGTTATTTAGTGCTGGTTGATTTGTTTTCTTTTCTTTTTCACTTAACTGTAATGCATGATGGTAAAATACCAGTTAACCTTCTGTGCCTAGTGGGCACCCCTGTGTCCTGAGCCTCAAAGTTGTAAATGTGCGGCACTTCTGCCTTTGACTGCTAGTCTCACAATATGTTGAGTGAGGTTTGGTGATGTCAATACAGTGCTGCTCACTGTTAACCTGGGGGCTTCTTGGAGTGGAAGTTGTACATGAGGCCTACTAGTGCAAGGATCTCACTGCTTTTTCTTTATGCATTCTGCAGAACTGTGTTTTCTGTTCCTCTCCTGATGCTTCCTCACTAGATCACCAGTCATCAGGGGGCAGCTCTGACATGAGGAAGCAAAGAACTGTACCTCTACAAAAATGGCCACCTTCACACAAAAACACAGTGTGGAACAAGGCCATGTACGTTGGTAATAGGAACAAATCAACTGCAGGGAGACCAAAGGCTGGAAAACTAGTTCTTTGTTGTCTGCCTGCCTTTTTTGGGCACAACTTCCAGAATTATGGTCCTCTGTAGAGTCAAACTGAGTTCATGAAATTAAAACTCCTACGGGGGTAGAGTTATTTGGCAGAAAAGACATGCAAAATCTCTTCTGATAACAATTTTCTTTTTCTTTCTTCTAGCAATTTTTAATTTTGTGTGTAAACTGCATGACACATTCGCAGACTAGTATATACTCAACTGTTACCTGCTGTGTGGAGCCAATGTAACTCTTGTGTGCATGCACAGGATTTACATCATCAATGCCTGCTCAATGGCTGAAGAGGAACAATGTGGGACCCCGGAAAAAAAAATGGCTAAGAAGAGGGCGGCAGCAGGAGGAAGGAGCAGTGACAGAGAGCTTTGATGTACCATCTAGTGAAGGGCACTCTAGTATGCCATTATGTGCAAGGGCACTCTAGTAGGTAAGTGTACAATTACCTAGCAATTACCTACCTACAGCAGAGAAGAAGCAGGGGGATGAAACGGTGACAGCAAGCCTTGAATTGCCAGCACTAGAGGATGGCATGCTATGTGACATTCTGCTGTGTGCCTAAATTCTGCTTTAAATGATATAGTTGTAATGCAAACTTATGTCAGAAACAAGTCACTAGAGGATATGTACTGTAAATAAATAAACTCTTTAAAGACACGGAATGCATCAGGTGGTCAAAGTAAATGGGCACCTAATGGATACTAAGCACACAACCTCTCAGATAAATTACATATTATACTATTCCAGCTTATACTAGCGGCAGCTCTGAAAGCAAAGCTGACTTGCCTTGGGCTGCTATTGGGTTAATTTTCACAAACATTAAAGCAAGTACAACTATTTAGTACATGTTCAGTACAAATTATGCAACATCATGTACTCCTGCCAATGCCTTGACAGGATTTCTAAGAACAAATTGCTACTGAGCAGATGTACCAAGTACATCATGTGTGATTGCTAAGTGAATCTTGGATTGTTAAGTTAACTATTACTAATTGCACAAGTAAACCTGTCATAAAAGAAATATAGGGGCTGCAACTGATGATCTGCATGTGAAAATGCCAGTTACTTGGCATTTATGCAAAAAAATTAATAAAATATATATATATACCGTATTTATCGGCGTATAACACGCACCGGCGTATAACACGCACCCCAAGTTTAGGAGGGAATTTTAAGGAAAAAAAAGTTTTAGGAGAGAAGTTTAGGGAAAAAAAAAAACTTACATTTAAGCGTCATTTGCAGCTTGCCCAGCGTCATTTGCAGCTTGCCCAGCGTCATTTGCAGCCTTTCCCAGCGTCATTTGCAACCTGCCCAGCGTCATTTGCAACCTGCCCCAGCGTCATTTGCAACCTGCCCAGCGTCATTTGCAACCTGCCCAGCGTCATTTGCAGCTTGCCCAGCATCATTTGCAGCTTGCTAGTGTCATTTGCAGCTTGCTAGTGTCATTTGCAGTTCACCATCGTTTAAATTTCCCGCCGCGAGAAATACCGCACATGCGCGGCTGAAAAAGACCGAACCGCGGCCGAAAAAGGCCGAAGTGCGGCCGAAAAAGACCGAGCCGACTGTTCAGCTCCGCTCGGAGTCCCGCCTCCCTGCTGTTTCGGGAGCGAGCGCAGGGAGGCGGGACTACGAGCGGAGCTGAACAGCCGGCTTCGGTCTTTTTCGGCCGCGCTTCGGCTTTTTCCGGCCTTTTTTTCGGCCGCGGTTCGGCCTTTTTCGGCCGCGGTCGCCATTTTTCGGCACCGCAACCGATTTTTGTCATTTTTTTTTGGGGTATCGGCGTATAACACGCACCCACGACTTTCCCCCGATTTTAAGGGGGAAAAAGTGCGTGTTATACGCCGATAAATACGGTATATATATATATATATATATATATATATATATATATATACACAGTATATATACTGTTGGGAAAATAATTATTTGATCCCCTGCAGATTTTGTAAGTTTGCCCACTTATAAAGAAATGAAAGCTCTATAATTTTTATCAAAGGTCTATTTTAAATGATAGAGACAGAATATCAACCAAAAATCCAGAAAAAACACAATACAAATGTTATAAATTGAGTTGCAGTTCAGTGAGTAAAATAAGTATTTGATCCCCAAGCAAAACATGAGTTAGTACTTGGTGGAGAAACCCTTGTTGGCAAGCACAGAGGTAAGACTTTTCTTGTAGTTGGGTACCAGGTTTGCACACATCTCAGGAGGGATTTTGGTCCACTCTACTTTACAGATCTTCTCTAAATCCTTAAAGTGGTTGTATACCCTTTTTTGTTATTTTTACCTACAGGTAAGCCTATAATAAGGCTTGCCTGTAGGTAAAATTAATATCTCCTAAACCTGTACGGTTTAGGAGCTATCCACTCTGCATGCAGCCGCTGACATCAGCCGCACATGTGCTGTGAAGGGCCGGCTCACCTCCCAGGGAACAAAGTTAACCCCTTGATCACCCCTATTGTTAACCCCTTCACTGCCAGTGACATTTTTACAGTAATTAATGCATTTTATAGCACTGATTGCTGTATAAATGACAATGGTCCCAAAAATGTGTCAAAATTGTCCGATGTGTCCGCCATAATGTTGCAGTCATGATAAAAATTGCAGATCGCCGCCATTACTAATAAAAAAAAGTTAATAATAAAAATGCCATAAAACTATCCCCTATTTTGTAGATGCTATAACTTTTGCGCAAACCAATCAATATACGCTTATTGCGTTTTTTTTTTTTACCAAAAATCTGTAGAAGAATATGTATCGGCCTAAACTGAGGAAAAAAAATGTTTTTTCTATATTTTTGGGGATATTTATTATAGCAAAATGTTAAAAATATTGTGTTTTTTTTTAAATTTAAAATTTTTTTGTTTATAGCTCAAAAAATTTAAAACGCAGAGGTGATCAAATACCACCAAAAGAAAGCTCTATTTGTGGGGAAAAAAAGGACATCAATTTTGTTTGGGTTCAACGTCGCACGACCGCACAATTGTCAGTTAAAGCGACGCAGTGCCGAATCGCAAAAAGTGCTCTGGTCAGGAAGGGGGTAAAATCTTCCGGGGCTGAAGCATTTAAAAGAAGCCTTTACCCAACACATACTACTGCATAAGCTTGCACATTAGGGTAAAAGAGGAGAATTAGTTAGGGCTCGACCTTTTCTTTTTTTTTTTTCAATCAGGCAGAGCCTATCTCAGGCTCTACAAAAATAACAATCGCCTTTGGGTGGAATGATCATATTCGTACACATGTTAGGAATAAGAGAAAGGAGAACTGGATAAAGCAAACAAATCCATGCTATTTATTTATAACATGTATTGTATTGGCTCTTTAAGAATGAAAAAAACATTATTCTAATAATGATGGGAACTTGATGTTGAATTGTGTTTCTTCCTATGAGTCTGGGCTCTAGTGCTCCAAGGCCAGCTACTTTCCTACCACTGTGAAAAACAGCATTGAACCCAGGCCAGTATAATTAAGACCGAGGATACAGGATCAGACGGACAAACAGTGGGAGGCAGACAATGCCTGCCTTGATACTCAGATCTATGTAGGGTGCTGAGAATGTGCAATCTCTGAAGTTCTTTCTTATGGTTAAAAATGGCAGTGGCTTCACTTAACCCCTCTGACAGAGTTAAGTGTTACTAAACCCAGGACCCTGCATTCACTATATCTGGTCTCCCACAGTACACAGAACATGGAAATGCAATAGTTTTAGTAAATATAAACTGCTAAATACTTTTTATCATCAGCAGTATATAGCAGTCTTGTGACTTCTATCAGCGTCTGGTTACAGCTTGTGGGAGAAATTTTCATTCTCACCTGATTGTCCTATGAGGCTGCATGACCCCTGACCCTCTCTCTGGACAGTGCTGATTGGCCCTGTGCTGATCACATGCACCCTCCAAAAATAAAAATGAAAACTCTCAAAACACAGCAAACTGAGCATGTGCAGAGTGCTCCCAATGCTCTGTTCTACCAGGAGATGGTTTGGGGACTTTGAAAGAAGGGGAGGATCAGAGAACACAGGATCAAACAGCCTTTTTACACAATGTGCAGGATTAACCCCTTAGGCTCCACATTGAGTATGACAAGCATGTTTTACTGCATTATACAGACTGATTTTACTGTTGTGGGTTTAGTAATACTTTAGGTACTATAACACAACATAAACAGTCAGATTCCATAGATCCTTAAAGAGGAAGTAAACCCTGATGGGTTTACTTCCTCTTTGTTTCCCTGCAAAGGTAAAGCATAATGGACTATTATGCATTGCATAGTAGTCCATTATGTGTCACTTACCTGACACAGGAGCCAGCGATGTCACCGCTGTCCCCTTGTGTACGGAGCCTCCATCTGCTTGGTGAGTCTCGCTGCTCCGGCGCTGTCATTCGACGGAGCCGCGATGACGTCACTCCCGCTCATGCGCACGGGAGCCGCCACTCGCGGCATATCACCTTTAACAGCGGCACGCTCAGTGCGCCTGCGCGCCGCTGTCTACGGCGCATGCACCGTAGACAGCGGTGCCTGTCTTTTGGCAAATATATCCTAAACCGTGTAGGTTTAGGAGATATTTCTTGGACCTACAGGTAAGCCTTAATCTAGGCTTACCTGTAGGTCAAAGTGGTTTGTAAGGGTTTATAACCACTTTAAAGGTGACCTGTAGTCTTAAAGCCCAACTGCAGCTTTAAAATTAAATTGCCCTGCAAGTGGAATGTTAGTCAGAAAATTAAGTCCTGCTAGATCACGTCAGATTGGTCCCTTTGGCAGGTAAAGCTATGTAAAAATAAGTGCTTATAATGTTTAAAGCGGAGTTCTGCTTAAAAAAAAAATTATTAAAAGTCAGCAGCTACAATTACTGCAGCTGCTGACTTTTAATAATCAAACACTTACCTGTCCCAGGATCCAGCAATGCAGGGGAACGAAGCTCCACTCGTCTCCCCCTCCTCTCTGCGGTGCTGGCATTGTAACTGTGGGCGCCCGGCTGTGCCTTCACAGCCGGGCACCCATTGCGCATGCGCGAGCCGCGCAACATGCCGTGACTGGCTGGGCAATCATCTGGGACCTGTGACGTGTCCCAGATGATTCCCGAGAGGGAGGGCAAGAGGTGATCTCCCTTCCGGTGCCGCAGTGCGCCGGGAGGAAGTGGGAGCTGGGACCCCCCCCCCCAAAAAATGACATGACAAATGTGGCATGTCAGGGGGTCACCTTCCCATAAAGCAGAAGTTACATTTTTGGGTGGAACTCCGCTTTAAAATCCAGTAATACACTGCCTCACCCTGCCTGCTCTGCACATGCTCAGTTGCTCTCCATTTTTAGGCACTGTTGAGTATGTAGAAGCCGATCTGCTGACAGCCTTAAGTGGATGTAAACCTGATTCCTGAAATTTGAGCATATATCTGCAGTGTTTTCTCATCTCTCTTCAAAGCACTAAGTCCTGTGGCTTTCCCCTGCTCCATTCTTCTGTCATCAGCATGATAACTTCTGAGCAGTTCTCCTTTAACTGAGATAAAACCAGCCTGAAATTTGTGTCGAAGGACGTTACTATAAGTAAGTAAGTATAATGCCCCGTACACACGGTCGGATTTTCCGACGGAAAATGTCCTATTGGACCATGTTGTCGGAAATTCCGACCGTGTGTGGGCTCCGTCTGACTTTTTCCGTCCAATTTTCTGACAACAAAGTCCTATCAGACTTTTTCCGATCGTGTGTAGCGAATTCCGACGGACAAAGTGCCACGCATGATCAGATCACATTACAAGACCAAAGCTATTGGCTACTAGCCTCTACGTAGTCCTGTCGTACGCAACGAACGTCACCACGTTCAGATTTTCCAACAACTTTGTCCGACCGTGTGTATGCAACACCAGCGTCGGACAAAATCCGTCGGAAAAAATCTGACGGATTTTGTGGTCGGAATTTCCGACCGTGTGTATGGGGCATAAGATTAGCAGAGAGCTAAATTATTCACAGAACAGCTCTGAGAGTCTCTGCCTATGTGGAGTGGGGGGCATGTGTGCCTTTCCTCCAATCAGCTGATTTTATGCCCAGTACTAAACAGGAAGAGAAAATCTCTAACACCATCTGGACTTTCTAAAGAATATATAAAGCTGAAGACAGCAGATATACATGTAAAACTTATGTATGGAGATTTGTTTCATCTCTGTTTATCAGCAGAGGCTGTTCATTTCACTGGGTATATGTGAGGGTTTACATCTACTTTAAATCGGAATTAAACCCTCCTATCCTTTACACCCAAGGAAGCTTCTTCTGTTTAAACTGCAGCTGCCATGGTGCTGCACATGTGATCAGTTATGACACCAGCCATTTGATAGTTTGACAGTTTGGTCACAGTTTGGACACTAGCAAATGTGACAGTTTTAATTTGCAGCATTCCAGGAATGTAACTGTTTCTTGAAACTGGTAAATCAATGGGTTTAGTTCCACTTTATGATTTTCTGATGTTCAGGGGCTCTGGGCTTCAGCAAAATGGCAGCCTCCAGCAAGAAGAAACAGGAGAAATACTGGAGGTAATTTACAGCACACAATAATTTTTGTAGCATAATTATTAATCTTCCTAGCTAAAGAACATTGTTTTTTTATCAGGTTGTTATGGGTAAAGTTCTGTTTTAAATAAATAAAAAAAAAACAGCTTTCTCTGCAGTACTTACCTTATCTCAAGCTCTGTTCCCTGCAGAGCCACTGTAGGATCATTTAAGCTACCTCCTGTAAGCCCAGGGCATAAAGGACCCTTTCCCTGTGCTCACAGGAGAATGCTGCAGGACCTGTCAGCCACTACAGAATGAAGAGGAGGGAAGGATCTGGGATATTAGGTGACCGGGCCGAACACCCCCATACTAGAAGTTTGTATACAAAAAACAATAAAGGTGGTGGGGGGCACCATTGAATTAGGTTTTAATTTATGTTTTTCAGGTGGAGCCTTAGAAGGGGGAGGGTGCCTGAAGTCTGTAAAGAGTTTAAAAAAGAGGTCCACCCCCCCCCCCCAACCCCACGAATAATTAAAAGTCAGCAGCTACAAATACTGCAGTTGCTGACTTTTAATATATGGACACTTACCTGTCCAGGGAGCCAGCGATGTCAGCACCCCAGCCAATCTTCGGATCGGCTGTTGGGTGCAGCCGCCGCCATTCCTGGTAAGGGAACCCTACTGTGCATGAGTGAAGCACACTGCCCGTTCTAATTGGTCCGGCGGCAGAGGAGATGGTCCCGGAAGTGGGGAACGGGTACCTGTCAAAAACAGGTGCCTGTTCCCCCCTCCCCCCTGAAAGGTGCCAAATGTGGCACCGGAGGTGGGGGTGGAGACAGAAAAGCGGGAGTTCCACTTTTGAGTTGAACTCCGCTTTAAATACCTATAATGCAGATGACAGCCAAGGACAATGTGATCAAGGCTGTTTTGATGGGTTCACCAAACATTCATTTGGCCATGCTGACACATGCCCTGTTGATTGAAGTGAAGTGTGAGTTTTAATGGCAGGTGCACCTTACTATGAATGACAGTTTGGGAAGTAGTGTCGGTGGTACAAAAAATATGTTTCCACATACCTGATGTAGAGCTGTCAAGCCATCTTCATTACTGAGGTTGGGGTCCACATTACTCTTAAGTAATACCAGGACTGCAGAAGACAGAGAGAGAGAGAATAGTTGTAACCTCATTTTAAGGAATACATAGCCTTTTCAAAGATTATTTAGTCTAATGTGCAAACTTTTGCCAAGAAAGTCTAATGCTGGCACAGCCAACTGCCACTTACTCAACTTGCAATTGGTCAATAAGGCTGTTCATCATCTTAAAACAAATGTGTGGCCCCTGTTAGGGTGTTTGAAGCGAGTTCTTTCTGAAAACATCTCTCAGTTACAGGACCCCAAAATGTCAGGTTGCTCTATAATGCAACAAAACACCCAGAACCTCTATAGTCACACTCCTGTATTCCTTACTTCTCTATTGGCTACATTGTGTGATGGATGACCACAAAGGCAAATAGAGAGGTGAGTAAAGCAGAAGGGGTAGTCATAGTGCAACATCGGCACTATTGTTGCCTCCTCGGGACCCTGTTAGGGGCTATAGGGTAACGTTAGTAGACCGATGAGGAGTTGCAAGAGGTGGGCAGGGATGGTCATCACATCTTTCTCTACGAAAGTCAGGATTTATTTGCATATCTGAAAGATCGGGATTTTGGGGACCCTGGTATAATCAGAAAACTATACAGGCATACCCCACTTTTAAGTACACAATGGGGTTTATTTACTAAAGCGGGAAAGTGCAAAATCAGGCTCACTTCTGCATAGAAACCAATGAGGTTCCAGGTTTTATTACCCAAGCTTAATTGAACTTGCCGAGGTTAGAAGCTCATTGGTTTCTATGCAGAAGTGAGCCTGATTTTGCACTTTCCAGCTTTAGTAAATAAACCCCATTGTGTACTTAAAAGTGGGGTATGCCTGTATAGTGCTACAGACACAGTGGGGTTGATTTACTAAAACTGGAGAGTGCAAAATCTGGTGCAGCTGTGCATGGTAGCCAATCAGCTTCTAACATCAGCTTGTTCAATTCAGCTTTGGCAAAAAAAACCTGGAAGCTGATTGGTTTCTCTGCAGAGCTGCACCAGATTTTGCACTCTCCAGTTTTAGTAAATCAACCCCATTGACACCTTGGGGTACTTTTAGTTATGAAGAGGTTTAACTTAGCCTTCTATCATAAAACCTTAAAAACATCATAAACAGAAAAATGCATATTTTCTGATTTCCTCCACCATAGCATATCATTTATTATATTATTATTATTATTATACAGGATTTATATAGCGCCAACAGTTTGACGAGACAATACAGCAACAGTAAAATTCAAAACAAGAGGGTTAGAGGAGCTTTACAGGGGCTCTTTAAACCATTTGCTATTATTAGGGAGAGTGCCCACCGACAAGACAGAGGTCATTGGTTGGTTTAACTTTAGCCTATGCTATCCTGAAACCAAGAGAGGTTACTTAGCCCTGACAAGTCAAAAACGTCCATATTTTTGGTTATACATTTTTCCAGACATTTAAGAGCTAATATAAATTTTTGCAATTAATTGCAATTGCAGCGTTTTCAATTTATTCTAGATTGGCAGTTCTACATTGTTCAAGTTGTGTTTAATAATGTACTCAGTTAAACTGTGATTGATCACAGGGATGGCAGTAATGTGCAGTGGTGATATTCAGCAGGACCTTCCAGCGGGGCTTCGCCGGACTTGAAAGCGAACGGACTTGACCACACACGATCACGCTAAAAGTCCGGCGGTTGACGTGATGACGTACAGCGTCAACATCGGAAAGTCCGATCGTGTGTACACGGCATAAGACAATCAATATTTAAACATTATAAACACAATATGGAAACACTGACAATACCCATAACAAGTAATTTGCCCAGTTTGTACTTAACCACTTCAGCCCCGGACCAATTTGCAGCTAAAGGACCAGGCCCCTTTTTGCAATTCGGCACTGCGTCGCTTTAACTAACAATTGCACGGTCATGCGACGTGGCTCCAAAACAAAATTGGCGTCCTTTTTTCCCACAAATAGAGCTTTCTTTTGGTGGTATTTGATCGCCCCTGCGGTTTTTATTTTTTGCTCTATAAACAAAAATAGAGCGACAATTTTGAAAAAAATGCAATATTTTTTACTTTTTGCTATAATAAATATCCCAAAAAAATATATAAAAAAACATTTTTTTTTCCTCAGTTTAGGCCGATACGTATTCTTCTACATATTTTTGGTAAAAAAAATCGCAATTAGCGATTATTGATTAGTTTGCGCAAAAGTTATAGCGTTTACAAAATAGGGGATAGTTTTATAGCATTTTTATTAATAATATTTTTTTTTTTTTTATTAGTAATGGCGGCGATCAGCGATTTTTATTGTGACTGCGACATTTTGGCGGACACATCGGACATTTTTGACACATTTTTGGGACATTTGTCATTTATATAGAATTCAGTGCTATTTAAATAGCACTGATTCCTATGTAAATGACAGTTGTAGTGAAGGGGTTAACCACTAGGGGGCGGGGATGAGTCAGTGTGACGTGTTGTGTTTATTTTAGTGTAGGGGGCGTGGCTGTACGTGTGACGTCATTGATCGGCGTTCCCGATGACAGGGAACCGCCGATCACTGACAGTCAGTGTAGGAAGCGCGGGGAGAGGTTTGTTTACATAGACCTCTCCCCGTTCTTCAGCTCCGTAACCCGATCGCGGGATACCAGCGGCGATCGGGTCCGCTGGTCCCGCGGCCAGGGTCACGGAGCTCCCGACCGGGTCGCGAGCGCGCCGCTAGTGGCGCGCGCGCGACCCACGGGCAGGCACATGCACGATCACGTACAGGTACGTGATTCTGCCTGCCCGTGCCATTCTGCTGACGTATATCTGCAGTGGCCGGTCGGGAAGCGGTTAACCTCCCTAGCGGTAACCCCGAGCCTGGCTCGGGTCCAGCTTTTTGTGCTGGGAGCGGTAACCCCGAGCCAGGCTCGGGCTTGCGTGCAGGATGCAGGGGGGAAGTTACTTACCTTTTCCCCTGGATCCTGCGATGTCTCCCCGCTGTGTGAGCGAGCCGTCCGCTCGCTCGATTCACACAGTGCCGGTCTCCGTTCCCTGCGACGTTACGACGCACGGGAGCGGAGATCGGCGCCAAATTTAAAAAAGTTTTAAAAACACAACACATATACAATACTGTAATCTTACAGATTACAGTACTGTATACAAAAAATACACACCCCCTTTGTCCCTAGTGGTCTGCCCAGTGCCCTGCATGTCATTTTATATAATAAAAAGATTTTTTTTCTGCCTGGAAACTGGAGATTGTCCATAGCAACCAAAAAGTGTCCCTTTATGTCAAAAGTGGTTTTAGACCAGCTAGAAAACACCGATAAAAAATTAAAATCACAATTTATCATCAAACAATAAATTTAATGACAGCGACTATTCTGCAACTGAGCAAATTTCAGTGTTTTTGATTTGATTACATTATTGAATCATTTTTATATATATTTTTATTATATTATAATTTATGATTTTGTGTTTCAAACTTTATCATACCCGGGATGTCTACTAGACTCTGGCTCGGACAGATTTAAGTGAGTTATTCATAAGAATTGCATGCCTACAATATAAAAACGCCAAATTTCCATGCAAAATAATTGTACCGCTTTCAGCACCAAATTCCAGACAGAATCATACCGCCAGGGAGGTTAAAGTGATACTAGAGTCAAATTTTTTTTCCTTTAAAAATAACAAACATGTTATACTTACCTCCTTTGTGCAGTGGTTTTACACAGAGTAGCCCAGATCCTCCTCTTCTCAGGTCCTTATTTGGTGCTCCTGGGCCCTCCCCCCTGCCGAGTGCCCCCACAGCAACCAGCTCGCTATGGGGGCACCTGAGTTGAGCCGATGCTCTGTGTGTCCATTCAGACATGGACTTTGACAGCAGCGTGAGCCAATGGCGCTCTACTGCTGTCTCAGCCAATCAGGAGGGAGAGTCCGGGCCAGCCGAGCCTCTTATGCAACATCCCCCCAGATGATGTCTCTTTAGACGAAACGCATCTGGCTGAGCCCTGCTGATGTCTTTGCGTTACCCACACATTTACATTTTAAGCACTTGATCCACTTTCTAAATGTGCGTGTATCCAATTTTGTTTTAATAAATTTGACGTTTATACGGATTCACACTATGTGAAGTATTTTCTTTTTTGGTCATGCTATTTTTAACACTTGAGAGGATTTGGTCTGACAAGTAGGCTGCTACTGAAGATTGCTTCTTGGTGACATCTCTTGACCAATTGGATTGCCTGACAACTTGATCTGAATCCCAGACGTGGAGGTCCATATTTTGGTGGTTGCACCATAAGCCTTGTTGACTCACTGAGCATGTGCCCATTTGAGTCCTCTCACTCCGGTAAGCCTCCTCACTGGTGGTGGTTCTATTGTCTGTGTCCTCACCTCAACATTGATGTCACGTGGAATCCCACTTCTAGTTACACAATTTGTTGTCACCGTTTATTTAAAGACTGCTATGGTTATGTTTTAAAACAACTTTTGTAAGATGGCACATGGACTTTAGTTTGGGTGTGAATTTCACGTCTCATTTTCATTATTAGTTTTTGTAGTCATTGCACGGTGTACATTAGTTTGTATACATATGTATTTCCATGTTTTGAGCTCTGCACATAATTTCACTTTTTCTCTTATGCAACATCGCTGGATCGAGATGGAACTCAGGTAAGTATCAGGGGGGCTGAGGCACACAGAAGGTTTTTTATCTTAATGCATAGAATGCATTATGATAAAAAAAACTTCTGCCTTTACAACCACTATAAAAAATCAACACAGCATGACAAATTATTAGCCACTGATATTTACAGACAGTTGTAAAAATCACAGATTTTCTACAAACTGTCAGTAAATTTACTGACGGTTGACAACCCTTGTGTTTGTCTAATGCTATTTGCTTTATGTAAAATGGCTGTGCAAAAAGAAATGTATTGCAAATGCAGTGCAAACTGAAGGCGCCCATACAAACAAACCAGATTTCACTTTACTGTGGGTCTCTGATGTCAGTTAATTCGAATCTGTTTAATTTCCACCACAGTTACTTATACTTATTTCTTAAATGTATATTCAAATTATATTTGAATAATAATAAGTCCATAATGCATAGCACAGTCACTTACCGTATATACTCGAGTATAAACCGAGTTTTTCAGCACATTTTTTTGTGCTGAAAGTGCCCCCTCGGCTTATACTGGAGTCAAACGCTTTTCTGCAGCAGAGAATGACATTTTCCGACCCGACTTTGGTGCCTCGCATCTCAGGGCCACTTGGTGCTAAGAACCCCATTTTGGTGTGCAAACCCAGTGGAACCAGCACTACAACATTTGGGGTTCCTAGAACCAAGTGTCCCCTAGATACGGGGCCCCAAAGTCGGTTCGGAAAATGTCATTCTCTGCTGCAGAAAAATGCTTGACATTTTCCGACCCGAATTTGGGGCCCTGTATCTCGGGGGCCACTTGATGCTAGGAACCCCAAATTTGGTGTGCAATCCCGGTGGAACTAGCAATACAACATATCCAAATTGGGGTTCTTAGCACCAAGTGGCCCTGAGATACGGGGCCCCAAATTCGGTCAACTGTGTCCATCTGCAGCAATGTCATTTCGGGACCCTTCGGGGTCCAGAGACCCCAAATTTTGGCTGCAGCTGGGGGGCATTTAGGAACCATTAACTACCAAGTTTGAAGTTCAGGGGACCTATGGCTGCAAATGGGCACAGTAAGGCTGAAAATGGGCATCGTTGACCCACTTTTACACTTTTTATACCCTAGGATTATACTCGAGTCAATACGTTTTCCCAGTTTTTTGTGGAAAAATTAGGTGCCTCGGCTTATATTCGGGTCGGCTTATACTCGAGTATATACGGTACATTACCTGTAGATAGCAAGTATACATTTGGGCATACGGTATGTACAAGAACAGATTTGCCTACTAAAATGTGACCTACATTTTTTGAAAGTGGAACGCCATCTGTTTGGATAGAGTGTGCATAAGTTTAAATTTCTGTCAAAACATTTTATTGCTGGGTCCCTATTGAGAATTGACATTTCCCCATACTTCATGACCCTGTAACATTCAGAGCATTGCAGTGTTACAACCATCCTGCCATTCCTTCTTCCAGGAGTGCATCCTCTACTTATTATTATGAAGGAACCATGACCTGTGAAGGACTTAAACCCCAAGTCTATAAAGCCACCATAAACAAATCTCTACCCCCTCCAACAACCCCCCACAAATGACGTGCCACGGTTATGGAGTAAATGGCCTTGACGGCCTTTTATTAACAAAATAACATAATTAAATAAATAACCTTTAGTACTTCCCAAGGGTCTTAGAGGGGAACACACAAAACTGGTCACTGCGACAAACTTTGTTTAACTTTTAGGCCTCCAGTCGCAAACCCCCAGACTGTGAGACGGTACCCAACCTTCGCAGTGACCTACCATTACCCCCTCCCGGTTAACCCCTCTTAACCAGAAGGTACCTTATAACCCCCATGCCACCGATGGGTACCAACCAAGTTATATATCCATATAACATACATTTCCTCCTCCTCACAGACCCAAAACACTGCCTTTCCAAATTACCATAACTAGGGAGGGTGGGTGGGAATCTCTTCCCCGCCGCTCTCCGGTGACGCAATCCTTCCCTCACTTCCCCTTCTCTTCCATATGGCCCAGTCCCCTCAGCACTCCCCTTTCCTTAAAGGCGAAAACCCCTATTACTACAGCATGACTGTGTAGTCCACACAAGTCATGCTGTCCCTGTGCCGATACCTCTTTCCCTCAGCTCCGGTACTCTCTTTAGGGTGGCAGTGATAATGTCACCAGCTGAACTTTCTTTTTCTCCTCTCTTGAGTGCCTCTTCATAGATTCCTATGGAGGAACTACTAGGGGTTAGTCCCACCAACCCTTAGAGGACTGACCACATGAACCACAAAAAATATTATGCATTTATACTTTAAATAGCAGAAAAACAACTAGAAAGTCGCCTAGGTTAAGGTCTGTGTCAGGTTTCTGTGGTAGTGAGCTCTTGTAGAACGTCAACCCAGGGGTTCCCCGGGGTGCGGAGTCTTAGCTCCAGCCTGCTTTTTCACCAGGGCGCCTGATGGTGGGGATGGACTTGCTGTAAACTGGAACCAGGATGCGGCCCCCAGGTTTGCCCAGTTGCCAATACGGAGACCATTCGCGTGTGCAAAAGGCAGGAGACAGAGGAAGATCCAGGAAACAAGCTAAGGTCAGCACAGGTGGCAGACAAACCCAAACAGAATATGAAGCCGGTGTTCTATCAGATTACGGCTACGCGTCAGATCGCTACGTGTCGTGTAACGCATGTTGGAACGCACAATGAATGCACAGTAAGTATTTTTTGGTTGGAACATCCCTTCCGTTACACGATCTGACAGGTATCGGTAATCTGATAGAACACTGGGGTAGGTACATAAACCACTAGCAAACAGGAGCTCAGAGAACTTGGAAGCTGCTCAGGCAACCCGGGCTGCACTGGGTTTGTCTTATTTAGGAAAGCAAACTGGGAAGCAAGCCAGGAAGTGACAGAAGGGATATAAGCCTGGGTTCACATTTGTGCGATGTAGACACCACATGTGATTTGAACAGGAATTTTGTATGGCTGAAATCACATTGCATCCGCACCAGAATGGTGTTTATTCCCCTGCACCTGAATTGCATGTAATATATATATATTTCTTTATTAAAGCAAATAGTCATGAACGTGAAAGAATAGAAAAGTAAAAACAATGGGCTGAAAACACCATACATGTGCTTCAGCACAAAGTAACAGGTTTTCTTGATAGTCTCGTTCTTCACACTGAAGGGGCGGTGGATGAGCTGTGTTTTTACCGTTCCCTCCTAAGCTGCAAAGGCATGGTACAGCAAAATGTATCTCCCCATCACACTTGGCTGGCCGTACTGTCCGCCTAACGCAACCCATTCAGCAACTGTGTGCATTGCTGCATTGTGCAGTGGTGTGTGTTTTTAGGGACATAACGCCTTCTCATCAAATTGTCAATTACCCTCTGATGAGCAGTCCACCATGGATCACTTCTGCGAGAGCTAACACTAGTGTAAACTAGCCCTTAACCACCTCCCGCCTGCCATATTGTCAATTGACGGGCACAAGGTGGCTCTCTCGTTCTGGGGGGAAGTCATATGAGGTCGCCCCACTATTGCCTCGCTTGCCTCCGGTGATGAGGGTCTTTACCCGTGTCCAATCGCAGATGATCACATGTAAACAAGGAAATGCCAGTTATTGGCATTCCTCTCTTCACACTGACAGCGTGTGAGGAGACGAGAGCTGATCAGCGTCATTTCCTCACAAGGGAAATCTGCGCAGATAATCAGGGCACTGATCATCAGTGCAGCCCCAACAGTGTCCAGCAGTGATGCCAATAAGTGCCCAGCAGTGATGCTAGTCAGTGCCCAGCAGTGATGCCTGTCAGTGCTCAGCAGCGCTTGCTCATCAGTGCCGCCTATCAGTGTTGCCTATCCGTGCTGCCCATCAGTGCACAGAAGTGTTGCCTATCAGTGCTGCCTATAAGTGCACAGATGTGTTGCCTATCAGCACTGATGGGTACTGATTAGTGCACAGAAGTGTTGCCTATCCGTGCTGCCTATCAGTGCACAGATATGTTGCCTATCAGCAGTGTTGGTCATCTTACTTTAAAAAAGTAATTAGTTAAGTTACAAATGACTTCTCCCAAATAAGTAATTGAGTTAGTAACTCAGTTACTACATTGGAAAAGTAATTAGTTACTTAGCAAAGTAACTGTGACTTGTTTTTTTTTAATATTCTTAGGGGCGGGTCTAGTATTACTGTAAGCAAGGGGCGCGTTCCCCCCTGCACGTCTATTTCCCCTCTGTACCCCCCTGCATGTCTGTTCCCCCCCAACACATATATCTGTTTCGCCTCTGTACCCCACTACACATCTGTTCCCCCCCCCACACACACACACATATATCTGTTCCCCCTCTGTACCCCACTACACATCTGCCCCCCCACACACACATATATCTGTTCCCCCTCTGTACATCTGTCCCCCCCCCAAACTCACGGATCGGATCGTTGCTTGGATCAGAGTCACGGATCGGATCATTTTTAGAATCAGCAAATAATAATTGAATTTGCAAAAACCTTTGAAAATTCCACCACCATAAAGCCCCCACTGTAATATCCACAATCTCCCCTACTGTAATATTGGCTGAGCAATGGCTGGGTACGGCTGAGCATGGCTGGGTACGGCTGGGTATCGCCGAGTATGGCTGGCTATTACCGTGTATTGCAGGGTATGGCTGGGTATGGCTGGGTATGGCTGGGTATGGTAGAGTATTGGCAGGGTATTGCAGAGTATTAGCAGGGTTTTGCAGAGTATTGGCATGGTGTTGCAGAGTATTGTCAGGGTATTGCAGAGTATTGTCAGGGTATTGTAGGGTAGTGCAGAGTATTGGCAGGGTGTTGCAGGGTATTGCAGAGTATGGCTGTGTATTACCGAGTATTGCAGAGTATTGCAGAGTATGGCTGGGTATTACCAAGTATTGCATAGTATGGCTGGGTATTACCGAGTATTGCAGAGTATGGCTGGGTATTACGGGGTATTGCAGAGTATGGCTGGGTATTACGGAGTATGGCTGGGTATGGCAGAGTATTTTTTTTCCCGTTTTTTACCAAAAGAAAGCTTTATCTGTCTCAGCATTGGGTACAGCATTGCATAACCATGCCATTGTCATTCATGGTATGACAGGACTGAAAGCTGAAAAATGGCCTGGGCACGATTGGGGTGAAAGTGTCCAGCACTGAAGTGGTTAAAATTAGCCTATACTTCGTCCTGAATGGGCAATATACAGGTTCAATTAACTGCACCAGATTGTGGCATCTGACCCAGGAGGAGATAAAAGAAAGCAACGCTTTACCTTAATATGTATTGACAATGATTACTGCAGACAAAGCATTCACACCCTCCTCTAGAGTCGGTTCCTACTACTATCTTGACAATGTAACTAATGGACCCTCACTGTTTACACAGCACGGTGTTAATCAAAGAAGCAGTAGATTCGGCCACAGATTGCCCTGTGTGCTTAGTTCCTATCACAGAGCAGGTAAGGTCCAGCCTTCATCTGAAATCACTGTAAAGCCTTGTACACACACACACATGATCAGACTTCAAACAAACTTTTCCGTGGATTTATGTCCAAAGGGCGTTGGCCGTGAACTTGTATTGCACACGGCAGGACTTTTTCAGCCAACTTTCACCAAATCACGTGTTTTTTCTGCTCTTTACCGCCACCCTTTGGTCAACTTCTGTATTGTTTTGCATTGGTTCTGAGCATGCATGTTTGTACTTTGGACTTAAAGTGGTTCTGCACCCATTTCATTTAGTAAATCTCTTTGCCTTCCAAATCAGGCAAAGAGTACTAAATGAAATGTGTTTTTTTTTTTTTTTACTTACCTTGTAATTGATGACTTCCGGTCTTCTGTCTCTTCGGCGGCGGGCGGGGTCTCTGCGTCAATCGTCGTCAGGCCGCACTGTCTCCTGGGATCTGGTGTCATTGTTCCCAGGAGTCAGTGCGGACACGAGATTTCGGCCACATCTTCCGAAATCTCGCGAGATTTCGGACACATCTTCCGAAATCTCGTGAGATGTCGGCAGATGTGCCGTTACTGCGCACGCGCGAGTAACGGCGGTGCATGCTGGGCCATCTAAAGTGCCTGTGGGGGTTTCACATGCCCACAGGCAAGATGGCCACCAGCACAAAAGAAGAAGATGAAGAACTTCATCGGACGAAAACCGGCGGCGATCGAGATGGAAGATGGAACAGGTAAGTCCCCCAATTGAGCTATATGCCCTTGGCATATAGCCCAAAAAAAAAAAAAAACGGGTGCAGAACCGCTTTAAGTCTGATGGATTTCTGTACACACGATCGGACTTTGCTCCATTGGACTTTTGTTGCCGAAAAGTTTGTCTGTTTGCAGAGCGAGCGTTTGTCCGATGAAAACCGAAAAAGTTTGTCTGATGGAGCGTACACACGGTCGGATGTTGCCTAAAAACAGCTAATTTGCATGTTTGTTGTCAAAAAGTCAGATCGTGTGTATGGGCCTTAAGGCTGACCAATGATGAGCAGGTTGAACAAAGAAAAAATATGACCTGATTTCCCCATCCGGATGGATGGGGGAATCCTCCCCACTGTGTCGTATTTTGACAGTGATGAGACTCCCCCACTGTCAGAATACACAAATCAGCACTGCAGTCTAAAGCCTGCAGCTCCGATTGAGTGACTTTTGAACAGAACAGGGTAGTTGAACAGAAGGCAACCAGTAGATCAACATCTGTTCCACCACAGTGGCCACACATAGATTTGAATTTGGACAGTCCCTGCTGAACCAGCTGAATTTTAACCCATGTATGGCCAGATTTAGTTATTGCATTGCTCTATATAAGGCAGACCCGTACCTGAATGTTCAAGTGTATGTAACATCTAATAAGCAGATTATTTTATTTGCTCCCTTTTGATTTGTTAAATATAACATTGAAAATGTTTTGTTATATCTGTTTGATAACTGCAAAAAATACCTGCTGATCCCACAAAAGCTTGTGGCTAAAAACGCTCATAAATGTTGAATAGTTGTGTTTTTAAGCTTGTTTTTTGAGTTTACAGCTGAAAAACTTCTCTTCAAACCCACTAGTTTTGTTTTTTTTTCCAGCAAGAAAATGTCCCTGCCAAAAAAATTCAGATAAAAGCTTATGTGTACATGGACACATATGCCGCGTACACACGGTCGGATTTTCCAACGGGAAATGTTCGATGGGAGCTTTTTGTTGTAAATTCCAACCGTGTGTAGGCTTGATGGGCACAAGTGGCTGCATATGATGGGCACAAGTGGCTGCATTTGTTGGGCACAAGTGGCTGCATATGACAGGCAAAAGTGGCTGCATATGATGGGCACAAGTGGCTGCATATGATGGGCACAGTGGCTGCAATTGATGGCACAGTGGCTGCATTTGATGGGCACAATGGCTCCAATTGATGGCATAGTGGCTGCATTTGATGGGCACAATGGCTTCATTTGATGGGCACAGTGAGGCTGCAATTGATGGGGTTTTTTTTCAGTATTTTTCAGTTTGTTTGTCCCCCCCCCCCCCAAAAAAAATTTGAGCACCAGCCGCCACTGGCATGTATCATTTATGGCAATGCACTGAATGGCAATGCACCTTAGTGTGTTGTCCTGTGCTGCAACACATGGCCATTGGCAGGGTATGTTGGAGTGACACTCAGAATAAATGACACTGCATTGCACCACCACACGTTATATTTCATGCTATGCATTACGCAGTAATATAAATGGAGCCTCAATAGTGTGCCTGTGTTTCTGTCTGTTCGAGTCATAAAGTGTTTGTTTGGCTTGGCATAATGCCCAGGGTAAAGAAAACGACGGGAAAAGTGTAGGGTGTGCCCAGGTGTTGGCGGTGTAGGTGCAAAAAATAGAACATTTTCTATTTTTGGCATATGCCCTTATTCTATACCTGTGTTTACGATAGCATCACCTTATACATGGAAGACATTCATGTCTATGGGAAGCTGCACTCTGCCCCTGGACTTTCCGGGCGGAGGGTATGAACTCCAGAGTGTACATTGGACGGGCACCGGGAGCCCATGTGCAAGACCCCTGAACCTATATTTTTCAAGTCACTCGAAATAAGGCAATTCAATCTGAAAATACAATGCAAATTAACACTTGAATTTAGTTTTGTGCGGTTAAAGGAAAAATCATCTTTCAGTTGGAAAAAGACTTTTCTGTTTTATTGTGCAGCCAGCTTTATATTTTAAAACTGACAAAAGATGATCATATGCATTACAATATGATTTGTGATATCTGGCGGTCCGGATCACTAGCCAGCCATCTTTCGTAAAAACAAACAAAAGTTTTATTTCTTCAAAACAGGCAAAAAAAAAATTGCTTTTCTTCAGCATAAACAAACAAAACAGTCCATAGTCTCTAGTACAAAAACAACATTTTAGCTCAGCGCCAGCATACATTTGTCCCACAACAGGGTTTAATGTTCCCGTCTGCTCCAGGGGTCCAGTAAAAAGGTTCAGTCCAGAAACGTCTCAGTAGACAAACAGCCCACGGCCATCTCACAACTGTGTCCTGTGTTATTCAATATCTCACGGACACATGCTGGCTGCTTCCTGCCCTTTTCAGCCTACATCTTGTAGGTGGGGGTAGCCTTTTCGGGACTAAAGTACTCATAGTCAGGTTGGAGGCTCTTTCCCACCCAAAATCTTCCTGAGCCTCCGAATTCCGAGACCTATATGAGGACTTAATAATCCTGGGAAAACTGCAAGTCAGTTGTCCACCTTTACCGGTCACCCAGAGCCCCTCATCCTGCACGGGTGAAAACCCTAACAAAGGAGACACATATCTTCCATCCAGAGCCGTTTTTAAGGCAGGGCAAAAGGGGCAGATGCCCTGGGCCCTGTCATTGTTGTGGGGCCCAAAGCAGCTGCCTCATACTTTCCAACTATCCCAGTTTAAATTCCCTCGTCCTTTGAGGTTTTAGTCCTGTGCTGTGTCCCAATATCTCAGTGTGAAGTGCTGGTACTAATGTTGCCCAGCTCTGCCCTATTATTGTGTACAGATGACTCACCAGTAGACCCTGTGTTTACATGTAAATAACCCGCACTCATATGTAAATAGCGGTAGCATTCATAAGTAATTAGCTGCGGCCGGCGGCATTGATATGTAAATAAAGGCGGCATTCATATGTAGATCATGCCCCCCTGCAGTGAGGAGATAATGTGCTGTAACCTCTAGCAACTAATCAGTGAGCCGTAATACTGTACCCTAATATATAGCAACCAATTAACAAGCATAAATCATTTGCTGTAACCTCTAGCAACTAAACAGTGAGCCATAATGTGTGCTGTAACCTCTAGCAACCAGTCAGTAAGCAGTAATGATATGCTGTAACCGCTGGCAACCAATCGCAATTGCTGCCTGATCTGATATAGTAAACCGATTATAAGTCTAGCTGCTATTTATTGTATTTCTCAGAGCAGGTGGAGAGTGAAATTGAATGGGGGGGGGGGGGGGCAAGAAAATTTTTGCCCAGGGTCCAATCAATATTAAAGACGGCCCTGCTTCCATCTGGGACCCATCTCTGGCGTCCTTTAGGTTTACCATAACTATGTGTGAGGTCCTACCTAAAAATTTTATTCAGTTAGTATGCAATTAGCATGCACTAAGCATACAAATTTAGGACTTGTATTGTATGTGGTATGAAAAAGCCAAGTGGAATAGCTACAGGCAATCTCTTGACCCATGGCCCTTAACCAATTCAGCCCCTCAAAACAAGGATAAAAGCTCTGGGGCCTTATCTACCTCCACCAAAATAGTGCACAGTATTAGTGTTCCTGGTGTAGCCAACACTCTGGTGGATTTTCTTAAGCTGGGCAATGACAGTGTGCATGAGAGGTGTGTGCGACATAGTGAATACTAGACATGTGCATTTGTTTTCGTCCGAATGCATTTTCGTCCGAATTTCAGGTATTTTTGTTATCGTTTTAACAAACGATAACGAACGTGCAGAATCCAAAAACCGAAAGATCCGACATAAATAAATGCTTTATTTTCGTTTTCGTTGCAACAGTTCGATATAGATAGGAGATTCGACATGACGCTGACAATAGCGATCTGTGTCCATCGAACCTGTGGTCCAATGTGCCTAACCTTAGCTCTATTAGTTCAAGATTATTCTACATAGAGAGAAAAGATTCAACATTATAGAGACAATAGCAAAAAAGGTTGAATGTGCCTAACCTAACTCTATTAGTCCAAGATTATTCGACATTAAGAGAGAAAAGATTCGACATGAAGATTCGACGAAGCAGTCGCCGCGAGCGGACATTTATGGTCAAATGCTCTTCCCATAGGCTATAGAAGAATTCTAATGCTGGTTGACTAGTAATAATAATTAATAAATATAATTATTACTAGTGTCATACAACATTAGAATTCTACTATAGCTTGTAGGCGGAACATTTGACCGGAAATGTACGATTGCGGCGTCGTTTAGTTTAGCTGCTCCATCGAATTTTCTTTGAACATTCGACAGACACCATAAGCCTTCAATGACAGATTCAACCCTAACTATTTCGGATTTTTCGGACGAATGCATTTTTTAACGAAACAAAATATCTAAAAACAAATTTCGGGAGAAACTTAAAAAAAATTTTTTTCGGACGAAAACTAAATTCTGAAACAAAATACTTCAGTGTGCACATGTCTAGTGAATACCTGAGTAGTCACAGCCAATGCCTTTGATCTCTTAAGGGAGTATATATATTTGATGTCTCCATTTGATGGATGTTTAGGATCCCCCATCCAAAGGAATATGGGGGGCTATGGTCCCCTAATCAGCGGAATATGGCATCCCTGGTCGTGCCCCCCCTGGGAGCTTTCAAGTTTGCCTCCTTCATTCTATGGGGTGAGGGAAGGATGATAACGTTTTTGGTCCTCTGTGTTATCATGGTTAGAGAGGACCTTGCAGTAAAATGCAAGGTTCGTTCAATAGGTCTGGGCCCCCTGTAATAATCTCTACTGTACGGTAAAACATTTGATCATCTTTCGCATTGCAGGGTCTGACATCTCCATCCTTCTGCTGGGACAGCTGATGAATCCAGAGCAGGTAAAATCTCAGGAGAAGACTCTCCAGTGCAAGTGCAAGAGCATCTTCTTGAGAAATTTGTACTGCTTCTAATCTCCCAGGATCTCCTGGGAAGGAGTGTGGCATCACCCTAAATATATAATTTAACTATTTTTCCTTACAGGTAATTTTTTGAAGGGGAATAAGGTCTGAATCTAATAAGTGGACCCTGCATGTCACTGAAAGGTCCACTTTAAAGTTTGTTTTTTAATGTCATAATGTAGAGAATAAGATTTCATTTCATTTGAGCCCAGTCTTGCCACACAGATTTACTCCAGCCCTGAGAAATCCTCTTTTATTGTTCAGTTAGAAATATCTTGATAAAGTGCTGAAAACTGCTGTGAGCGACAGGTGATTTACATATCTCATGCACTAGCCTGAGACAGGCACATCCTGTGTAATTATAAAAAGTGAGAAATTCACCCCTCCCCCACATAACAAATCCTGGTGATGAAAAGGAATGTTATCTGTGATCAGGTGACCTCAGACACACACACTGCACTAAAACAATCATCAGACCACTGGATGTTCTACTCTGCCCAACTCTCACTACATACATCTCCCCTATATTCTTCTTGCTGTTCACTGGAGAATACATTTTCTTTCACTCTGGTCTGTGGATCTGTGGTCTGTGCCTGTCTCAGGCTAGTGCATGAGATATGTAAATCACCTGTCACTCACAGCAAGGGGGCGTTTTTGACAAAGTTTTCAGCACTTTGTCAAGATATTTCTAACTGAACAATAAAAGAGGATTTCTCGGGGCTGGAGTAAATCTGTGTGGCAAGACTGGGCTCAAATGAAAGGAAATCTTATTCTCTACATTATGACATCCATCCAAGTTTACATCCACTTTAATGATGTCAGACTGTTTTCTGGATTGTGAAGTGAAAGTGACCAATGTCTAAATATTTCAGTATATTGTTCAACAGGAGGTGGTCTGGATTCCACATTCACTCCACACGCACCTAAGGGATCACTTATTTGAGTTATTATGGACAATCACAAGGGAAAGAGGTTGACCTAAGGAGATGGATCAACAGTGAGGCAAAGAGAAAGAGAATGAAGGTACAAAGTTGACCAGATCTTGTAATCTTTAAAGGAAACTGAGAGTTTCCCCCAATAAGCCTGGAGGGAGAGGTAGGTGCTTAATTGATGGTGGGTACTAGTATAGCATTGCTAATTCCATGTCTTAGTATTATCCCATCCATCATGAACTGGAGAGAAATTAGTGGAGGGGACAGCCTGAGGCCTAGTTAGAGTCCTGCCAATTGGCAGTGAAGGAAGGAATTGGAGCTGGGCACACAATGTGCATTAGGTTGTGTTGTGCAGTGCAGGCCCAATGCAATAACAAGGTGAAATACTTTGTTTGCTTAGTTCACAGTAATGTGTACTAAGCTTTCTGAAAATGGAATATGCTGCAATGTGTTATAATGAGTCACAGTACAATGTAATGCACGTTAAGGAAAAAGATTAATGTATTTTTGCTCCTGCTGTGAACAAAAAACCTGTACAGCAATGCAACAGCTTAAAAAATGCATATCAACAATGCAATTCCAAAAAAAAATGAATGTCAACGCACGCACTCTCATGTGCATTTAATGCGCGCCAATGTAAGCTAAATGCATTGGATGTTGTGTGAATCTAGCCTAGGGATGTGTGTGACCCAAGGAAATGTGGTTCCTTTCTAATGCTGCTGTGGTGGGGTGATCGTAGAGAGTGTCCAGTATAGTGATAAAGATCACACTTTACCTTGGCAGATGTAGCACCCTGGAGTTTAGGCAGGGTTGCTCCTCACAAATTGACTTGCCAGGAGTAGTTATTCTGGTTGATTCTTAGAGATCTATTGATTTCTCCCTAAGTTTGGCCTTGTTGCACTTTTCTCTTCTACCACTAGGTGGCCGGGTGGTACTAGATATGAGAAGGTCAATCCAAGGTCAGGTTATGGGTATGTGGGGTGTCTCAGCCAATGGGCAGGGGTTTTCTAGGATCCCTTGGCCTGCTGGGAGAGCCTATATATTCAGGTGAGGTCAGGTGATCTATGTTCTGTGCCACCTGGATGGCTGTCTGGGTGGATGTGTGTTGTACTGCCTGGGCTGCTAGGCCAGAGATTGGGCCTATCCCGGGCACATCTGGCTGCTACGCTGTCTGAGGGCCTATCCAGAAGCAGTACAGCAGCGCAGGGTTGGGACTGCGGCTTGCAGTCCAACTAGAAGTGAGTGCCGGAGAACCTGTCGTGGTTGGAGGTAGAGGGGAAGCTGTCGACAGTAAGGGACCATCCGCCTAATTACCAAGGACCACAGTGATTAACTAAAGTAAGTACCGAAGCAGCATTCTCACCAACCGGGGACGGTGAAGAATTGGGAAACTTCAGTGGGTATCAAGCCAGGGACCCAGCCAGCGGAGGTGACGCTTGCAGAGCAGCCTTGTGTGTCTAGCCAGGGACCGAGCAGGCCAGTGGGGTGAAGCTTGAGAGGTATCTTGAGTGCCAAGCTAGGGACCCAGCAAAGAAGCAGGGGTGACGCTTGAGGAAGATACCACCATGAAGATTGGAGGAGCTCAAGGGATTTAGTGGCAGTGAATCAGTGGGTCAAGTGAAAGACCAGGAGCTCAGTGGGCTGAAGAACTACAAGGAGAGATTGTAGTGAAAATTAAAGGAACTGGTACATTTTGTGTTAGGAACTGTTAAAGACTGTTGCCATAGGAGACAGCATTCCTGCACGTGCAGATGTGGCATCTTGCTGAATGCCTTTCCCTGCATGGCTGTCCTCCTATTGATGTCTCTGAGGGTGGCCTGCCCCTAACCCTCTTTCCCCCAAACGTTTGTTAAGAGAAATAAACTCTCTTTTGCATTCAAGAAGTGTCTGGCACCCAATGACTTTAATCATCTTGTACCCACTATGCCTCACAACCCACCATATACAGAAGGATGTCAGCTATCTCTGGCCCTGGAGGTTCTCATTAGCCCGAAGGAGACCTGGGACCTTGCTACACGAGCACTCTCCCACCATGTTGTATGGTAGCCACCTTCTGAACCCTATACCTATGTTGCACATGTTACATTATTATGCATTTAAAGTGGAACTTTAGTCATAAAATGAAGTCCTGCTAGATCACTTCAGGCTGGCCCCTTTTGCACTTATAGCTATAGCTATGTAAAACATTAAAAATAAGTGCCTATACTGTTTAAAATTCAGTAATACACCATCTCACCCTGCTCTGCACATGCTCAGTTGCTATTTTTAGAAACTTTTATGCACTGATGAATTTATAAAGATTGATCTGCTGACAGCCTTAAAGCAGAATTAAACCAGTGAGAGGAAGTCTTAAAGAGGAAGTAAACCCTCAGATACAAGTTTATCTTATAAGATACTAGATAACACAGGCAGCTGATCACTGCCTGTGAAAGTGCACTTACTTGTTTAGTTTCCATATAAATCCTCTTAGTATTCTCCATGACGTCATGCGCGATTGCTCAGTATGAACTTTTAAAAGCGGCATATGTAATGCCGTTTTTTTTTTCCGGCTTGCCTAGAATATATTGTTTGTGAGATTCTCCTCTGAGCGGCACACAGGAGAAGTCTCACGATGCAGAAATGATTCTGCTCTTCCTGATACTCCCCCTTGTGACTGACCAATGCTGTGTTGCCGTAGTAATGGCAATCGAGATCGAGGGTTGGTTACGGCGCATGCGCGAGATTTCGGCAGGGATACGAACTAAGGGCGGAAATGACATCCGCATCGGCTATAGAAAACAGCACTTAAAATGGCGCGGACGAGACCCGGAAGATAGTAAAAGTTAAAACTACAAAAAAAGGTACTTCTAATGCTCGTTTTGCAATTATTTATAATTATTATGCTTGAAAATATATACACACCTAAAAATATTTGAAAAATAGAATTTTTTTGGCGGGGTTTACTTCCTCTTTAAGGCGTCAGCATACCAAGACATTTTGGACAATTTCATGCTCCCAACTTTGTGGGAACAGTTTGGGGATGGCCCCTTCATGTTCCAACATGTCTGCGCACCAGTGCACAAAGCAAGGTCCATAAAGACATGGATGAGCGAGTTTGGGGTGGAGGAACTTGACTGGCCTGCACAGAGCCATGACCTTAAACCAATAGAACACCTTTGGGATAAATTAGAGTGGAGACTGTGAGCCAGAACTTCTCATCCAATATCAGTGCCTGACCTCACAAATGCGCTTCTGGAAGAATGGTCAAACATTCCCATAGACACACTCCTAAACCTTGTGGACAGCCTTCCCAGTAGAGTTGAAGCTGTTAGACCCCTTTCACACGGACGGACCCTCTATCCGTTTTTCTTCCATCCGTCAACGGATGACAATGCATTCCTATGGGCAAATGGATGACCATCGGTTAACCTCCGCTTCCGTTTTTATCCGTTTTTTTTTAACGTACAAGGCTACGTCCAGATCTGTCAAAGCGGATATTAACTGACATTAACGGACAATGTGCGTCAACGTCCGATCAGTTAAGATCCGTTTTGAAGAAATTATTATTTTTTTTTGTTTATCTGTATGGGAGGAGCAATGCTTTCTGGGTAATTTCCTTAAAGGCACAGAAACTGCTGTAAACAGATCAAAGCGGATACAAAAACAGGTGTTAACATGTATATTAACGGATGAAAACGGATATTTACGGAGCGGAAGACAGATGAAGCAACGGATAAGAACTGATATGTTTTTAACGTGGCTAAACTGATGGTGCCCGTGTGAAAGGGGCCTTATAGCTGCAAAGGGTAGGCCAACTCAATATCGAACCCAATGGACTAAGACTGGGATGCCATTAAAGTTCATATGTGTAAAAAGGCAGGCCTGCTAAAACCTTTGGCAATATAGTGTATGTCCCTTGCTAAAGATCACATTTGTGCAGCCAGTTGATCCTACAGGGCCACACAGGGAATCTGCCAAGCCAGCACATGGCAAATCCTAATTGTGTTCCTTGCATTTAGTCTAGGGTTGCCACCTTTTCTTCAAGTCAAACCCGAACACTTCAGCGTCCCACAGCAATTTTTTTTCATAGTATGCATAGATAAATTATAAAGAGTTACTTTACATCAGCGTCCACAGAGTTCCCCCTTTACATCAGCATCCCCAGAGTTCCCCCTTTACATCAGCATCCCCAGAGTTCCCCCTTTACATCAGATTCCACAGAGTTTCCCTTTTACATCTGATCTTGCAGAGTTCCCTTTCATTGTAAGGGGGGACTCTGCAGACTCTGATGTAAGGGAGAACTCTGGGAACTCTAACATAAGGGATGCTCTGGTGTACAAAGAGGACTCTGATGTAAGCGGCAGCTCTGATGTAATGAGTGCTCTGGGAACCCTGATTTAGCTTAGCGTACTCACTTAGAGGCAGGAGAGAGAAGGGGGGAGACTTAGTCCAGTTTGAATAATGTGTCCGGGTCTCAGACAGTCTGAAACCCGAACTGTCCGGGTGAATCCCAAACAGGTGGCAACCCTAATTTAGTCATGTGATGTGACAGTACAGATCACATGACCAAACACAAGAGATGCATAGCAATGCACATATCTTCCTCCCTGCAGAGCTGTGTGATAAGTGTGGGCAACAGAAATGGTTATAAACTTCCCTGCGGCAAGGGTCATTCTGAATATGAATGGGTCTGCTGGCCTTTTAATAGCCATCTTATTTATAGCACAAATCTCGTAGAGAGAAGATGTTTCCGTTCAGTTTTCGGTGCAAGATAAAATCAGGACAGCATCCTGGCCCATAATCATGAGATCATTACTCTGAATTTTTATAACCATCGGAATACGAGATACAAAACCAGAGAATGCATGAGCTGTATTTTTATTAGGTATAAAGTCTGGATCTTCTCTTTATAATAAATGGAGATCTGGTACGCAACTCTCTCAAACCCGCCTGCACCAGTTCCTAACAAGCCAGCATAACAAGTTCACTAAGGTTTATTGGTCCATAAATAGACAGGTGTCCTTGTGCTTCCTTAACCTTTTCCTTCTCGCAGTGATGCCACAGTGTTACATACCTGAGTGACCCACCCAATCACCTTTGTAATATTGCAGCTTCGACAACATCACGCTGGAATTTATGATCCATCAAAAACTTATTATTCCAGCAATTAGGACAAGAACATATGTCAGTAACATAGTTATTATCACTGTACTTGGCTGACTGTTTGGATGTAAAGATATATACTGTAGGTCACAGGAGCCTAACAATTATCAGAAATGTCAGCTATACAAACTTCTGTGGTCATCCTTTCCTTGTGATATATGCCACGTCAATGTTACAGCACTATTTAGTACTACTCTTTTCAAGAAGAACATACATTGTAATTTTCCGACATTTTTGAATGACATTCAAATAATAATAGTGAACCCGTCAATTTGTTCAAAACAACAAAGGCAGCACATTTGTAGGACCTTGACGTTGTGTGTATATGTTTTTTGGCACTCTGGGGGTCCCCGAATTCTGAAATCAAGCTATACAAACGATCTTCCTTCCCCTCCAGGAGATAGGTCCCACCTCCACCACTCAAGAGTCCATTGACAGAACCTTTGGTCAGCAGAGGCTGAGTTGTCAAAGTATGTCTAATGACACGTACACACGATCGGAATTCTCGTCGGAAAAAGCTCTGATGGTTTTCCCGTCGGAATTTCCGACGGAATTTCGCTCAAACTGTCTTGCCCAGTGACGGGGACAACCAGTGACGGGACAAGGTCACCCAGCGCCCAGGGCAAAGATGCCAAACTGTGCCCCCTTTCCCTAAGGGTTAGGGTCAGAGTGCCCCCCCAACCCTGCAATAAACCATTGCGCCAGGGGCAGCCGCCCCTCCTGCCACCCCTTGTCCCGGCCCTGGTCTTGCCTACACACGGTCACACCAAATTCCGACGGTCAATAACACCGTGGACCACAGTACCAGCACTACGCTATCACAAATGCAAAAACCTTGCCTTACTTCTTCTACTGAAATGTGAGCATTTACTTTGTTTTATCAATAAATTGTTCCCTTTTAAACGTTATTACGCTATGCGAGATCTGTTTTTACCCTATCCCGGTATATGTGAACGCGCATGACCATACGGAGCGTTTTGACGTCCACCTTTTGTCCATTGCCACACACCTTGAGGGAAGCCTTTGAACAGACTGTGGAACAGCGACATACAAGCATCTTTACCTAAGCCTATCACAACTTGCAAGGCATGCGCCTTCCCAAGTCTGTGATTTCCGGTAAGCTGCATTCTTATGGGCCTTGATGCCACCGAACCACCATCATTGCACTTAAAGCACTTTTAGTGCGGCTGGAGGATCGCACGAAATTGCCACCCCGTTATGAATTTCACCATTCACATGGACTTTATTATATGATTCACCCATCACACAGTCACTTTGTACCAAACGCAATGTTTGATTTTATCTGTTATTTATTTTTGCTACTGGATCACTTTATACTCACATGTGGAACACTCACATGCACTTATAGACTGCGATTCAGTTTCATTGTCATCACCATTTTATTCAGTTATATATGGTCACGATTTTACGATTATATGGTTTTGATCCTATTTATGTGTTTTTAATACTATATGATTTTAATTTCATTATTTATTTTATAACACACCATCCGTCACTGTATGGTTGATCAACCGTATGCACATTAACACTTTAAGCGCAACATTATTTACTTTTTCTAATAACACCGCGATATACAACGCGTTCAACGGCACTATAAAAGGGAAGTTTAATGCTTTCGAGCATGCGTCGGAATTTTGCGTGTCAGAATTGCATACACACGATCGGAAAATCCGATAGAAAGGTTTTCCGTCGGGAAAATTAAGAACAGGTTCTCAATCTGTTAGAAGTTTTTGAGTTAAAGCGGTTCTGCACTCTTTTTTTTTTTTTTTTTGGGCTATATGCCAAGGGCATATAGCTCAATTGGGGGACTTACCTGTTCCATGTTCCATCTCGATCGCCGCCGGTTTTCCTCTTCATCTTCTTCTTGTCTTCTTCTTGTCTGCTGGGGTCCATCTTGCCTGTGGGCATGTGAAACCCCACAGGCACTGTTGATGGCCCAGCATGCACCGCCGTTACTCGCGCGTGCGCAGTAACAGCACACCTGCCGACATCTCACGAGATTTCGGCAGATGTGGCCGAAATCTCGGGAGATTTCGGAAGATGTGGCCGAAATCTCGCGAGATTTCGGAAGATGCCCGCACTGACTCCTGGGATCAATGACACCAGATCCCAGGAGACAGTGCGGCGTGACGACGATCGACGCAGAGACCCCGCCTGCCGCCTCAGAGAGAGAAGACCGGAAGTCTTCAATTACAAGGTAAGTAAAAAAAAAAAAAACATTTCATTTAGTACTCTTTGCCTGATTTGGAAGGCAAAGAGATTTACTAAATGAAATGGGTGCAGAACCGCTTTAATTAATATTTTAAGCGATAAAAGTTTCTGATAATGTATATAAAACACAAAAAAGTTATATGTAATTGGTGATTGCGTCTTTGAACATATAGTGACAGAGGGCACAGAGAGATATGGTTCTGCTGTGTAGGTACTTCTATTTTTGAGTTACTACGTCAGGATATGGGAGGAGTTATGCTACTTATCTTTAGACTGAACCATATTGGGTATATATGCAAATATTGGTGTCACCAGGAAATGCTGACATTACATTATGAAACAGTATAAGAATGGAATAGGGTTATGGTAGAACTAGGAAGGGAGGTGGAGAGAGAGAGAGAAGGAAGGAATTCTACACTTTTGAAGATGTAACATCAGAAGTCTCTACCTCACTCTGAGGCCATCACCATGCCATATGTTACCAGATGTGAGTCTTGTATTTGCTTATTCTCTCTGAACAATAAAACAACCTTCTCGAAGTATTCTGCTGAGGAACTGATTCTTAACCACTACAATACTGGGCACTTTCGCCCCCTTCCTTCCCAGCCCAATTTTCAGCTTTCAGCGCTCTCGCACTTTCAATGACAATTGCGCGGTCATGCAATGCTGTACCCAAATAAAATTTTTATCATTTTGTTTGCACAAATAGAGCTTTAGTTTGGTGGTATTTATTCACGACTCCGTTTTTTATTTTTTGCGATATAAGCAAAAAAATTGCGGAAATTTTGAAAAAAAACAATATTTTCTCCTTTCTTTTTTAAAAGAAATCCAATAAAATCAAATTTTGTCATAAATTTAAGCCAAAATGTATTCTGCTACATGTTCTTAGTAAAAAAAATTCCGTTAAGTGTATAATAATTGGTTAGCGTGATCACGGACATATGTACGCAAATGATCATGTACAGATGTGTGCAGGTGCTCACGGACATATGTGTGCAGATAATCATTGGCACATGTTATTTTACTGGGACATATGTGGGGGACATTTGTTTTTATTATTTGGGGACATGTGTTTTTATTATTTGGGGACATGTGTGTTTTGGGGACATGTATGTTTTGGGGACATGTGTGGGGACATGTGTGTTTACTGTGTTGGTGACACTACACTGGTGATCAGTGAGTAAAAAGCTGTAAAAAAAACAGCTAATACTCACTGATCACCAGCCGGTTGCAGCGATCCGCTCTCCTCTCCTCAGCGATGACTTCCGTGTGAGGAGAGGAGAGCCGACTGCCTAGCAACCGGCTGTTTGCTTACATCACATGACGGCTGTGATTGGACACGGCTGTCATGTGATCAGGAGGGCCAATCACAGAGCCCTCCTGCCGATCCGAGATGCGCCGTGTCCAGGTGACACGAGCGCATCGTGATCGCGCTGCTGCACGGGCACGCACGCGTGCGATCCCGCTACTTCTGAAGGTCATTCAGGAATGTCCGATCAGAAGTAGATGGCTCCCACCCGGACGTATATATACAGTGTCCGGGTGGGAGTAGTTAAAAGTAAGTTCGAAGTGCGGCCTTGGATAAAGACATACAAATCTCCTCTACACACAGCCTCTAGGAGAGAGGATATTGATTTACATATTATAGAAAAGACTTTGCTATTTCATCTTGAAACGCTCCTGTGAGTATAAAGACGATATATAGAGATTATTTCTCTATTTGCCATTTCTTCACAATCCAAAGTCCGTTGGAAATGCCGACAGAAAAAGACTGATGGGCATACACACGGTCGGAAAATCTGATGAAAAGATCCCATCAGAATGATTTCATCGGAAATTCCGGCCGTGTGTACGCGGCATAAAGCAAGGTGACAGCAAAAAGATCAAGTAGTCCATTGAGTCTTCACTCAGGTGGCCAATGTTGCTTTTGTTGGCTAGGATTATTCATACAATATGCACCATTCTCAAATGGAGAACAGAAGATTTTGTTAAAGTGTTTCAGCCAAGGAAGCTGCCATCTTTGCCTCTGTTTAATCTACAACTGCCATAATGCTGCACTTGTGATCAGTTATGACACCAGCCTTTGGATGGTTTGACAGTTTGGTTGAGAGCACAACAAATGGGAGTGTTACATTTCCGGCACGTGCCGGAAATGAAACTGTTTTATGGATGGGTTTACTTCCACTTTAATTGTTTACGTCATCTCTAAGGCCGCCTTCACACTGGGGCGGTGCGGCGACGGCAAAGCAGCGCTATATTTAGCGCTGCTTTACCATCGTTTTACCCGCGGTATGCGGCCGCTAGCGGGGTGGTTTTAACCCCCGCTATCGGCCGAAAAAGGGTTAAAAACCTCTGCAAAGCGCCGCTGCAGCGGCGCTTTGCCGGCGGTATCCCCGCGGTCTCCCATTGATTTCAATGGGTAGGAGCGGTATAGGAGCAGTGAACACACCGCTCCTTCACCGCTCCAAAGATGCAGCTAGCAGGACTTTTTTTACCGTCCTGCTAGCGCACCGCTCCAGTGTGAAAGCCCTCAGGTTTTTCACACTGGAGACACAGCAACAGCTGTTTCGGGTCGGTTTGCAGGCGCTATTTTTAGCGCAATAGCACCTGCAAACCGCCCCAGTGTGAAAGCAGCCTAATCCTGCTCATTTGTACCACATACCACCCTCCCGGGCAAGCACTAATAAGATATATTGGGCTGATGGCCCTGATTTGTAGATATACAATATTCAGACATTGATCACAGTGGTTCCTACAGTCAGTGACACATGCTTGGCATTATATAACCACCCTCTCTCCAGTCAGACCTGTGATCACTGCATTCAACAGAGGGAAGTCTTCAAACACAGACTTCCTTTTCAGGCTCTATATTGTCATGTGACCAAATTAAAAAGCTGTAGAGGAAGCTGATGTTGGAAGAAGATAAATAGGTGTTTAATGTTTCACAATGCCCATCAATCACTGTAGCACCGAAATACTCTTTGCATGATATACATTCTTTAGCTCACAGAGATCTATCCCTGCCATGAAAGAACTACTTGGTTGTATTTTTCCCCTAGACCATTGGTCACCAAACTGGAGGGCCGGATGCTGCCCTTTGCTTGCCTGTCTCCGGCCCTTGGGCACCATTTCTCCCACTGATACAAGGCACTCTTCCTCCTGCTGACACCAACGATGGGGCATTATTCCCCCCACTAACGCCAATGAAGGGGCACTATTCCTCCCACCAGAGGCGGAACTACCAGGTTGCTCCAAGACAGCAGGAAGGGGGCCTACTGCAGAACATGTGAAAGGGTCCCACTGCGGGGGCGTAATAAAGGGCCCCACAATGGGAATAATGGGGCCCGGGATCAGAGGGAAGGGCCTCGGGACCAGTGGGTTAGGGGGCCCATTCATTTTTTTTGCCCCGGGCCCTGAAGGCTCTAGTTACTCCTCTGCCTCCCGCTAATGCCAATGATGGGACATTGATTATTTCCACTGACACTGGGGAATTTTCTACTCCCATTGACCACAGTTAGGCCCCCTTAAAGCTTGAAGGACAACAAATCGGCCCTTTGATTAGAAAAATTGGAGACCCCTGCCCTAGACCGAAGGTTTCAAGTCCTAGCCTGCCACATACATTTGCAAAAAAATGTCTGGCTTGCAAATTAACTTAGCCTAAAATCCTTATTTTTATGCGTCAGCATTTGTCCTCTAGTGGTGCTAAGCTAGATCAGTCTGGAGAGCCTAAATGCATGCCAGCCAATGAGAATAAGCCCAGGCATCGGAAAAATTGGATCAAATCTCACTATTATAAATATGCCACCATGTCACATCTACCGTGATGTCATCTGCCATCAACACTTGCAGTATGAGACATACACACCAGGATAAATCTCATTGTTACCATGGGCGTCCGCAGGTAGGGGCAAGGGGGGAATCAGGGATCGGATCAGGAGTGATGACCCCCATCACCCCTCTCTGTCACCCCCTCTCTCACCCCTCTGTCTTTTTCACCATCCTCTCTCTCTCTGTCACCCCCCCCCCCCCTGTCTCTCTTTGTCACACTCCTCTATCTCTGTCACCCCGTCTCTCTCTCTCTGTAACTCCCTCTGTCTCTTTCTGTCACCCCCTCTCTCTCTCTCACCCCCTTTCTCTCTGTCACCCCCTCTGTCTCTTTCTGTCACCCTGCCCTTTCTCTCTGTCACCCCCCCATCTCTGTCTGTCACCCCCCCACATGTATGCAGTTTCTGACAGTCTCTTGTGCCATGCCCGCAGTCTCTTGAGCCATGTATGCAGTTTCTGACAGTCTCTTGGGCCATGTATGCAGTCTCTGGTCCTCTCTTGTGACATGTCCGCAGTCTCTTACAGTCTCTTGAGCCATGTATGCAGTCACTGACAGTCTTTTGGACCATGTATTCAGTCACTTACAGTCTCTTGAGCCATGTATGCAGTCACTGACCGTCTCTTGGGCCATGTATTCAGTCACTGACAGTCTCTTGGGCCATGTATGCAGTCTCCGACAGTCTCCTGGGCCATGTCTGCAGTCTCTGACAGTGTCTTGGGCCATGTATGCAGTCTCTGACAGTCTCCTGGGCCATGTCTGCAGTCTCTGACAGTCTCTTGGGCCATGTCCGCAGTCTCTGACAGTCTCTTGGACCATGTCCACAGTCTATGACAGTCTCTTGGACCATGTCCGCAATCTCTGACAGCCTCTTGTGCCATGTCTGCAGTCTCTGACCATCACCTGCACTACGTCAGAGCATGGGTGACCTTAAAATGATGCCCCCCCCCTGAAAAAAGTTCTGCGGACGCCCATGATTGTTACCACCTCAGTCCAGGAAATGTTAGTTGTGTCTGGTCATAGGCTTTTAATGTATTCATGATTTTAAATTGCAGTATAAAATATCTTTGTTTAAAATGAAATATCACAGACTGCAGTGGCACAGTTCATTACGAGGTCATTTATGATGGTTAGGGGCAACTATGTACTCCACATATTGCATCAAACACCCCACTGTGATGCCACCAGAGGCAGCGATGAGTCAGGTTGCTGATTGCGACACACATCAAACTTACCGCAAGCACCTAAGCACATCTCAGGTTCATTATTTATAGCGCTCATCTGTATGTACGTACCTCAGCCACATCACTTACAGAACTAATCCCTACAGAATTTTAGAGCTTGAAGCACTAACCCCGCCATGTCAAGCTTACCACTGATCAAAGCGTACTTCAACTTTATCACATACACACTGATCTCAACACAACTCAGCTCCACTTTTCATCAAAATACTTATGACGTTTCTCAATTCTGCTGCACAGAGCGCACATTCCTACAGTTACAGTGCCTTGAAAAAGTATTCATACCCCTTGAAATTTTCCACATTTTGTCATGTTACAACCAAAAACGTAAATGTATTTTATTGTAATTTTATGTGATAGACCAACACAAAGTGGCACATAATTGTGAAGTGAAAGGAAAATGATAAATGGTTTTCAACATTTTTTACAAATAAATATGTGAAAAGTGTGGTGTACATTTGTATCCACCCCCCCCCCGGAGTCAATACTTTGTAGAATCCCCTTTCACTGCAATTACAGCTGCAAGTCTTTTTGGGGATGTCTCTACCAGCTTTGCACATCTAGAGAGTGAAATTTCTGCCCATTCTTCTTTGCCAAATAGCTCAAGCTCTGTCAGATTGGATGGAGAGCGTCTGTGAAACAGCAATTTTCAAGTCTTGCCACAGATTCTCAATTGGATTTAGGTCTGGACTTTGACTGGGCCATTCTAAAGCCCCATACACACGCGCGGATTATCCGAGGACCAGGTCCGTCAGACCATGTCCGTCATACTTTGTCTGATGTTGGTTTTGCGTACACACGGTCGGACAAAGTTGTCGGAAAATCCGATCATTCTGAACGTGGTGACGTTTGTTGCCTACGACGGGACTACGTAGAGGCTAGTAGCCAATAGCTTTGGTCTTGTAATGTGATATGAGCATGCGTAGCACTTTGTCCGGTAGGACTACCATACACACGATCGGATTTGGTGTGATCGGACCGTGTTGTCGGAAAATCTATCCAGCAGGAGATAGGACTTTGTCCGTCGGACAATACGACGTACACTGTCCGATGGTGCATACACACGGTCGGATTTTTCAACAACATTGTCCGATCGGACAGAATCCATGCGAAAATCCGACCGTGTGTATGGGGCTTAACACATGAATATACTTTGATTTAAACCATTCCATTGTAGCTCTGGCTGTATGTTTAGGGTCGTTGTCCTGCTGGAAAGTGAACCTCTGCCCCAGTCCCAAGTCTTTTGCAGACTCTAATGCCGCGTACACACGGTCGGAATTCTTGTCGGAAAAAGCTCTGATGGTTTTCCCGTCGGAATTCCGACGGAATTTCGCTCAAACTGTCTTGCCTACACACGGTCACACCAAATTCCGACGGTCTGTAACACAGCGGCATAAAACACGTTCGACAGCACTAGAAAGGGGAAGTTTAATGCTTCCGAGCATGCGTCGAATTGTTTCCGAGCATGCGTCAGAATTTTGCGTGTCGGAATTGCATACACACAATCGGAAAATCCGATAGAAAGGTTTTCCGTCGGAAAAATTGAGAACAGGCTCTCAATCCAAAGTCCGTCAGAAATTCTGACAGAAAAAGACAGATGGGCATACACACGGTCGGAAAATCCGTTGAAAAGCTCCCATCGGACTGTTTCCATCGGAAATTCCGACCGTGTGTACGCCGCATAACAGGTTTTCGTCTAAGATTGCCCTGTATTTGGCTCCATCCATCTTCCCATCAACTCTGACCAGCTTTCCTGTCCCTGCTGAAGAAAAGCATCCCCACAACATGATGCTGCCACCACCATGTTTCACGGTGGGGATGGTGTGATCAGGGTGATGTGCAGTAAAAGTTTTCCACATATAGCATTTTGCTTATAGGCCAAAAAATTCAATTTTGGTCTCAGCTGACCAGAGCACCTTCTTCCACATGTTTGCTGTGTCCCCCACATGGCTTCTCGGAAGTTCTCGCAAACTGCAAACGTGACTTCTCATGGCTTTCTTTCAACAATTGCTTTCTTCTTGCCACTCTTCTATAAAGGCCAGATTTGTGGAGAGCACCACTAATAGTTGTCCTGTGGACAGATTCTCCCACCTGAGCTGTGGATCTCTGAAGCTCTTCCAGAGTTACCATGGACCCGTTGGCTGCTCCTCTGATTAATGCTCTCCTTGCCCAGCCTGTCAGTTTAGGTGGGTGACCATGTCTTGGTAGGTTGGCAGTTGTGCCATACTCTTTCCACTTTTGGGTGATGGATTGAACAGTGCTATGTGAGATGTTCAAAGCTTGGGATATTTTCTTATAACCTAACCCTGCTTTAAACTTGTCCACAACTTTATCCCTGACCTGTTTGATATGTTCCTTGGCCTTCAGGATGCTTTTTGTTCACTAAGTTCTTTAACAAACCTCTGTGGGCTTCACAGAACAGCTGTATTTATACTGAGATTAAATCACACTCAGGTGGAATCTATTTACTTGGTTGCACTAGATTTTAGTTAGGGGTATCAGAGTAAATGGGGGCTGAATACAAATGCACGCCACACTTTTCAGATATTTATTTGTAAAAAAAAAAATTGAAAACCATTTATCATTTTCCTTCCACTTCACAATTATGTGCCACTTTATGTTGGTCTATCACATAAAATCACAATAAAAATACATTAAAATTTTTGGTTGTAACATGAATTTGGAAAATTTCAATGGGTATGAATACTTTTTCAAGGCACTGTAAAGCTTCAATGTTCAAGCATGTTTTTTTTTTTTTTTTTTTTTTTTTAAACACGAAGCTTTACAATCACTTTAACCACTTGACAACTGGGCACTTAAACCCCCCTCGTGACCAGACCAATTTTCAGCTTTCAGTGCTCTCACACTTTGAATGACAATTACTCAGTCATGTAATACTGTACCCATATGATTTATTTTGTCCTTTTTTTCATACAAATAGAGCTTTCTTTTGGTGGTATTTGATCACCTCAGTCTTTTCTGTGAGTCCTCACAGCGCTCCCAGCACAGAGACCGGGCTCTCGTACTAACGATAAAGACCCAAGACTACCAGTTCCTGGTCACCTGATCATTGTGATCGCCTCTGATTGGCTATCACTGTGATCAGTCACTGTGCAGCCAGCCCTTGTGTCTTCCTTCTCTTCTGAATGGAGAAGAAGATACATTGTTTCTTTCTCTCCTTAAAGGGGAGAAAGATGTAAACAAACAAAAGTGTGTAAAAAAAATAAAATAAATAAAAATATCGCTAAACAAATTTTGATCTAGGTTAGTGACAGGGTCAGTATATTTTGGGCAGCATTTTTAAAAACAGTAGTGTCAGTGTGTTTTAGGTAGGATTAAAAAAAAAAAGAAGCAAAGTGCTTTGTTTTTGGGCCCTAGTATAGATACAAGCAGCAAACACATACACGATATTATCATAAGTATTGGGACACCTGCCTTTACACGCACATAAACTTTAATGGCATCCCAGTCTTAGTCCGTGGGGTTCAATATTGAGTTGGCCCACCCTTTGCAGCTATAACAGCTTCAACTCCTCTGGGAAGGCCGTCCACAAGTATTAGGAGTGTGTCTATGGGAAGGTCTGACCATTCTTCCAGAAGCGCATTTGTGAGGTCAGGCACTGATGTTGGACGAGAAGGCCTGGTCTCTGCTCTAATTCATCCCAATGGTGTTCTATTGGGTTGAGGTCAGGACAGTCAAGTTCCTCCACCCCAAACTCGCTCATCCATGTCTGTATGGACTTTGCTTTGTGCTCCTGGTCCAAATCATTTGGTGGAGGGGGGATTATGGTGTGGGGTTGTTTTTCAGTGGTTGGGCTTGGCCCCTTAGTTCCCGGGAAGGGAACTCTTAAGGCGTCAGCATACCAAGATATTTTGGAAAATTTCATGTTCCCAACTTTGTGGGAACAGTTTGGGGATGGCCCCTTCATGTTCCAACATGACTGCACACCAGTGCACAAAACAAGGTCCATAAAGACATGGATGAGCGAGTTTGGGTGGAGGAACTTGACTGGCCTGCACAGAGTCCTAACCTCAACCCAATAAAACACCTTTTGGATGAATTAGAGCGGATTATCCAAGCAAGGCCTTCTCATCCCACATCAGTGCCTGACCTCACAAATGCGCTTCTGGAAGAATGGTCAACAATCCCATAGACACACTCCTAAATCTCATGGACAGCCTTCCTAGAAGAGGTGAAGCTGTTATAGCTACAAAGGGTGGGCCAACTCAATATTGAACCCTACGGACTAAGACAAGTATGCCTTTAACCGCTTCAGCCCCAGAAGATTTTACCCCCTTCCTGACCAGAGCACTTTTTGCGATTCGGCACTGCGTCGCTTTAACTGACAATTGCGCGCTCGTGCGACGTTGCACCCAAACAAAATTGATGCCCTTTTTTTCCCACAAATAGAGCTTTCTTTTGGTGGTATTTAATCACCTCTGCGGTTTTTATTTTTTGCGCTATAAACAAAAATAGAGCAGTATTTTGCAATATTTTTTACTTTTTGCTATAATAAATATCCCCCAAACATTTATAAAAAAAAAAAAATTTTTTTTTCCTCAGTTTAGGCCAATACGTATTCTTCTACATATTTTTGGTAAAAAAAAAATCGCAATAAGCGATTAATGATTGGTTTGCGCAAAAGTTATAGCATCTACAAAATCGGGGATAGTTTTATGGCATTTTTTTTTTTTACTATTAATGGCAGCGATCAGCGATTTTTATTGGGACTGCGACATTATGGCGGATACATCGGACAAATTTGACACATTTTTGGGACCATTGGCATTTTTACAGCGATAAAAATGCACTGATTACTGTAAAAATGTCACTGGCAGGGAAGGGGTTAATTGTGTTCCCTAGTATGTGTTCTAACTGAAGGGGGGAGGGGACTGTGTAGGAGAAGAGATAGATCGCTGTTCATACTCTGTATGAACAGACGATCTGTCACTTCTCCCCTCAGAGAACTGTAAAGTGTGTGTTTAAACACACAGATCCTGGTTCTCCAATCGATCGTGGGAGCCTGGCAGTGATCGCGCCCACCGAGCACTCGCATCGGCTCCGTGGGCGAGTAGGAGGCGCGCGCCTAGTGGCCACAGGGTGAAGCGACGTTACATAACGTCGTTTCGGCCCAGCCGCGCCGTTCTGCCGCAGTACAACTGCGGCGGCTGGTCGGCAAGTGGTTAAAGCGGGAGGTACGCCATTTTTTTTTTTTTTTAAAGTCAGCAGCTACAAATACTGCAGCTGCTGACTTTTAAAATAAGGACACTTACGCATCCAGCGTGCCAGCGATGTCGGCACCCGAAGCCGATCTGTCGCTCGGCTCTCGGGTGCTGCCGCCGCCATCTTCGGTATGGGAATCAGGAAGTGAAGCCTTGCGGCTTCACTTCCCGGTTCCCTACCACGAATGCGCGAGTCACGCTGCGCAATAAGGGCGGTCCCTGCTGTCTCTGGGATCCGTGTGTTTCCCAGCAGACAGCGGGGGGTCCCGAAGGAAGTGACGTAATAGCCGCAGAATCTGTGGCTATCTATGCCCGGAAGTAAGATGATTGCTACTTGTTAACACAAGCTAACGTGCTCCTCTAAGCACCTGTATTTTCATTCAAATTCAGTCTCTTTAGCTTAATATACAGCGCAGAACTACCTCTTTACTCTATGCCCGGAAGTGGGTGCAGATACCTGTATTATACAGGTATCTGCACTCTGCCCCCCTGAAAGGTGGCAATTGTGGCACCGGAGGGGGGGGGGGGGGGGGTTCCGATGAGCCTTTTTTTTTTTAGGGTGGAGCTCCGCTTTAACGTTTATGTGTGGGTAAAGGTAGGTGTCCCAATACTTTTGATAATATAGTGTATGTGGTATACAATGCACCTGTATTCAGATCCAAAGTAGAAAAAAAAAAAAAACACTTTATAGCTACAAATATGGCGTTTTTTTTCTTGCCCGTATTCATCGAAAAGAATCTATGATAAATGAATCCCATTTTTGTCGTATATATTATGTACAGTATCTAGTATCTATAGTATCTATCATGCCATGTTCACCTTCCTCGGGGTCGTTCCTCAGGCAGGCCTCATGGAGAGTCACTCGACAAGGAAAGGAAACTCTTTTGCTCCTGGTGGGCGTCTTCCTTCTGGCTTTCTGCTGACGTCGCCTTCTGTTGTCTTCCTCCCTCTCATTTTGCACCCACCTCTTCAACTGCTGCTCTCTCCGTTTCTTTGCAGCGCGCAGTCTCTCCAGAGTAGATGCCTTCTCCAAGAGCTGCAGTTCCGCCAGTAGGTCCATAGGCTTGGTGGCCATATTTAATGTCAGGGCAGCAAAAACTTCTCCTTCTGAACAAGCGCAGGAGACCTTGACATATCTGCTGAACAAAGCATATAGTGAGATCTTTTAGGATAAATCAAGATGAAAAGAAAACTGTAAAGCTGAACTACACGCAAGAAGCTAAATATCCAAATAAAATACAAATAAATAAAGGGTAGTTTTTTTGTTTTTTTTTGGGAGAGTGCATGTGATCAGCACAGGGCCAATCAGCAGAGGGGAAAAGGGTTCTGCAACCTCATAGGACAGTCAAGTGAGAATGAAAACTCCTCCTACAAGCTTAAACCAGACATTGATAAAAGTCACAAGACTGCTCTGAGAAAAGGTATTTAGCAGTTTATATCATTTCATTTCCATGTTCTGTGTATGGTAGGAGATCAGATATAGTGAATGCAGGCTCCTGGATTTAGCTGGTCATACATTATACAATTTTCTTATTTAATTTCCTTTAGATTTACCTTCAACTATGTAGTGCAAGGGCCTGTCTGACTGCATACAAATTGAAAGTGTTTAGGTTTGACTTTATATTATATGGTTTTGGTAAATCTAAAGGATAATTGTACAAGAGAATTGTATAATGTATGGTCAGCCTAAGCTAAGATCTGAAAAGCAATCTGCGGTGGATTGCTTATCAGAGTGCAGCTAAGCAGCCACTTTTAGGGGTTCAAGAGGAGATCCTGCCACCTCCTGAAGGTCTGTGTTTTTTTTTTTTTGTGTGTATGTTTTTTTCTTTTATAATGGGCAGCCACTGTCAGGGGTTCAGGAGGAGATCCTGCCATCTCCTGAATGCCCTTTTTGTTTCTAATGGGATGCTGCTGCCAGGGTTCAGGAGAAGATCCTGCCACCTCATGAATGCCCTTTTCTTTATAATGGGATGCTGCTGTCAGGAGTTCAGGAGAAGATCCTGCCACCTCATGAATGCCCTTTTCTTTATAATAGGATAACGCTGTCAGGGGTTCAGGAGAAGATCCTGCCACCTCCTGAATTGCACTTTTTCTTTTTTTTTTTTAATAGGATGCCACTGTCAGGGATTCGGGAGGAGATCCTGCCACCTCATGAATGCCCCTTTCTTTATAATGAGATGCCGCTGTCAAGGGTTCAAGAGGAGATCCTGTCACTTCCTGAATGCCCTTTTTTTACAATGGGATGCCGCTGTTAAGGGTTCAAGAGGAGATCCTGCCACCTCCTGATTGCCCTTTTCGTTATAATGGGATGCTGTTGCCAGGGATTCAAGAGGAGATCCTGCCACCTCCTGAATGCCCTTTTCGTTATAATGGGATGCTGTTGCCAGGGATTCAAGAGGAGATCCTGCCACCTCCTGAATGCCCTTTTTTAAATATAATGAAATGCCGCTGTCAGGGGTTCAGGAGGAGATCCTGCTACCTCCTGAATGCCCTTTTTTTAAATATAATGGGAATGCCGCTGTCAGGGGTTCAGGAGGAGATCCTGCCACCTCCTGAATGCCCTTTTTTTAATGAGGCAAATGCACTGCAATTTGGCGTGCAGTTGCAGTGCAGCCCCATAGATCATAATGGCCGAGTTTGACAAGTCAATTTGGCGTGCGCTTAAATTTGCTGCGGCCGGTGCATGTGAACAGCCTCCTCCAATTGTTGTTTATCCTTTAGGTGGGGGGGGGGGGGTCTAAAACTGCCTGTCTTTACTGCTCCCCAGCCACTAATGTGAAAGAGGCTTTCCTGTCGCATCATGGCAGCATACACTCTGGGTTGTGGCTCCGCCTCCACGACCTGATAGGACCACATAGCTATAAGATGACGATACGGCCCCCGCCCCGGTATTCTCTAATTTTTCCTCACCTGTTGGGACCGCACGGATCATCACCCTCTTACCGCTTCGCCCCAGCCAGGTTCTAGCCTCTCCTGGTTTGGAAGTCCTTACCGGTACAGCCTCTAAACGAAGCTAAATGGAAGGAACCCCACTCTGGTGATCTCAGGGGTACTGCGCACCTGCCTGCTGTAATAAGCCTTAAACAGGTCTTTAAAGCACTGCACTGCCAATACTGCCTTAGGAAGATAAGCCTTAAACAGGCTTAGAGGTATGTGGCCATCTTTACTACAGTATAAGCCTTAAACAGGCTTTCTTACCTTGCAGTGGTCCTCCATCTTTCCTTCTCTCCCATCTCTGCTGGGGTAAGTTAGCCTTTTTCTTCCTGCTGAGGTGCTTATTAATGTACAATTATGCTGTTACTGCTGATGCCTCCTGGGCCCTGTAGTCCCACTGCCCTCTGTGTGTACTAGCAGCGCCGAGCGTTCTGGCACTTCCGCGCATGCGCACTGCGGTCTATGGGCATCCTGTGTTCTCCTTTCCAGGTTCCAAGATGGCGCCGACGGCCGTACGGCGCTACTGCGCATGCGCGAGCGGCACGGCACTCCCGGCGCCAAATTTAAAAGTGAAAATTCCCCTTTTCCTTTCCCCTGAGAGTTTTGAAGCAGGAAGAGCTACAGATCATCCCAGGAACATCCCAGCACATCCTCAATAGGTAAGTTAGCCTTTTGCTTCCTCCTTCTCTCCTTCCCTGTGCACTCTGCACACTGCTCTCATTTTTCTCCCTTTCTTTTCTCTCTGCTCCCTCTGCCTTCTTTCCTCTTACTATGCCTATCTTTGTATTGTTGCTAGGCTGCCTTCTTCTCTATCCCTATGGAGACCACTGCCCCAGCAGATCACCTTCAACATGATAGGTAAGAGGGACGGCAATGGGTAAGTAGAGAAGATCGAAAAAGAGTGCAGGACCAACTAACGCTGCCTAAACGGTTAGCCCCGCCAGGTCCGCAAGATCATCAAAGTCCAGACGCAGGGAGTCCTCTCGCGGAAGAAGCCGTTCGGGGCGCAGGCGAAGCCGCTCGAGTCGCAGCAGGAGAAGGAGTCGCTCTGGCCATAGGAGAAGCCACAGGAGGAGTCGCAGCAGATCCTGCTCCCGCAGTCACTCCCACCGCAGAAGGTCTCCACGCAGACGTCGCTCGCCAGCCCCTCCCCCCCGGCCAGCCGCCAATGCCTGCTGGATATGCGGGGCCGCTGCTCTCCCGGACAAGCTTGCCTGTCGCAGGTGCTTCGAGGAGGCCACCAGGGAGAAAGTCCAGGAGCCCAAGGAACCTGCGGCCTCAGCCACGCAGACCGCTCCGGACACGGATATGTCCGTCAGAACCGCCTCTCCCACTCCCCCGAGTACGTCTAGAGAGCTAGACTCCCAGTCAGAGGAGGAGGAGCTAGAGGCCTCAGCCGGCTTCGATTTTTCTCTCATCGAGCCCTTCGTGAGGTCGGTCAAAGAGGCGATCAACTGGGAGGAACCCCAGGAAGCCCCTCAAAAACCGAGAAAGTACTTCCCCAATCTCAAAAAGGATCCGGAAGCCTTCCCCTTTATTGAGGAACTGGACGACATGATCAGGGAGGAGTGGCTGAAGCCGGACAGAAAGTCGGGCCTAAATAACAGGCTCACCAAACTGTACCCGCTCAGAGAACCGAAGGCAAAACCCCTGGTCACCCCGCCGGTGGTGGATGCCTCCCTCATGCGCCTAGCCCGCCACACTTCCTATTGAAGACGCGGTAACCTTCCGGGACGTCTTGGATAGGAAGATAGACACCGATCTTAAGAGGGCCTACCTGGCTGCAGGAGGCGCATGTAGGCCAGCTGTGGCATTGGCCGCCGTGGGCAAGGCCATATCCAGTTGGTCAGCCTCCACGGAGAAACTCGTGACAGGGGGCGCTGACCAAGACAAGATCGTTAGGGCTCTTCAGGAGCTGAGCCTCGCAGGGGATTTCGTGGCGGAAGCCTCGGTAGACGCCATTAGGTCCTCATCCAGGGCCATGCTGGCTTCGGTTGTGGCCAGACGTGCCCTCTGGCTGAAACCCTGGGCAGCAGATCCCGCCTCAAAGTCAAATTGGTGCCGCATCCCCTTCGACGGTGAAAACCTCTTTGGGGCCAAGTTAGACTCGGCCATATCGAAGGTGACCGGCGGCAAATCAGGGCTCATCCCCTCCGACAGAAAACCAAGGCAGCAGAGGCCTCCTCCCTTTAAGCGCAACCTGCCGGATAAATATAGGGACGCCAAGGCCTATAGGCCAGGCAGAGAGTATAGGAGAAACTGGAGGAACCCCCAGGCGACCTTCTCTAGGTTTCAGAAGCCCAAGACTTCTGCGTCCGCGGACCAGAAGTCCTTTTGAAGGCGCGTCCGTCCAGCCGGTGGTAGTGGGGGCCAGGCTCCTAAAGTTCCTGCCGGCTTGGACGGATGCCATCAAGGATCTCTGGACGGTGGCCACCGTCCGTTTCGGGCACAGGTGGTCCTTCAAAGGGCGGCCCCCGGGGGATCACTTTTGCCCAACCAAACTCCCGTCATCCCGGGAGAAAAGGGTGCTACTGATGGACTACGTCCAGGAACTGCTTCTCAAGGAGGCAATAGTAGAAGTACCCCCTCCCAAAGGGGTCGGGGATTCTACTCCCCTCTATTCCTGGTCAGGAAAAAGTCAGGAGACCTGCGCCCTGTATTGGACCTGAAGAGGCTCAACCTCTCCATCCGGGTGGAGCCATTCAAAATGGAAAGCCTCCAATCTATCCTCCGGGCCATAAATCGAGAGGATTGGATGCTATCCGTGGACCTACAGGACGCTTACCTTCACGTCCCTATCCACCTCCTATTCCAAAGGTTCCTCCGTTTTTCCATAGACCAGAGGCACTTCCAGTTCCGATGCCTCCCGTTCGGGATCTCCACGGCTCCCAGAACCTTCACCAAGGTCCTTCTCCCGGTTATAGCCTCCCTGAGAGAGAGAGGCCTCAGGGTACACCATTACCTAGACGATATCCTCCTCCTCTCAGACAGCCTAGCATCCCTTACCCAGCACCGGGAGATACTAGTTTCCACGCTCCAAGGGCTGGGTTGGCTCATAAATTGGGGGAAGAGCAACGCTCAGCCCTCTCAAAGGATGGTTTTCCTGGGGGCTGTACTAGACACCCGGTTAAACTCTATAGAACTACCTCCAGAGAAAGTCCCTCCGCTGACCCAGAAAGTAAGGAGAGCGATCCATGCTGCATCCCTCCCAGCCAGGGGGTGCCTCAGCCTCCTAGGCTCTCTATCAGCTACCATCCCAATGGTCCAGTGGGCTCAGTGGAACTCAAGGCCCCTTCAACTTTCGTTCCTGAGTCAATGGAACGGATGGTCTATGTCACAACCTATCCACATCTCGCAGGAGGCCAGGCAGTCTCTGGGATGGTGGACCCGACCCGGCAACCTGGACAGGTGCAGGCATATTGTCACCCCCCCTCAGGAGATAGTTACCACGGATGCCAGTCTGGAGGGGTGGGGGGCCCACTACCTACACCATGCAGTCCAGGGCCGCTGGCCATTCGAGGCACGAGCCGCTGTGTCCAATATTCTGGAGATGAGGGCGGCCTTCCAAGCCCTTCTGGCCCTCGGTCCTCTCCTAAGGGGCAAATATGTTCTCCTGAGGATGGACAACAAGGTTGCTGTTGCCTACATCAACAGGCAGGGGGGTACCAGGAGCTCGTCCATGATGCGGGAGGTTCTCCCCGTCATGGAGTGGGCACAGCAGAATCTCCGGGACCTAAGAGCAGCTTACATCCCCGGTGTCGAGAACCTCCTGGCCGATTCCCTCAGCAGGAGGTTCCTCTCGAACAACGAGTGGTCCCTGAGTCCGCAGGCCTTCGACCTTATCTCCAGAACCTGGGGTCCTCCGGACATAGATCTGGCAGCGACTCCGGAGAACACGAAATGCCAGAGGTTCCTGTCCCGAGTCCCCTTCCCCTCTGCCGAGGGGACGGACTGTCTCCAGCACCCCTGGGACTTTCACCTCGGGTACATCTTCCCTCCGACCCCGCTGATAGCGAGGTTCCTGCTGAGGCTCAAGAGGTCATCGGCACTGGTAGTGGCCGTGATCCCCTTTTGGCCCAGGAGGCCGTGGTTTACCACCCTCCTTCAGCTAAACACAGCAGACCCTCTCCCTCTCCCGCAGTCAGCCGACTTGCTCTCCCAGAGCCAGATGCTCCATCCGAGTCCGGAGAAACTGCACCTGACGGCTTGGAGACTGAGAGGGCTAGATATCTAGAGCAGGGCTGCTCCGATAGGGTGGCGGATACACTCCTCCAGGCCAGGAAGCCTACCACAAACTCCACCTACCGGCGAGTCTGGGATAGGTTCTCTTGCTTCGCCCATCAGCAGGGGTGGAACCTGTCCTCTATATCAACCCCGCAGATCTTGGAATTCCTGCAGGCAGGCCTGGACAGAGGCCTCGGCTCCAGTACCCTGAAGGTACAGGTGTCAGCCCTGTCCGCCCTGACCGGAACCAGGTGGGCACTAGACCCCCTCATTGTCCAATTTCAGAAAGCCTGTCTTAAACTGAGACCTCCCAGAAGACCTTCCTTCCCGACCTGGGACCTGTCGGTCGTCTTGGAGGCCCTATCCAGGGAGCCCTTCTTCCCGTTAGAGAACATCTCCCTCTGGGACCTAACACTGAAGGTGACATTCCTGATTGCCATAGCCTCAGCGAAGAGGGTCTCAGAAATGCAAGCTTTACTGGCCAGGGACCCCTACCTGGTCGTTTTCCCGGACAGGGTTGTCCTAAGACCCTCAGACCGCTTCATCCCTAAGGTCTCTTCTTCATTCCACTTTAACCAGGAGATCAACCTGCCAGCACTCACTACCGACCAGGGTGTTCCGCACCCCCTGGATGTCAGAGGCAATATCCTCAAATATCTTGCAGCCTCAGAACCCATCAGAAAGTCGGAAAATCTCCTAGTAATCCCTCATGGGTTCAGGAAGGGTCAGCCAGCATCGGCCCGCACCATCGCCTCATGGCTGGTAAAGACCATTAAGAAGGCCTACTCGCTAGGCTCCACACAGATTCCAGAGGGCCTGAAGGCGCATTCCACCAGGGCAGTGGCAACCTCATGGGCAGCCTATTGTAGGGTGTCAGCGGAAACTATCTGCAAAGCGGCCACCTGGTCCTCCAGGAACACCTTTATTGACCATTACAAAGTTGATTTTGCACGTTTGTCAACCGTAAATTTCGGAAAATCGGTTATTCAAGCCAACTCTGCCATTCCTTGCGAATAAATTTTTGCTTATTGATGCACTACCCACCCTGTCTGCGAGTTACTCCCCAGAGTGTATGCTGCCATGATGCGACAGGAAAACGGAAAATTGTATACTTACCTTTCCGTAATTTTCCTTTCCTGTCGCATCTTCATGGCAGCATACAACGACCCACCCTTTGTTTCTTGAGGTGACTCATATATACGGAGAATACCGGGGCGGGGGCCGTATCGTCATCTTATAGCTATGTGGTCCTATCAGGTCGTGGAGGCGGAGCCACAACCCAGAGTGTATGCTGCCATGAAGATGCGACAGGAAAGGAAAATTACGGAAAGGTAAGTATACAATTTTCCGTTTTTCTGTTGCGTCTTCAAGACAAGAAATAAAGGAAAATCTGCCCTGCAGGACACAGACTGTCCAAAACTAAGGGCTCTTTCACATGGGGCGGATCAGTGCAGAGCGATCTCCGCTGAGCAGGAAGATGACAGGTCCGTCTCTGCACTCTGTGCAGGGACGGACCTGTCACAGCGCCGCTCTCCCCTATGGTAGATCGGGTGACGACGGTCCGTAGAGTCCGTCGTCATCCGATCCGCTCTGCAGACGGATGGAAAAATGGGGTTTTCCTCCGTCTGCAGAAACGGACCATAGCGGCCACAGACGAGATTGGGTGTCAGCGGATGTTCATCTGCTGACACCCGCTATCCCATAGGGGTACATGTATGTCCCTTTTGCATCTGAAAACAGAAGGGAAAACGGACATACGGTCCGTCCGTGTGAAAGAGCCCTTAAGAGAAAAAAATCATAGAATAGGTAAGTAGCTCCCGGGCTGTCAAATTAAGAACTAGGGGTGCACTGTAGCAAGCCTAGTTCTAGTAAAAAAAAAAAATCATACTTCTGTACATGGGTCATGATAGCTAAGGCCTGATTCACACCTATGGCATTTTTAGTGCTTTTTGCATTTTGCAGATTTGCACTACAGAACGTGTTCCATAGGAAACCATGGTGAATGGACTGTAGTGCAAATCTGTGCAAAAAGCACTAAAAATGCATAGGTGTGAATCAGGCCTCAGGGAGGCTTCCCAGAAATGTTTCTATTACCAAGACGGACTTACTCTGTAATTTTAGATTTAAATAATTATTGGCTTAGTGTTCCTTTTAGCGACACAATTCATTACAAAGTAATAGGTGCTGATACATTGCTTTAGCACCACATGACCTAATTGATTGCACAGGAGGTTTCATCTCTGATCATTCAGCTATGGGGAGCTTCCTGTGCGGTTAACACAGCCAGAGATGTCAACTGAAACCAAAGCAGGAAAGACAAAGACCGAGCGCTGATGTGACTTCCTGCAGTGACACACGGCTCAATACTAGAGCAGCAGAGGATGAACAAGGCATGAAATAAACACGCATAGAAGTAAAAAACACAGCGTCTCAGACAGCGAATAAAACGCATTTCTAGTTGTTACATAACATAGCGTAGATATTTCTGTTCCTGCAATGCTTGGGTAAGGCACAACATCCAGCCTGGCAGAATCTCGCAGTTTAGAGTTTAGTAGGTAAATATTTTTTTTACCCACAAAAGATTTACCCCCCTTCATTCCCAGGCCATGTCTGGAGATAAGGCACTGCGTTACTTTAAGACCGCTTTCACACTGGGGCGTTTTTCAGGCGCTTTAGCGTTAAAAAAAGCGCCTGTAAAACGTTTGAAAGAAGCCTAATCTGCAATTACAATGTGAAAACCCAAGTGCTTTAAGAGCCAGTTTCACACTGCCAACGCCCGAAAAACGCTCGTAAAGCGCTGCTTAAACTAGCGGCGCTTTACCAGCGTTTTTTGGAGCGCTAGTGGGGCGCTTTTAACCCCTGCTAGTGGCCAAAAAAGGGTTAAAAGCACCCACAAAGCGCTGCTGCTACGAGCGCTTTTCAGGCGTTTTTCAGGCGCATTGATTTCCATGGGAAGAGGCGCTTTAGGCGCGGTGTATTCACTGCTCCAAAAGCGCTGCAAAGAAGCTGCTTGCAGGACTTTTTTTGACGCCCTGCCAGCGCAGCGCCTCGGTGTGAAAGCACTCGGGCTTTTACATTGGGATTGCAGTTGCAGCTTCTTTCGGGCGCTTTACAGGCACTTATTTTAACGCTAAAGCGCCTGAAAAACGCCAGAGTGTGAAAGGGGTCTCGGTGTGAAAGCACTCGGGCTTTCACATTGGGATTGCAGTTGCGGCTTCTTTGAGGCACTTTACAGGCGTGTTTTTTAACGCTAAAGCGCCTGAACTACGCCCCAGTGTGAAAGGGGTCTAACTGACAATTGTGCGGCCGAGCGACACTACCCAAATATAATTTATGTCCTTTTTTCCTCACAAATAAAGCTTTCTTTTGGTGGTATTTTATCACCTCTGCGGTTTTTATTTTTTGCGCTATAAACAAAATAAAAGCAACAATTTGAAAAAAAACAAACAATATTTTTTACTTTCTACTATAATACATATCTAATAAAAAAAATGGAAAAAAAACGAATTTACATTGAAGATGATTCACTGTTGCTTCTTATGAACTTTGATGAACTTTCCTTTTCACTTTTAATGATATTATCCCAAGAGTGTGTTTTTTATGTGTGATTTAGGTGATTATTGTGCACATTATTTTGTATTTATATCTGTGCAAATTTCAGTTGAAACGTGCTAACCATACTTTGGACAGCGCTACACTATTTGATGTTATATTTATCATTCACAAAAAATAGTGTGAATCAGGAATCAGGAAAATACAACATAATGGCCACTAGATTGAGCAGCTAATAATAGTAAGTACCGTATTTATTGGTGTATAATGCCGTGTACATACGACTGGACTTTCCGGCAGACTAGGTCCGACGGTCCTCCCGATGGACTTTCAACGGAGTTCCGATGGACTTCCCGAACAAACGGACTTGCCCACACACGAATGGACTAAGTCCATTCGAAAGTCCGTTCGATGCGATGACGTAAAATGGGACTAAAAAAGAAAGTTCAATAGCCAGTAGCCAATAGCTGCCCTTGCGTCATGTTCGGTCCATCGGACCAGCACAAAGACGAACGGTTTTCCCGATAGGAATTGAGTCAGTCATACAGATTTGAAACATGTTCTATTTCTAGGTCCGTCTGATTTTTTTTTTTTTTATAAAAACGATCGGATTATCCCACACACGATCGGAATGTCCGACGGACTGATCCCGTTGGACCTAGTCTGCCGGAAAGTCGCGTGTAGGCGGCATAACACGCACAGGCGTATTCCATGCACCTTAATTTTAAGTGGAAGTTTTCAGGAAAAAATCTTTGAAGCAAAATAAGGGTTAGTGCCCATTAATGCAGCTTAATCAGTGCCCTTTTGCAGCCTCACTGTTGCCCATTAATGCAGCCTGATCAGTGCCCATCTGCTGCCTTGCTATTGCCCATCATTGCAGCCTGATTAGTGCTTATCTGCAGCCTTTCTATTGCCCATCAATGCAGCCTGATTAGTCCCCATCTGAAGCCTCTCCATTGCCCATTAAGGCCCCTTTCACACTGGGGCGGTGCGGTAAAGCAGCTCTATATTTAGCGCTGCTTTACCATCGTTTTAGCAGCGGTATTCGGCCGATAGCGGTGCGGTTTTAACCCCCCGCTAGCAGCCGAAAAAGGGTTAAAACCGGCCCGCAAAGCACGGCTGCAGTGGCGCTTTGCCGGCGGTACTGCCACCCTGCCCCATTGATTTCAATGGATAGGAGCGGTATAGGAGCGCCGAATACACCGCTCCTTCACCACCCCAAAGATGCTGCTAGCAGGACTTTTTTTACCGTCCTGCTAGTACACCGCTCCAGTGTGAAAGCCCTCCAGCTTTTTTCAGGCGCTATACAGGCGCTATTTTTAACGCTGTAGCGCATGAAAGACGCTTCAGTGTGAAAGAGGCCTAATGCAGCCTGATCAGTGCCCACTTGCAGCCTCACTATTGCCCATTAATGCAGCCTGATCAGTGCCCATCTGCTGCCTTGCTATTACCCATCATTGCAGCCTGATTAGTGCCCATCTGCAACCTTTCCATTGCCCATCAATGCAGCCTGATCAGTGCCCATCTGCAGCCTCACCATTGCCCATTAATGCAGCCTGACCAGTTCCCATCTCCAGCCTCTCCATTGCCCATCAATGCAGCCTGATTAGTGCCCATCTGCATCTTCTCCATTGCCCATCAATGCAGCCTGATTAGTGTCCATCTGCAGTCTCACCAGTGCCCATCTGTAGCCTCGCCAGTGTCGGATTACACAGAGGGATCTCCTGTTTACTCTGTGATCAGTCACACACAGCCTCCTGGATGGCTCCTTTGATAGACAGAACACCAGTCCAATGCCAGGACATGTGATGTATATCCTATGAGCCATCCAGGAGGTGGGACTGTGTGTGACGAGTAAACAGGAGATTCCGTCTATGTGTAATCTGGCTGCGCTCACCACTCCCCCCCCCCTTCCTGAGGCAGCCAGGTAAATATCGGCATATAACACGCACCCATGATCTGCCCTCTATTTTCAGGGGGAAAAGGTGTGTGTTATACGCAGATAAATATGGTATTTATCTTGCCGGTTCCATCTAGTGACCATAATGCAGTACATTCCTGATTTACGCTATTCTCATAAATGAGGAACATCCAACCTGGAGAGAAAATAGCCTGGTAACATTGATTGTGCCAGCATCCACACCGAATAAATGCACATGCTGTTGCACAAAATAAATAGCTCATTGATTTTTTTTTTTAATAAATATCCCCATTATTCTGTGGCCCTGGGGCCCCCCGGCAGCCAATAGTCAGTGTTTTTCCTTGCCTGGATGCTTGCTCAGGAAAAGTGAAGGAATATATTCATTAATTCATATTTTTTCTTTATAATTTTATAATGGATCTTGCTGAGAGGAACATCAATTATGATGACAGTAATTTTTTAAGGTGGCCGTATGGCACTGTGAATTGTAATGGGACCTAAAGGTAGTGAGTTCTAGTAGTCTGATGAATGCACTCAATCTCTAACCATGTCTGCAGCCTTTGACCACCTCTTGCAGTATACCAGCCACCCCTGAACATCTATTGTAGTATGTCCAGTCACTGACTGCTTTCTATAGCATTACCTTAACCACTTAAGCCCCGGACCATTTGGCTGCCCAAAGACCAGAGCACTTTTTGCGATTCGGCACTGCGTCGCTTTAACTGACAATTGTGCGGTCGTGCGATGTGGCTCCCAAACAAAATTTACATCCTTTTTTTCCCACAAATAGAGCTTTCTTTTGGTGGTATTTGATCACCGCTGCGGTTTTTATTTTTTGCGCTATAAACAAAGAAATAGCGACAATTTGTAAAAAAAACACATTATTTTTTACATTTTGCTATAATAAATATCCCCCAAAAATATATAAAAAAAATGTTTTTCCTCAGTTTAGGCCGATATGTATTCTACATATTTTTGGTAAAAAAAAATCGCAGTAAGCGTTTATTGATTGGTTTGCGCAAAAGTTATAGCTTTTACAAAATAGGGGATAGTTTTATGGCATTTTTATTAACCACTTCAGCACCGGGCCATTTTACACCCTTCCTTACCAGAGCACTTTTTGCAATTCGGCACTGCGTCGCTTTAACTAACAATTGCGCGGTCGTGCGACGTTACACCCAAACAAAATTGACGTCCTTTTTTTCCCACAAATAGAGCTTTCTTTTGGTGGTATTTGATCGCCCCTGCGGTTTTTATTTTTTGCGCTATAAACAAAAGAAGAGCGACAATTTTGAAAAAAAAACACAATATTTTTTACTTTTTGCTATAATAAATATCCCATTTTTTTAAAAAAAAACTATTTTTTTACTCAGTTTAGGCCGATATGTATTCTTCTACATATTTTTGGTAAAAACAATCGCAATAAGCGTATATTGATCGGTTTGCGCAAAAGTTATAGCGTCTACAAAATAGGGGATAGATTTATTGCATTTTTTTTTTTTTTACTAGTAATGGCGGCGATCTGCGATTTTTTTTTCATGACTGCGACATTGCGGCGGACACTTCGGACACTTTGGATACATTTTTGGAACCATTCACATTTACACAGTGATCGTTGCTATAGAATTGCATTGATTACTGTGTAAATGTGACTGGCAGGGAAGGGGTTAACACTAGGGGGCGCTGCAGGGGTTAATGTGTTCCCTATAGGAGTGATTCTAACTGTGGGGGGAGGGGGACTCAAGGGGAGGAGACCGATCATGTGTTCCTCCGTACTGGGATCACATGATCGGTCTCCTCTCCGCTGACAGGACGTGGAGCTGTGTGTTTACACACACAGCTCCACGGTCCCGCACGGTCCCGTTGTTTTAACGGGCAATCGCGGGTGCCCGGCGGACATCGCAGCCGCCGGGCACTCGCACCGGGTCCCGAGCGACGCCGCGCGTTCGCGCGACGCCGGCGGCGCGCGCACGCCCCCCAGGCGGCCGGGAATGGGAGGACGTCATAGGACGCCCACCCAGAATGGGAGATTCACCTTGTGGGCGTCATATGACTATGGGCGGGTAGGGAAGTGGTTAATATATATATTTTTTTACTAGTAATGGCGGCGATCAGAGTTTTTTATCGTGACTGCGACATTATGGCGGACAGATCGGACACTTTTGGCGCGATTTTGGGACCATTTACATTTATACAGCGATCAGTGCAATTAAAAATGCATTGAGCTGACAGCAGGACCCCCTGTATCACTTTAAATATTTTGTGTGGCCCTGTGGGGATGTCAGGGGCTACACTTGAGGCCCCTACAGCAAGGAAGTTTACTACCACTTCTGTAAATCTTTATACTGTGATACAATTTGCCTACCTGCCTACCTCCCAACATTTTGAGATGGGAATGAGGGACACCTACTAACAAATGTATGTAGGTAAAGGACACGCCCCCCTGCCACACCCCCTTAAAGGAGAATTAACCAAAAAAAAGATTAATTAAATCCACAATGGACTTTTTTTTTTTACCACTACTATTCCTTTATATTGGCTTCTAAAATTGACAAATGCAGCAATTTATAAATTGGATGAAAGGTTTAGCACTGGGAAACACTTTTTGAAAGATAAAAAGTAAATTTTATATACAACTATATAGATCAGACCAAAATGAGGGCCAAAAGAGGGACATTGCTCCAAATCAAGGACAGTCCCTCGAAATCAGGGGCAGTTGGGAGCTATGCATTTGTGGCTAAATTTAGGAAGAGACCTGTAGGGGAGAAGGGGGCGCAGCGGATTTTTTGAGGAGTCAGAAGACTCTTTGTAGTTCAGAAAAACATTTTTTCTTGTTTGGTAGTCTGTAGAGCTGAAAAGTAGCTCTGCATATGAAGAAGACACATGATACAAGGGGAAGAGCTTAAAAAAATAAGTGTGTCATCATTCGGGGGCCTAGGTGCCCTATGGCAGCATAAAATCTTTATACCTTACTAAGAAACCAGTCTTGCTGGTTTCTTATGTTACCTTTACATCTACAGTATGTTCTTCTTGGAGCAAAAAGATCAGCATTGAACAGACACTTGGCACAAGATGTTAGCTTGGGCAACTCCATGTTTCTCTCAGGAGAGATTCACTTTAATTTAAGCAGCTTTGGAAAGTGGTATAATGAGATTACATCAGACATTGACTCAGCATAAAGCTAGCCAATTATATTAATTTCATTTGCATACAGTGTTGTATGACCGTGCAATTGGCAGTTAACCACTTCAGCCCCGGAAGATTTACCCTCTCTTCATGACCCGGCCATTTTTTTTGCGTTACGGCACTGCGTTACTAATTGCGTGGTCGTGTGACACTGTACCCAAAAAGAATGTGTGTCTTTTTTCCCCACAAATAGAGCTTTCTTTTGGTGGTATTTGATCACCTCTGGGGTATTTATTTTATGCAAAAAAAAAAAAAAAAAACTGACAATTAAAAAAAAAAAAAAAAATATATATATATATATATATATATATATATATATATATATATTTTTTTTTTTTACTTTCTGCTATAAAACATATACAAAAATGTAAAAAAAACGAATTTCTTCATCAATTTAGGCCAATATATATTCCCATATATATTCAATATATAATCCCAATAAGCGTATATTGATTGGTTTGTGCAAAAGTTATTGCATCTGCATTCTATGGGATTTTTTTTTTTATGGCATTGTTATTTTTATTAGTAATGGTGGCGAATTTTTAGCAGGACTGCGACATTGCCACAGACAAATTGGACACTAAGTGACACTTTTTGGGGACCAGTGACACTAATACAGTGATCAGTGCTAAAAAAAATGCACTTTCACTGTAGGGAAGGGGTTAACATCAGAGGTGATCAAAGGGTTAAAGTGACACTAACGGTTATTTTTTTTTTTTAAATAACAAACATGTCATACTTACCTCCACTGTGCAGCTCGTTTTGCACAGAGTGGTCCCGAACCTGGTCTTCTGGGGTCCCCCGGCGGCTCCTCCCCACATCAGATAACCCCCTGGGAGAAGCACTCTCCCGGGGGGGGGTTACCTTGCGGTCGCGCTCCCATGTCCAGCAGTCGGCGTCCATAGAGGCCAAATGCAGGACTCGGCCCCGCCCCCCAGCGCCTGCGTCGTTGGATTTGATTGACAGCAGCGGGAGCCAATGGCTGCGCTGCTATCAATCTATCCAATCAAGAGCCGAGACCCCCGGGCAGAGAGACAGCGCGTCCCCCGTGGGACAAGTTCGAGGGGTCAGGTAAGTAAAACGGGGGGGCTGGGGGGCCGGTCACTGACAGGTGTTTTTTCACCTTAATGCATAGGATGCATTAAGGTGAAAAAACACGAACCTTTACAACCCCTTTAAGTGTGCTCCTAGGGAGTGATTTCTAACAGTGTGGGGGATGGATACACTGGAGGAAGCGAGAGACCCGTGTTCCTGATTAGCAAAAACACATGATCTCTCTCTTCCTCTCTGACATAACGGCGGTCTGCCTTGTTTACATAGGCAGACGGTTGTTCTGCCTCTCCAGTAAACGATCAGCTGGTCCCGGCGGCCATCGTGGCTGCCGGATCCACTGATTGGCTCCCGCTGTGTCCAATCACAGCGGGAGCAGGTCGCCGATGCCCCCCAGGAGAGGAAACAACGTACAGGTACGTTGTTTCGCGCAGCTGGGCCGCCCTGCCACAGTAAATGTGCGGTGGGCGGTCCAGTGCTAAATAGCAAAAAATGCCCTGGTCATGAAGGGGGGGGGTAAAAGCTTACGGAAGTCAAGTGGTTAAAATAAGGTCAATAAGCACACTTCATGTAATAGAATACTGTCTTTCTATTGGTAGAAGACCACTATTTCTGCTTTCCTTCACGTGACCTTAAACCTAGGCAAATGATCACATGGCCCTAGGCTACCAGGAGCATACCATTTGTCATTACACACTGCAAAGAACCCATTGTTTTCAATCAGAGAGACTTGAGGTTAGATAAAAGAAAGTAAAACCTTTATATGTAATGAGCAAACATGGCCACCCCTGTGTACATATATTTAATTAAAGTATACTTAGAAATAAAGTTTAGAAAACAATAAGACACACTGATAAGAATATTTACTTTAAGATTATTACTTGCACTTGTATTTCTTAAAAAAAACTTAAAGACCATGGTGGTTCCCCTTTAACTGTACTTGGATGTGTTGTCTGGCAGGAGCATGTCAATCCTTATATTGGATGAATGGAACTTTGGCAGGTAAGACAGTTTACATTTATGGATTTTAACTGCATTTGTAGCAGTGTTAATTTAGTCGACTACAATGACTAAAATATTTTACTCGACTAAATGAATATAATTTTAGTTGACTAAAATACGACTAAAACAATTGAATTGACTAAAATACGACTAAAACTAAAATGCCATTTTAGTCAAAAGACTTATGCCGTACACACGGTCGGAAATTCTCGTCGGAAAAAGCTCTGATGGTTTTCCCATCAGAATTCTGACGGAATTTCGCTCAAACTGTCTTGCCTACACACGGTCACACCAAATTCCGACGGTCAATAACACTGCGACATACAACACATTCGACGGCACTATAAAAGGGAAGTTTAATGCTTCCGAGCATGCATCGAATTGTTTCCGAGCATGCGTCGGAATTTTGCGTGTCGGAATTGCACACACGCGATCGGAAAATCCGATAGAAAGGTTTTCCGTCGGAAAAATTAAGAACAGGTTCTCAATCCAAAGTCCGTCGGAAATTCCGACAGAAAAAGACTGATGGGCGTACACACGGTCGGAAAATCCGATGGAAAGCTCCCATTGGACTGTTTCCATCGGAAATTCCGACCGTGTGTATGCAGCATTATGCCACGTACACGCGATCGGACATTCCGACAACAAAATCCCATGTTTTTTTTCCGACGGATGTTGGCTCGAAATTGTCTTGCATGCACACGGTTACACAAAGTTGGTCGGAAATTCCCAACGTCAAGAACGCGGTGACGTACAACACGTACGATGAGCCGAGAAAAATGAAGTTCAATAGCCAGTGCTGCTCTTCTGCTTGATTCCGAGCATGTGTGGACTTTTGTGCATCGGAATTGTCTACACATGATCGGAATTTGCGCAAACAGATTTTGTTGTCGGACAATTTGAGAACCAGATCTCAAATTTTGTGCGATGGAAATTTCGATGGAAACTGTCCGATGGAGCCTACATGCGGTCGGAATTTCCGATAACAAGCTCCGATCGCACAGAAAGTCCGGCCGTGTGTACGGGGCATTATGCCACGTACACACGATAGGATTTTCCGATGGGAAATGTTGGATGTGAGCTTGTTGGCGGTAAGTCCAACCGTGTGTACGCTACATCGGACAATTGTTGTCAGACTTTCCACCAACAAATGTTGGCTAGCATGTTCTCAAATTTTCCGCCAACAAATGTGTGTTGTCGGATTTTTCGGAATGGAGAATTAACATTCGTGACGTGACAAGTTATGAAATGTCGAAATGCTTTGCTGGTGATACTGATGGATTATTAAACACATTTTCAAAGGCTTTTTTTTCTAGTGATATCAAGAATAATATTATTATGGTTTTTTTTTTTTTTACTTGGGCAAGTTACCACAACACCATTATCCCGTAGTTTTTAAGATTAAAGCTACAACTATGTTGGTGTCCCTTGTCAATTTTACATTGTATTTTTTAAAATGTAACTGCCGACTCCCAAACTGTCATTTGAAGTAAAACACATAGCCAAGTATTATTCTACACAATTTTTTTATTGTGCATTAAAAAAAGAAAACAAATAAAATGCCAATAGAAAATAACCAAAAAAGTGGATTCTATGCATCCAAAAATATAGAAAATATACCAAATCAAATCATTATTCAACCAAAAAAATAATGTCAAAGCAATAACTCCAAGGCCAATAATAAATAACACGTTATCTCCTCCGATTCCGCAACATGTCTGGTTGACGAACGACCGTTCAGAAACGAACTGAAAAGCAATAATTGAAAAACACGAAAAGAAAAGCGTGAATCAACACTCACCAAACTTCTACTAACACGAAATTAGCAGAAGGAGCCCAAAGGGTGGCGCTAAAGAGCTGAAAAAACACGTAGTACGTCACTACGTTCGTAATTGTTGGCCAACATTTGTGTGACCGTGTGTATGCAAGACAAGTTTGAGCCAACAACCTCCGAACAAAAATCCACGGTTTTGTTGTCGAAAGGCCGATCGTGTGTACCTGGCTTAAGACTAAAACTAAATTTAAATTTGACTTCAAAATTAACATTGGTCTGTAGTGCATGTTTTTACCTCAATACCATATATAATAACATATGAGATTTTTCACTCCAGCAGTATATAATGAGTTTGGAATTTGTAGAGAAATGTTAACTAATGCATTACAATTTATTTATCTAGTGGGTGCCCGCCACTTACAGCGTGACCATGCCCACGGGTCCCGCGGACTCGATGTCCGCCGGTGTCCCGCGGTCTATGTAAACAAGGCATTTCCCCATTCTGCGTGGTGACATGAGAGAGATCTACTGCTCCCTGTCATCGGGAGCAGTGATCGCTGTCATATCAGTGGTAGCCCATTCCCCCCACAGTTAGAATCACTCCCTGGGACACACTTAACCCCTTGATCGCCCCCTAGTGTTTAACCCCTTCCCTGCCAGTGTCATTTACACAGTAATCAGTGCATTTTTATAGCACTGATCGCTGTATAAATGTCTATGGTCCCAAAATAGTGTCAAAAGTGTCTGATGTGTCCACCATAATGTTGCAGTCACGCTACCATTATTAAAAAAAAAAAAAAAGAATAATAAAAATGTCATAAATCTATCCCCTATTTTGTAGACGATATAACTTTTGCGCAAACCAATAAACGCTTATTGCGATTTTTGTTACCAAAAATATGTAGAAGAATACATATCAGCCTAAACTGAGGAAAAAATGATTTTTTTAATATATTTTTGAGGGATATTTATTATAGCAAAAAGTAAAAAATATTGCTTTTTTTCAAAATTCGTGCTCTTTTTTTGTTTATAGCACAAAAAATAAAAACTGCACAGGTGATCAAATACCACCAAAAGAAAGCTCTGTTTGTGAGAATAAAGGACGTCATTTTGTTTTGGTGTAACATCGTACGGCCGCGCAATTGTCAGTTAAAGCGACGCAGTGCCGATTCGCAAAAAGTGCTCTGGTCAGGAAGGGGGTAAAACCTTCCGGGCTGAAGTGGTTAATGAGACACAGATGGCAAACACATGACAGTGGTTTTAACCTTCTCCTACTCTTCATAAAATGAAAAAAGGTTGTGACTTTAGATATTCTGTGCTTTGACTCTCATGCGGCTGATCTACCCTACTTCCCTAATGTGTTCTGAAGTGACATAAGGGCTGGCGGAAGGAGCCACGGCATGCAGCAGAGGAGCAGGATTCAGACAATTCTGGAAGTGTCAGATTTTAATGATTCCTTAGACATAAAGGTTTTCTTCAGATTGTAGGTGCGGGCAGCGGGAGACGCATTAACTATCTTCCTTACCAGGAAACTTTCTGTCTACGTTTTTCTTTTAACCACTTCCATATTGCGCAAATTCTGACACTTCTCTTGTACATGTAAAAATCTAATTTTTTTTGCTAGAAAATTACTCAGAACCCCCAAACATTATATATATATATATTTATTTTTTTGCAGACACCCTAGGGAATAAAATGGCGGTCATTGCAACTTTTTATGTCGCACGCGGTCATTTTTCATTTTTCAAATGCAATTTTTTGGAGGAAAAAAAAACATTTGCATGAATAAAAAAAAAAAAAAAACAGTAAAGTTAGCCCATTATTTTTGTATAATGTGACAGATGATGTTACGCCGTGTAAATAGATACCTCACATGTCACACTTTAAAATTGCGCACACACGTGGTATGGTGCCAAACTTCGGTACCTAAAAAATCTCTGTAGGCGACGGTTTAAAATTTTTTACAGGTTACCTGTTTAGAGGTTTAGAGGTCGTGACAGCCAATCATGGCCGTGACATGACGATAAGCCCCGCCTCCTGGAATTATCAATCCCTAAAGGGCCAGCATGCGTTGGCTCTAAGGGGTTAAGTATTGTATATGTATGGATTATATTTGGAGATGAAGGATATTTAGCATCACTTTAACCGGCTCCCGACCGGCTCACGCAGATATACTGCGGCAGAATGGCTCCCCTGGGCAAAACCCATACAGATACGTCCTTATCTTTTTTGCCCACCAGAGGGCGCCCACGTGCTGCACATGCACAATCGCCGCCAGCCATGCGCGACCGCGTGCACGAGTGCCAGGGAAGAGGAAACATATCATTTGTTCCTACTAAGTAGGAAAAAACAATATGTCTCCTCTCCTAGTCACTTCCATCCCCATACAGTTAGAACACACTGAGGGAACACACAAATCCCGGCTCTCTCAGGGGAGAGGAGACAGATCGTGTGTTCATACTGAGTATGAACACCAATCTTTCTCCTCCCTGAGTCAGTCCCATCCCCCCTACAGTTAGAACACACCTAGGGAACACAGTTAACCCCTTGATCGCCCCCTTGTGTTAACCCCTTCCCTGCCAGTGACCTTTACGCAGTAATCCGTGCATTTTTATAGCACTGATTGCTGTATAAATGTCAATGGTCCCAAAAAAGTGTAAAAAGTGTCCGATCTGTCCGTCGCAATGTTGCAGTCCCGCTAAAAATAAGATCAATGCCATTACTAGTAAATAAAAAAAAAATTTAAAAAATGCCATAAAATTGCCATAAATCTTTCCCATGGTTTGTAGATGCTATAACTTTTGCACAAACCAATCAATATACACTTATTGCAATTTTTTTTTTACCAAAAATATGTAGAAGAATATATATTGGCCTAAACTGATGAAGAAATTGTTTTTTTAACCGCTTCCTGACCGCCCACTGCATATATATACGTCAGCAGAATGGCACGGGCAGGCAAAATCACGTACCTGTACGTGATTTGGTAATTGCCTGCCCGTGGGTCGCGTGCGCGCCGCCAGCGGCACGCTCGCGACCTGGTCGGGAGCTCCGTGACCCCCGGCCGCGGGACCAGCGGACCCGATCGCCGCTGGTGTCCCGTGATCGGGTCACGGAGCTGAAGAACGGGGAGAGGTATGTGTAAACAAACCTCTCCCCGCGCTTCCTACTCTGCCTGTCATTGATTGGCTGTTCCCGGTCATCGGGGAAAGCCGATCAATGACGTCAGACGTCAGCCCCGCCCCCTGATGTAAAAAACAGCCCATAACCCCTCCCCCTAGTGGTTAACTCTTTCAGTACAACTGTCATTTATACAGGAATCAATGCATTTAAATAGCATTGATTGCTGTATAAATGACAATGGTGTCAAAAATGTCCGATGTGTCCGCCATAATGTCGCAGTCACAATAAAAATCGCTGATCGCCGCCATTACTAGTAAAAAAAAAAAAATATTAATAAAAATGCTATAAAACTATCCCCTATTTTGTAAACGCTATAACTTTTGCGCAAACCAATCAATAATCGCTAATTGCGATTTTTTTTACCAAAAATATGTAGAAGAATACGTATCGGCCTAAACTGAGGGAAAAAAAAATGTTTTTTTATATATTTTTTGGGGATATTTATTATAGCAAAAAGCAAAAAATATTGCATTGTTTTCAAAATTGTCGCTCTATTTTTGTTTATAGCGCAAAAAATAAAAACCGCAGGGGCGATCAAATACCACCAAAAGAAAGCTCTATTTGTGGGAAAAAAAGGACGCCAATTTTGTTTTGGAGCCACGTCGCACGACCGCGCAATTGTCAGTTAAAGAGACGCAGTGCCGAATCGCAAAAAGGGGCCTGGTCTTTTGACTGCCAATTGGTCCGGGGCTAATGTGGTTAAAAACAAATTTGGGGATATTTATTATAACAAAAAAAAGAAAAAAAAATTCTTCAAAATTGTCGCTCATTTTTTGTTTATAGCGCAAAAAATAAAAACCGCAGGGGCGATCAAATACCACCAAAAGAAAGCTCTATTTGTGGGAAAAAAAGGACGCCAATTTTGTTTTGGAGCCACGTCGCACGACCGCGCAATTGTCAGTTAAAGCGACGCAGTGCCGAATCGCAAAAAGGGGCCTGGTCTTTTGACTGCCAATTGGTCCGGGGCTAATGTGGTTAAAAACAAATTTGGGGATATTTATTATAACAAAAAAAGAAAAAAAATTTCTTTTTTTTCAAAATTGTCGCTCATTTTTTGTTTATAGCGCAAAAAATAAAAACCACAGGGGTGATCAAATACCACCAAAAGAAAGCTCTATTTGTGGGGAAAAAAAAGGACGCAAATTTTGTTTGGGTACAACGTCGCACGACCGCGGAATTTCCAGTTAAATCGACGCAGTGCCAAATTGTAAAAAGTGCTCTGGTCAGGAAGGGGGTAAAATATTCCGGGCTGAAGTGGTTAATGGGCACTGGGGTGAATGGGCCCTACTAGATGCTATATACAGCACATTATATTATAGATGATAATATAGAAAAAAAACGAAATTATAAAATTAAACGTTACTGCAAATAGAAATGCCATCAAACAATACTAGCTGGAAAAACTGACACCACTAGATTTCATTCCTAGACCTATCACCACTGATTCTTGTCAGCGTGCCACATGACATCAGGAAGCATGGAAACCGATTAGCAGGAAGCGTAATCAGTGCAAATATGCACAAATGCCAAGAATTCTCAGCATCACCTGAGATTAACATATAAGCCTCCAACCTCCTGTGGTGAGCCTGTGATCTGGAACTGAACTGGAACAGAACTAGTTAAAGCCTCCTTCTACAGCTCGGGATGCAGAGGCATCATGCGGTCTTCACACAGCAAGAAAGTCCAAAGGATGAGCTTGGAAATCGCATGGCAAATAGAATCCAGAAATGATACGCTGTCATGCCCTTTCTTCCTAGGAAAACCTAGGCCGAATTTTACTGCGCAAATGAAGGAATTCATTTTTTTGGGCAGAATAAATACAGATTGCTTTGAACTGACAGCTATTAAATATAGTGTGCAAAAAAATAAATAATACATACTATTAATATTGATTTTTGATTAACTATGCGTCCCTGTGTACATTAAATAACTATGAAAAGATCTGTTATTAATAAATAAGCAGGTAAGTGTTCATTGGGTATTCTAATGCGGCGTACACACGGTCGGAATTTCCGATGGAAACAGTCCGATGGGAGCTTTTCATCGGATTTTCCAATCGTGTGTACGCCCATCAGTCTTTTTCTGTCGGAATTTCCGACGGACTTTGAATTCAGAACCTGTTCTCAATTTTTCCGACGGAAAACCTTTCTATCGGATTTTCCGATCGTGTGTACGCAATTCCGACACGCAAAATTCCGACGCATGCTCGGAAACAATTCGACGCATGCTCGGAAGCATTAAACTTCCCTTTTATAGTGCTGTCGAACGTGTTTTATGCCGCTGTGTTATTGACCGTCGGAATTTGGTGTGATCGTGTGTAGGCAACACAGCTTGAGCGGAATTCCGTCAATTCCGACGAGAGTTTTTTCCGACGAGAATTCCGATCGTGTGTACGCGGCATAACACTCTCCTGTTACTTGTGTCTTATGCCCCTTAAACACGATCGGAAATTCGGCCAGCAAAAGACCGATGAGAGCTTTTTGGTCGGAAAATGCGACCGTGTGTATGCTCCATCTGACTTTTGCTGGCCGAATTCCCGCCAGCAAAAGATTGAGAGCATGTTCTCAATTTTTCCGTCGGAAAAAGTCCCGATTGGAAATTCTGATCGCCTGTACCAATTCCGGCGCGCAAAATTCCTACGTATGCTGAACTTCATTTTCTCGGCTCGTCGTAGTGTTGTACGTCACCGCGTTCTTGATGGTCAAAAGTTCAGCGAACTTTTGTGTGACCGTGTCTATAAAAGACAAGCTTGAGCGGAATTCCGACGGAAAAAACATCCAAGATTTTTATGACGGAAAATCGTCTCGTGCAGTGGCGGAACTACCAGGGTCGCAGCAGTCGCACTTGCGACTGGGCCCTGGAGCTCGCCGCTGTGGGTGGGGGCCCCCGCCTGCCCGTTCTCCACTGTTAGGTGCCGCCCGCCGCCCACCCGCTCTTCACTCTTAGGTGCCGCCCGCCCGCCCGCTCTCAGGGGCCCCCCGCCCGCTCTCAGGTGCCACCCGCCCGCTCTTAGGGGCCGACCGCCCGCTTTCAGGGGCCGCCCACCCGCTCTTAGGTGCCGCCCGCCGCCCGCTCTTAGGGGCCGCCCACCCGCTCTTAGGTGCCGCCCGCCGCTCGCTCTCAGGGGCCGCCCGCCCGCTCTTAGGTGCCGCCCGCCCGCTCTCAGGGGCCGCCCACCCGCTCTTAGGTGCCGCCCGCTCTTAGGGGCCGCCCGCCCGCTCTCAGGGGCCGCCCGCCCGCTCTCAGGGGCCGCCCGCCCGCTCTTAGGTGTCGCCCGCTCTCAGGGGCCGCCTGCCGCCCGCTCTCAGGGGCCACCCGCCGCCCGCCCGCTCTCAGGGGCCGCCCGCCCGCTCTTAGGTGCCACCCACCGCGGGACACCATGTAGGGAGGCAGACGCTGGAGTGAAGGGGAGGAGCTCTCCCCTCTGCACAAGACCCCATGACATAGGAGCATCCCAGGACGAAGGAAGTAATGATGAAGGGGAAGGAATCGACTGACCAACTAAAAAAGTAAGTGACACATTTTCAGTGCAACTGATCCCACCCCCCTCACCACTGATCCCACCCCCTTACCACTGATCCCACCCTTCCTCACCAATGCCACCGCCACTGATCCCACCCCCCTTACCACTGCCACTGATCCCACCACCACTGATCCCACCGCCACTGATCCCACCCCCCTCACTGCCACTGATCCCACCCCCTTACCACTGATCCCACCCTTCCTCACCAATGCCACCGCCACTGATCCCACCCCCCTCTACCACTGCCACTGATCCCACCCCCCTCACCACTGATCCCACCGCCACTGATCCCACCCCCCTCACCACCGCCACTGATCCCACCCCCTCACCACCGCCACTGATCCCACCCCCCTCACTACCGTCACTGATCCCACCCCCTCACCACTGATCCCACCCTTCCTCACCAATGCCACCGCAACTGGTCCCACCCCCCTCTCCACCCCTACTGCCGCAACTGATCCCACCACCACCACTGATCCCACCCCCCCTCACCGCCACCTCGGATCCTACCCCCCCTCACCACTGCCACTGCTATAACCCCCTCAACAGCACCACTGATCACATCCCTCCACCACTGCTGCCGCTTATCCCATCCCATCCCACCACCACCACCGCTGCCACTCATCCCATCCCATCCTATTCCCCATCACTGCCACCACCGCTAGCTGCCACTCATCCGAGCCCCATGCTCCAGGGGGCCCATGCCCCACCCCTGTACACCTGGATAGGAGGGGCGGAAGGGGCGGCATATAGAAGATCCAAGACCCTCTATTTTCCTCCTGCAGTTACTGAAAGCCTACTTCTCCTCTCCCTCCCACCGATATTCAGAGGCTGCAGAAAGAAAATGGAGGGGATTGGTTCCTCTATATGCCGCCCCCGCTGCTCCTCCTATCCAGGTGAACAAGGGTGACACATGGGCCCCTGAAGCATGGGGCTCGGTCGCCCCGGGGGTCAGGGGGGCCCTTCATGGTTTCTTGCACCGGGGCCCTGAAGGTTCTAGTTACGCCTCTGGTCTCGTGTGTACGCGGCATTACTGTAGGGTTACTCTTCAGCAATTAAAAGTATAACTGGACAGTTCAAAGTTTTTTAGGTTTTATTTGGTGAAATGCAAACGCATTCATTTGCTGCATTACTGAGGTTTCAGCATCATGTGTCGGAGCGTTGCTGAAGACACCCCAGATCCAGACAAGCTATCTACCTTATATAATGTTACCTTCAGATTCAGAATGCTTTATCAATCCCAATTATTAATCAACTAGAGTTCAAATAGAGTCCAACTTTTTAGAATATATCCTGCTCATACAGGCAAGCACATGCTTAATGCCTCCATCCCACCACCTTAGCTTTACATTTGTCAACTTCTTCAGTATCACCTCCATTATTCAAATCTTTTAATAAACACAATACCTTGGGACAAAAAGGGACAACTAGAGTTACAGGCATACCCCATACTAGCATATGGTCCGAAGATTCACTCCAAAGCCAGCCCTGGATGCTAAAGGCTCAGCCACTCACTGTTACTCTATACTTATGCTATTGTGGATCTATGTCTTTATGTATCTTATGTATGTTTTTATCTATCTCTCTATCTTATATCATGGCCCTGGGACACATTATCTATCTATCTGAGTCATTCTCAACCAGGGCTCCTCCAGATGTCGCTGGAGCTGATTGACCTCCCATTTGATGGTGCCTTCATAATTCCAGGGCCAGTGTCACTTGGTAAAGCCAGTATTGCATTCTTCCCACTGACCACCAATGAATTGGTTTTAGGAAGAGACCTGAGAACTAATTCAAGGGTTCCTCTGAGGTAAAGAGATTGAAGATGGATGGTATATTTATCTATCTATCTATCTATCTATCTATCTCTATCTATCTATCTATATAGCCATGCCTTTCTCAACCAGGGTTCAGGGTTCTGGAGGAACCCTGAGAATCCTCCAGAGATTGCTACAGATTCCTTGGGCTGTGGCTCATTGACCTCTCATTTGATGGTGCCTGCATAATTCCAGGGTCATTGCCACTTGGTAGAGTCAGTAGGGGTTGCATTCCTACTGACCACCAATGAATTGGTTTTAGCAAGGGTTCCTCAAAGAGCTGAGAACTATTTCAAGGGATCTTCTGGGGTAAAAATGTTGAGAAAGGATGATCTATCTATCTATCTATCTATCTATCTATCTATCTATCTATCTATCTATCTATCTATCCCATTTTCAACCAGGGTAATAATTCTGGGGTCAACACCACTTGGTAGAGCCAATATGGGTTGTATTCTTTCCACTGACCACCAATGTAAGGGGCATTTATCACACTGGCCACCAATGTAAGGGGCATTTATCACACTGGCCACCAATGAACTGGTTTTAGCAAGGGTTCCCCAAGACCTGAAAACTATTTCAAGGGTTCCTATGGGATAAAAAGGTTGAGGAAGCCCTAGCTATTTAGCAATCTCCTGTTCTTAGGACACATTCTCTATCTATCTATCTATCTATCTATCTATCTATCTATCTATCTATCTATCTATCCCCTGTTCCTAGGACACATTATCTATCCATCTATCCATCCCCTGTTCCTAGGACACATTCTCTATCTATCTATCTATCTATCTATCTATCTATCTATCTATCTATCTATCTATCTATCAACTCCTGTTCCTAGGACACATTATCTATCTATCTATCTATCTATCTATCTATCTATCTATCTATCTTTCCATCTATCTATCTATCTATCCCCTGTTCCTAAGACACATTATCTATCCATCCCCTGTTCCTAGGACACATTCTCTATCTATCTATCTATCAATCTATCTATCTATCTATCTATCTATCTATCTATCTATCTATCTATCTATCTATCTATCTATCAACTCCTGTTCCTAGGACACATTATCTATCTATCTATCTATCTATCTATCTATCTATCAATCTATCTATCTTTCTATCTATCTATCTATCCCCTGTTTTTGGGACACATTATCTATCCATCTATCCATCCCCTGTTCCTAGGACACATTATCTATCTATCTATCTATCCATATCCTGGGACACAAATATACTTTACAGTTCACCCTGGATGACCGATACACGTGTTCCCCTGCACAGAACAGTGACAATGATGTATAGGTATTGTGTCCAGTGTGAACACAGCCCCTATATATGCAGTACAGTCACACATGCTTTATGTCCCTATACTGTATAAATTCCTCCAATGCTGCATATACGAGATGTAAGTATATGATATGTTCAATGCACCTACTGATGCTGTGCACTATACAAATACAATTATATTAGAAAATAGGATAATTTCACATTCATTTCATGCGCTAAAAGCCATGATGGACATATACATAAACATGTGACACGTATAGAATATCTCTGAAGCTTAGAATCAAATAGATTGTTGGTTACCTGTATGCTCTGGGACCAGTAGACGAGGTTTAGGAGAAGAAGGAGATATCAGCGGTAGACCGGTTGACCACCAGGGCAGAGCAATCAAGAAATTGGGAGCCACCTGACAGCGTAGGGGGACTAATGCAGACGGTGCTGGGGGACCGGCGTAGAAGGCAGACTGCTGGCATCAGTGAACATTGCTGTCAGCTCTGCAGGCTAAAGAGAGGAGGCGTCTGCTGCAGCCTGAGAGCTGTGCGAGGAAAGGAGGGGGAGAGAGTGCAGAGACTCATTATACAACTCCACCTCCAGCATTGCTAATACATAGAGCACAGCCCGCATGTCTCATACATACTACCCCGGGTGTAATACACAGACGCATTGTTCTCCGCAAACTACAGGTATAATACAGATACACACCGCTCTGTGTATAATACAGATACACACCGCTCTGTGTATAATACAGATACACACACTGCTCTGTGTATAATACAGATACACACCGTTCTGTGTATAATACAGATACACACACCGCTCTGTGTATAATACAGATACACACATTGCTCTGTGTATAATACAGATACACACCGCTCTGTGTATAATACAGATACACACCGCTCTGTGTATAATACAGATACACACCGCTCTGTGTATAATACAGATACACACACTGCTCTGTGTATAATACAGATACACACCGTTCTGTGTATAATACAGATACACACACCGCTCTGTGTATAATACAGATACACACCGCTCTGTGTATAATACAGATACACACCGCTCTGTGTATAATACAGATACACACACCGCTCTGTGTATAATACAGATACACACCACTCTGTGTATAATACAGATACACACCGCTCTGTGTATAATACAGATACACACACCGCTCTGTGTATAATACAGATACACACCGCTCTGTGTATAATACAGATACACACACCGCTCTGTGTATAATACAGATACACACCGCTCTGTGTATAATACAGATACACACCGCTCTGTGTATAATACAGATACACACACCGCTCTGTGTATAATACAGATACACACCGCTCTGTGTATAATACAGATACACACCACTCTGTGTATAATACAGATACACACCGCTCTGTGTATAATACAGATACACACACCACTCTGTGTATAATACAGATACACACCGCTCTGTGTATAATACAGATACACACACCGCTCTGTGTATAATACAGATACACACCGCTCTGTGTATAATACAGATACACACCACTCTGTGTATAATACAGATACACACCGCTCTGTGTATAATACAGATACACACCACTCTGTGTATAATACAGATACACACCGCTCTGTGTATAATACAGATACACACACCGCTCTGTGTATAATACAGATACACACCGCTCTGTGTATAATACAGATACACACCGCTCTGTGTATAATACAGATACACACACCGCTCTGTGTATAATACAGATACACACCGCTCTGTGTATAATACAGATACACACCACTCTGTGTATAATACAGATACACACCGCTCTGTGTATAATACAGATACACACACCACTCTGTGTATAATACAGATACACACCGCTCTGTGTATAATACAGATACACACACCGCTCTGTGTATAATACAGATACACACACCGCTCTGTGTATAATACAGATACACACACCGCTCTGTGTATAATACAGATACACATCGCTCTGTGTATAATACAGATACACACCGCTCTGTGTATAATACAGATACACACCGCTCTGTGTATAATACAGATACACACCGCTCTGTGTATAATACAGATACACACCGCTCTGTGTATAATACAGATACACATCGCTCTGCTTATAATACAGATACACACCGCTCTGCGTATAATAGAGATACACACCGCTCTGTGTATAATAGAGATACACACCACTCTGTGTATAATAGAGATACACACCACTCTGTGTATAATACAGATACACACCGCTCTGTGTATAATACAGATACACACCGCTCTGTGTATAATACAGATACACACCGCTCTGTGTATAATACAGATACACACCGCTCTGTGTATAATACAGATACACACCGCTCTGTGTATAATACAGATACACACACCGCTCTGTGTATAATACAGATACACACCGCTCTGTGTATAATACAGATACACACCGCTCTGTGTATAATACAGATACACACACCGCTCTGTGTATAATACAGATACACACCACTCTGTGTATAAGGGCTTCACTGGCATTGCTAGACAATGAGGAAGCATTTTATCTCCTCATTGTCGCCTGCTTGCATTGCATGCCCTTGTGGCATGGACCCAGTCACTTAAATTGCTTGCGTTCCGTGGAATGTAAACACACAAATACTGTAGCTCGGGTCTCAAGTGCTGGCGCTGCAATCTTGCCTAAGGTAAATAAGGTAAAGGGTTCTACTGCAAGAATTGTGCTGCGCTCTGTGAATAGGCCCGGCTGCAGGGGGAAGGAGGGGGGCCAAACTTCCAGCTCATTTCGCCACGGCGAACTGAGCTGAAAAGAGGAGCGGGTACCTGTCAAAACCAGGTACCCGCTCCCACTGAAAAGTGCCAAATGTGGCAGAGGAGGGGGGAAGGATGCAGACAAGCGGAGCTTCCCCTTATGGGGGGAGCTCCACTTTAAAGGGTTAGTTCACCTTTAACAAATAACTGCATATGCAGGTAAGGGGCGTCTGTAGATAAAAAACAAACTGTGCCGCTCTGACTAAAGTTGAATAATGCTCTTTCTATAGGTGTAGGGCATTTACATACCTCCCAAAACCTGATTAGAATACTCCCAGGACGTTGCTACGAGGTTGCTAAGTAAGGCCTAGTCGTTACTGCCCCCCTTTCTTCATCACAGAAACGCTGAACTCAGAGCTACAGCATTGGGGGGGGGGGGGGGGGGGGACATGTGAAGGGGTTTGAGTCAGAAAAAGGATTCACTCCTGTGATGGTGGAAGTGAGCAGTAATGACTAGACCTCACTTACCAACATCCTGGGACTATTCCAGTCAGACTTTGGAAGATATGCAGATGGCTTCCACCTATGGCAAGGGCATTATTCAAATTTAGTCAGAGCTGCACACTTTGTTTTTATGGCTCCCCAATCACAAGTGTAAATGAGGCCTAATACAGTCACAGATTGCTCTGAGTATTCCACAGACACAGCTAATGATAAATTCTGCAGTTTTGTATCATTCTAGTGATGCGTGTTGGCAGACGACAGAAGTGATGACGGTTGCCTGGCAATGACAGGACAGAACACTTCACCTATAGAAGCGTCTGTTTTATAATGGGACGCCTTCTCTCTCTATTGTATCATAGACACCTGTGGATGTGATTTCACATTGTACCCGGCAGTTTCTGTATAGCGAGCGGCTGGCAGTTTCTGAATATATAATGTGAATCGCCTACACAGTGTTTACTTTGATAATGCACAGTTGGGGGATAACATGTTTTTGCACATCTCCCGTGCGTCTTCAATAAAATATAGGCCTCTTCCTCTGTCCATATCTGTAGTTCTCTTCCTCTCAGGGCTTCCTTTTTAGTACATTCAGTTCACTTATCTGATAGAAGTCTGTCAGCTCCCCTCTGCATCAGCTCCTATAGCCAACTTCTCTGTTTACTAGTCAGTACCGACAGTCCCTGGAATTCATAAGGTGTGTCATGGACACTCTTCAGAAATCTACCTCATGGTAGCGTGACAAATGGCAGAACTTGTCATGTATCGGTCATGTATCGGTAAGATGTATATGAATCTGTTGCAATTCTGACAGAACTTTAGTGTAGCACCCTGATGTTTAGGCAGGGTGGCTATTACATTTATTTGCCAAGCGATAGTTGCCTTGGCCAATTGATTGGTGGTCCATTGATTTCACCCTAATTCTGGAGTTGCTGCACTTCTCTCTTCTGTCACTAGGTGGCTGGGTATCTGGTGACATTAGATCAGACAAGGGCAATGCAAGGACAGATTAAGAATGAATGCTTTGCAGGGAAAGAAAATCTATCACATCCCGCTGACAGGACGGAGCTCTGCATTGTTTACATATGCAGAGCTCCGTCCAGTGTTTCTTCTCGACGATCAGCGGGTGCCGGCGGACATCCATTGGCCACATGTAGTCCTGTGCCCAGCACTTTATGTATTATGTATTCCTGTGCCAAGCATTCTGTGCATTATGCAGTCCTGTACCCAGCACTCTGTGTATTATGTAGTCCTGTAGCCAGCGCTCTGTGTATTATGTAGTCCTCTGCCCAGCGCTCTGTGTATTATGTAGTCCTGTACCCAGCGCTCTGTGTATTATGTAGTCCTCTGCCCAGCGCTCTGTGTATTATGTAGTCCTGTATCCAGTGCTCTGTGTATTATGTAGTCCTGTATCCAGAGCTCTGTGTATTATGTATTCCTCTGCCAAGCGATCTGTGTATTAAGTAGTCCTGTACCCAGCACTCTGTGTATTATGTAGTCCTATGCCCAGCGCTCTGGGTATTATGCAGTCCTGTGCCCAGCGCTCTGTGTATTATGCAGTCCTGTGCCCAGCGCTCTGTGTATTATGCAGTCCTGTGCCCAGCGCTCTGTGTATTATGTAGTCTTCTGCCAAACACTCTGTGTATTAAGTAGTCCTGTACCCAGCGCTCTGTGTATTATGTAGTCCTCTGCCAAGCACTCTGTGTATTAAGTAGTCCTGTACCCAGCGCTCTGTGTATTAAGTAGTCCTGTACCCAGCGCTCTGTGTATTATGTAGTCCTCTGCCAAGCACTCTGTGTATTAAGTAGTCCTGTACCCAGCGCTCTGTGTATTAAGTAGTCCTGTACCCAGCGCTCTGTGTATTATGTAGTCCTGTGCCCAGTGCTCTGTGTATTATGCGGTCCTGTGCCCAGCGCTCTGTGTATTATGTAGTCTTCTGCCAAACACTCTGTGTATTAAGTAGTCCTGTACCCAGCGCTCTGTGTATTATGTAGTCCTCTGCCAAGCGCTCTGTGTATTAAGTAGTCCTGTACCCAGAGCTTTGTGTATTATGTAGTCCTATGCCCAGCGCACTGGGTATTATGAAGTCCTGTACCCAGCGCTCTGTGTATTATGCAGTCCTGTGCCCAGTGCTCTGGGTATTATGCAGTCTTGTGCCCAGCGCTCTGTGTATTATGTAGTCCTGTGCCCAGCGCTCTGTGTATTATGTAGTCGTGAGCCCAACGCTCTGAGTATTATGTAGTCCTGTGCCCAGCGCTCTGTGTATTATGTAGTCCTCTGCCAAGAAGCACTCTGTGTATTAAGTAGTCCTGTACCCAGCGCTCTGTGTAATATGTAGTCCTGTACCCAGTGCTGTGTGTATTATGTAGTCCTGTATCCAGAGCTCTGTGTATTATGTAGTCCTCTGCCAAGCACTCTGTGTATTAAGTAGTCCTGTACCCAGCGCTCTGTGTATTAAGTAGTCCTGTACCCAGCGCTCTGTGTATTATGTAGTCCTCTGCCAAGCACTCTGTGTATTAAGTAGTCCTGTACCCAGCGCTCTGTGTATTAAGTAGTCCTGTACCCAGCGCTCTGTGTATTATGTAGTCCTGTGCCCAGCGCTCTGTGTATTATGCGGTCCTGTGCCCAGCGCTCTGTGTATTATGTAGTCTTCTGCCAAACACTCTGTGTATTAAGTAGTCCTGTACCCAGCGCTCTGTGTATTAAGTAGTCCTGTACCCAGCGCTCTGTGTATTATGTAGTCCTGTGCCCAGCGCTCTGTGTATTATGCGGTCCTGTGCCCAGCGCTCTGTGTATTATGTAGTCTTCTGCCAAACACTCTGTGTATTAAGTAGTCCTGTACCCAGCGCTCCGGGTATTATGCAGTCTTGTGCCCAGCGCTCTGTGTATTATGTAGTCCTGTATCCAGTGCTCTGTGTATTATGTAGTCCTGTATCCAGAGCTCTGTGTATTATGCAGTCCTGTGCCCAGCGCTCTGTGTATTAAGTAGTCCTGTACCCAGCGCTCTGTGTATTATGTAGTCCTGTGCCCAGCGCTCTGTGTATTATGCGGTCCTGTGCCCAGCGCTCTGTGTATTATGTAGTCCTGGACCCAGTGCTCTGTGTATTATGCAGTCCTGTGCCCAGCGCTCTGTGTATTATGTAGTCTTCTGCCAAGCACTCTGTGTATTAAGTAGTCCTGTACCCAGCGCTCTGGGTATTATGTAGTCCTCTGCCAAGCGCTCTGTGTATTAAGTAGTCCTGTACCCAGAGCTCTGTGTATTATGTAGTCCTATGCCCAGCGCACTGGGTATTATGCAGTCCTGTACCCAGCGCTCTGTGTATTATGCAGTCCTGTGCCCAGCGCTCTGGGTATTATGCAGTCCTGTGTCCAGCGCTCTGTGTATTATGTAGTCCTGTGCCCAGCGCTCTGTGTATTATGTAGTCGTGAGCCCAACGCTCTGAGTATTATGTAGTCCTGTGCTCAGCGCTCTGTGTATTATGTAGTCCTCTGCCAAGAAGCACTCTGTGTATTAAGTAGTCCTGTACCAGCGCTCTGTGCATTATGCAGTCCTGTGCCTAGTGCTCTGTGTATTATGTAGTCCTCTGCCAAGCACTCTGTGTATTAAGTAGTCTTGTACCCAGCGCTCTGTGTATTAAGTAGTCCTGTGCTCAGCGCTCTGTGTATTATGTAGTCCTCTGCCAAGCACTCTGTGTATTAAGTAGTCCTGTACCCAGCGCTCTGTGTATTATGTAGTCCTGTGCCCAGCGCTCTGTGTATTATGCGGTCCTGTGCCCAGCGCTCTGTGTATTATGTAGTCTTCTGCCAAACACTCTGTGTATTAAGTAGTCCTGTACCCAGCGCTCTGTGTATTATGTAGTCCTCTGCCAAGCACTCTGTGTATTAAGTAGTCCTGTACCCAGAGCTTTGTGTATTATGTAGTCCTATGCCCAGCGCACTGGGTATTATGCAGTCCTGTACCCAGCGCTCTGTGTATTATGCAGTCCTGTGCCCAGCGCTCTGGGTATTATGCAGTCCTGTGCCCAGCGCTCTGTGTATTATGTAGTCCTGTGCCCAGTGCTCTGTGTATTATGTAGTCCTGTGCTCAGCGCTCTGTGTATTATGTAGTCTTCTGCCAAGAAGCACTCTGCGTATTAAGTAGTCCTGTACCCAGCGCTCTGTGTATTATGTAGTCCTGTACCCAGTGCTCTGTGTATTATGTAGTCCTGTATCCAGAGCTCTGTGTATTATGTAATCTTCTGCCAAGCACTCTGTGTATTAAGTAGTCCTGTACCCAGCGCTCCGGGTATTATGCAGTCCTGTGCCCAGCGCTCTGTGTATTATGTAGTCCTGTGCCCAGCGCTCTGTGTATTATGTAGTCTTCTGCCAAGAAGCACTCTGTGTATTAAGTAGTCCTGTACCCAGCGCTCTGTGTATTATGTAGTCCTCTGCCAAGCGCTCTGTGTATTAAGTAGTCCTGTACCCAGCGCTCTGTGTATTAAGTAGTCCTGTACCCAGCGCTCTGTGTATTATGTAGTCCTATGCCCAGCGCTCTGGGTATTATGCAGTCCTGTGCCCGGCGCTCTGGGTATTATGCAGTCCTGTGCCCAGCGCTCTGTGTATTATGCAGTCCTGTGCCCAGCGCTCTGTGTATTATGTAGTCCTGTGCCCAGCGCTTTGGGTATTATGCAGTCCTGTGCCCAGTGATCAGCGGGATGCTGCAGCCGGGACTTCTGACCATTCATCCACGCTTCCCCCATGCCTTCGGGCATTTCTTCATGGGACAGGCCATGAGAGGAGGCTAATCTGTACATGTGATCACCAAGTCTTCCGCTGTGAGTGCAACCTTACTGTTTTTATGTTTTCCAATAAACGTTAATACACTAGGGCGGCCGTGCGCTCTCCTCTCTTTTATTTTGCTACCGATTCCAGTTCACCACCCAGTGGATACAAAGGGGATCAGCAATACCCCTAGATTATGAGAACTGTCAACACAGACTGCTTCCCAAATTATGACGTGTTTGCGGGATCTGCACTGACTGGTATTATTGTGGTTATAGCAGTCTTGTGACTTGTTAGAGAATAGAGAGTAGTGAGGTGCTGACAGTTAACTCAATCTAACCAATATGTGACGTGAACGCTTGTGGTAGGTAAACCTAGTTATCACTCCTAATAAATAACCATCAAAATAAATATAAAGTGACATCAGTGCATAAACCAATTGGACGTTACTGGGTGTAACCTCAAAGCTAAAAGCAATCGCTCTGTGATGCCCCTAATCATCCAGCGATCGCCACACTCTTCACACTGTGTTGACCACTTCAATACAGGGCATTTTCACCCCCTTCCTGCCCAGGCCAATTTTCAGTTTTCAGCGCTGTCGCATTTTGAATGACAATTGCGCGGTCATGCAGCACTGCACCCAAACATTTTTTTTCACCACAAATAGAGATTTCTTTTGGTGGTATTTGACTAACTCCTTGCGTTTTTAGTTTTTTGTGCTATAAACAAAAGAAGAGTGACAAGTTTGAAAAAAACACAATTTTTTTTGCTATAATAAATATCCCAATTTAAAAAAATATTATTTTTTTCCTCAGTTTAGGCCGATACGTATTCTTCTACATATTTTTGGTAAGAAAAATATCAATAAGCGTATATTGATTGGTTTGCACAAAAGTTATTGCGTCTACAAAATAGGGGCTAGATTTATAGCATTTTTATAATTTTTTTTTTAATGGCGGCGAGCTGCGATTTTTATCGCGACGGTGACATTGCGGTGGACATCGGACATTTTTGAGTACAGAGGTTGCATTTAATGGGATTGCATTTGGGGGGTGACACAGGCAGGTTGCATTTGGGGGGTGACACAGGCAGGTTGCATTTGGGGGGTGACACAGGCAGGTTGCATTTGGGGGGTGACACAGCCAGGTTGCATTTGGGGGGGGGGGGCACAGGCAGGTTGCATTTGGGGGGTGACACAGGCAGGTTGCATTTGGGAGGGGACACAGGCAGGTTGCATTTGGGGGGTGACACAGGCAGGTTGCATTTGGGGGGTGACACACCCAGGTTGCATTTGGGGGGGGGGGGCACAGGCAGGTTTCATTTGGGGGGGACACAGGCAGGTTGCATTTGGGGGGGACACAGGCTGCCTTTCAGGGGGGACACAGGCTGCATTTAATGGGACACAGGCAGGCTGCATTTGGGGGGGACACAGGCTGCATTTGGGGAGGGGCACAGGCAGGCTGCATTTGGGGGGGCACAGGCTGCATTTGGGGGGGACACAGGCAGGCTGCATTTGGGGGGGGGCAGAGGCTGCATTTGGGGGGGCAGAGGCTGCATTTGTGGGGGGGACACAGGCTGCATTTGGGGGGGACAGAGGCTGCATTAAGGGGGGGCATAGGCTGCATTTGGTGGGACAGAGGCTGCATTTGGGGGGATAGAGGCTGCATTTGCTGGGACAGAGGCTGCATTTGGGGGGACAGAGGCTGCATTTGGTGGGACAGAGGCTGCATTTGGTGGGACAGAGGCTGCATTTGGTGGGACAGAGGCTGCATTTGGTGGGACAGAGGCTGCATTTGATGTGACAGAGGCTGCATTTGATGTGACAGAGGCTGCATTTGGGGGGGCAGAGGCTGAATTTGATGTGACAGAGGCTGCATTTGATGTGACAGAGGCTGCATGTAAGGAGGGACTCTGCTGGGGATGCCTGATGGCATCTGGTTGTAGGTGACGGTGGCAAGTGACACGCTCAGGGCTCCCACTGATTCTGCATTATGGTGAGTTGAATGATTTAATTTTATATAACAATGTAATAATAGAAATAATGCGCTTCAATCATCCTGACACCATAACAACCATGGTCCCGGGATGATTGAAGCGCTAACACCAGGTGTTTGGAGTATCTTTATCTGCTGATTGTTAAAGTTTCTAGAATACACATTTCTACTGTTGTGTAGGATCTGGGCCTGCTGTCCCTTCATTCCTCTCTCCCTCCATCCCTTGTTCATCTCAGACGCTAACCACACCACCTTAGAGCCACGCCCACTATTTTGCTCAAACCACGCCCATTTTCACCAAGTGGGAGGGGTCCAAGAGGAAGGGTGGGGTCTGGCGCCCCCCCATCCTAAAACTTCACCAGCCGCCACTGGTTGTGGGTGTTCTTGGAGATGAGGTGCAGAACAGAGAACCCAAATTACCAAGTGGCTCCAGTGGGGGGCAGCACTACATACATGTCCAACACAATCAACAATTTACTCCAACTTAGAAGAGGTCTTATTTACCGCCACTTCCCTTATCACTGATTTGGAGATTTTTCTTTATAAATTTATCTGAACGCTATTACTTTACAGTAAGTCCTCATGCACTTGGACAATTTGAAGCTGAAAAAAATGCACTAGTGTAAAATCCCAGCGTTTTTCCACACGCCGGGAGCCAAAGGTAGTGTACAGCCAGTCATATTTCTATACACACTGATGCCTTTTTGCGTACTTTTGACATATTTCTGAACACAAAGAAGTTCCATGTAAGCACTGGCATATATCAGAGTATGGCCACGTACAGCCTTTCATTTGAATGAGCTGCTGACCCTGCACCTTTTTAAAATCACAGCCGCGCAGAAATCGCAGGGCACTTTTGCACCAAATGCGATTTCCTGCACCCAAAAAACGTTGTTTTCAGATGCGTGGGGGTGCCGTTAAGAATGAATGGCCCTCCTGCGCATCTGCAAAAGAGCATCATGATTTGGCTGCGCGTGCGGGAACACGTGCGATTTACACACTGCGATTTACACACTGCCCTGCACCCACATCCACCTGCTACAGTGTGAACCTAGCCTAAGGACTGGTAAACTGCAATATATTATATTTTTGTTCTTGTGTCTCTCTTTAATTTGTTTTAAGGCTGGGCTTTAATTAGCAGTCCACCAATCAGATTAGAGAGCAGTACTATCTTATAAAGTTTCCTCCACCCGCCTCGTTATGGGGGCTGCCATAGACCAAAACCTATTGTGCAAGTCTTGATACATACTGTATACTGTCCAAAACAACAAGAACAATAATAAACTATTGTGCCACGATGTGTATCTACTCATAAGCAGATACACAGGGATGCACAATTGTTTATGGCTGTCTTTGTTCTTCAGGATAGTTGATGCATCAAGACTTACACAATCAGTTTTGGTCTATGTCAGGCAATATAATTAGAAGAGACAATTATATAGATCAAGGGGTTTCCAAACTTTCTAAACAAAGGGCCAGTTTACTCTCCTTCAGACTTTACGAGGGCCGGGCTGTTGCCACCAGGAGTACAAAATGTCCCAGCATCAATGAAAGTAAACAATCCCTCATCATTGGGGTCATTGGTAGGTATTGTGCCCCATCACTGGTGTCACTGGGAGAAATTGTGCCCCATCACTGGTGTCACTGGGAGGAATTGTGCCCCATCACTGGGAGGAATTGTGCGCCATCACTGGTGTCACTGGGAGGAATTGTGCGCCATCACTGGTGTCACTAGGAGGAATTGTGCTCCATCACTTGTGTCACTGGGAGGAATTGTGCCCCATCACTGGTGTCAGTGGGGAGGAATTGTGCTCCATTACTGGTGTCATTGGGAGGAATTGTGCTCCATCACTGGTGTCACTAGGAGGAATTGTGCTCCATCACTGGTGTCATTGGGAGGAATTGTGCTCCATCACTGGTTTTACTAGGAGGAATTGTGCTCCATCACTGGTGTCAGTGGGAGGAATTGTGCTCCATCACTGGTGCCACTGGGAGGAATTGTGCTCCATCACTGGTGTCACTGGGAGGAATTGTGCCCTATCACTGGTGTCACTGGGAGGAATTGTGCCCTATCACTGGTGTCACTGGGAGTAATTGTGCTCCATCACTGGTGTCACTGGGAGGAATTGTGCTCCATCACTGGTGTCACTGGGAGGAATTGTGCTCCATCACTGGTGTCATTGGGAGGAATTGTGCTCCATCACTGGTGTCACTGTGCCCAATCACTAGTGTAACTGGGAGAAATTGTGCCCCATCACTGGTGTCGTTGGACCCCATTGTTGGTGTCATTGGTAAAAAATGTGCCCCATTGTTGATAGTGTCATTGGGAGGAATTGTGCCCTTCATTGGTGTCAGTGAATAAAATAGTGCCCCAAGGGCCAGATAAAGAAAGCAAAGGGCCACGTCCGACCCCCAGGCCACAGTTTGGAGACCACTGGTATAGACCAAGTAGGGTACCTGGGGGAACTCCAGACCTTACTCCCATTTAACCGCCATTTGGGCTTTGGAAGTGTATAATACTGTGAAGCTTCCAGGTATTTTTCTGTAAATATGTCAGAAATGTAAAGTTGAACTCTCGGCACAAAAACTTTCATTTAAATATATTCCTTGGTGATGATTTAATGATTAAAACCCACTCTGTGTGCACCAAATACCTTTACAAGCTCAAGTATTACCTTGAAAATGTAGCAGTGACATCATCACTGTGCTGCACATTGCTTGTGCAGAAAGCAGAGCTGTGGGAGGAACCCAGCAGGCCCCACCCACTATAGGCTTCCTGTAGGAAACTGCAGGAGGGGGCGGAGACAAGACCAGTCACCCTGCACAAGGAGAGAGCAGCAGTGAGCGGTCTTTATTACAGGAAGTTCCTGCACAGAGGTAAAGTTTCACATTGGATTACTGCACAGATCTGGAAGAAATACAAAGGGGTTGATTTACTAAAGCTGGAGAGTGCAAAATCTGGTGCAGATGTGCATGGTAGCCAATCAGCTTCTAACTTCAGCTTGACAATAAAACCTGGAAGCTGATTGGTTTCTATGCAGAGCTGCACCAGATTTTGCACTCTGCAGTTTTAGTAAATCAACCCAACAAGGTACACCAAGGGGTGTATTTATAAAACATCTCAGTGTTTTGTTCTGTGAAACTGCATGTACATTTGTTCGATATGAATGTTTATAGGCTATTTTGTCCCCAGGACAAATGTTACTCATTCATACAGAATAGTACATCAGGAAAATGGTGCATTATTGTCACTGGATGGAGGTGCAGATCATGGTAAATACGTATTTATTTTCTTTATTCTTCAGCTCCATCTGGTGGCCATAATGCAGTATTTTCCTGATTTACTATACTATTATGAATGAAACGCATTCAACCACGGGAGATCAAAGCCTAAAAACATAAATTTTTGCCCGCATTCGCACAGAACAAATTTACCTGCAGTTTCACTGGAGGAATAACTTGTGTGAATTTTGTATATAAGCTTTCAATTATCCTAAGGAAGAGCTGGACTAAGACTACTAGATGGAGCTGAGGTATTTATTTCCTATGGTCATCCGCTCCATCTAGTGGCCATAATGCAGTATTTCCCTGATTCACTCTATTCTGTATAAAGAATTAAATTTGACCATGAAAAAAACCCATAGTTTTTGCCCCTATTGCCACAGTGCAGGCAGTTTCACAGGATAAAAAGCTTTTAAAAAAAAAAAAAAAATATCTCCTGAAGATTTAAGTAAGAATACAAATGTCTCTTGTACATAGACAAATGTGCTTATTCCAGAGTTCAGCTTTAACCACCTCCTGCCCACCATACAGTAAAATGACGGGCGCAAGGTGGCTCTCTCATTCTGGGACAAATTCTCCCTCCATTCGCGAAGGGGGCGCGCAACGCTGCGTTTTGTCCCTGAGACACGGCACATCCCCGATCTCGGTAAGGAGCCGATGATTTGGAGTATCCAAAGGAACTCTGGACAGCCGCACACCGGAGGAAGATAAAAACTTTGATGATTTATTTAAAAAACAGGAATCACATCAATACAGTAGTCCACTGCAAAGCAAAGCAAAAGGGGGGCACAAATCTGACGCGTTTCGCACTATATGTAGTGCTTACTCATAGGGAGCCGATGATGAGGCTCTTTACCCATGTGATCAGCTGTGTCCAATCACAGCTGATTACATGTAAACAAGGAAGTGCCGATTATCGGCTCTCCTCTCCTGACACTGACAGCACTGATCAGTGGCATTTCCTCACAGGGGAGATTTGAAATAGATAATCAGTGCCCTGATTATCAGTTCAACCCCAACAGTGCCCAGCAGTAAAGCCAATCAGTGCCCATCAGTGATGTCAGTCAGTGCTGCCTTTAAGTGACTGCTCATCAGTGCCACCCATCAATGTCGCCTATCAGTGCCCATAAGTCCTGCCTATCAGGGCACATTTCCACCTATCAGTGCATATCAGTGCTGTATATTAGTGCCGCCTTATCAGTGCCCATCAGTGCAGCCTATCAGTGCCCATCAGTGCAACCTCATCAGTGCCCATCAGTGCAGCCTCATCAATGCCTATCAGTGCAGCCTATCAGTGCCCATCAGTGCAGCCTCATCAATGCCTATCAGTGCAGCCTATCAGTGCCCATCAGTGCAGCCTATCAGTGCCCATCAGTGCAGCCTATCAGTGCCCATCAGTGCAGCCTATCAGTGCCCATCAGTGCAGCCTCATCAATGCCCATCAGTGCAGGCTATCAGTGCCCATCAGTGAAGCCTCATCAATGCCTATCAGTGCAGCCTCATCAGTGCCCATCAGTGCAGCCTCATCAATGCCCATCAGTGCAGCCCTATCAGTGCTCATCAGTGCAGACTCATGAGTGCACATCAATAAAGGAGAAAAGTTACTTATTTACAAAATTTTATAACAGAAACTATGAAAAACTGTTTTTTTTTTTCAAAATTGTATGTCTTTTATCGTTATTTTTTTGTTAAAAAAACAAACAAAACCCCAGTGGTGATTAAATACCCCCAAAAGAAGCTCTACTTGTCTCAAAAAAATACTTTAAAAAAGTCCTTTTGATGATTTTTGGGCTTGCTACTATAATTTTCTACACTGGATCTCCAAAGGGCGATGGCGGTCTCCTGTGGCCACTGTGTTGTTTTTGATGCCATTTTTAATCTTATGGAGTGTGCTATAACCATCTGATGCAATTGTAAGTTGTGCATTTAACAGATTTCTGCAATATCATGTTATTTGCTGATGACATATATAGGCATTTGACTGTTTATACTTATTTTATAGAGTTTCTATATCCTATCTATCCATGAAGAAGGAGTATCTCTTGTAGACTCCGAAACGCGTTGGGTAAAGGATCTAATTCAATCTCCATCCATTTTGACTACTTGCGATATCAGTTATGGCTGATATGTATACTCCATGATATATGTTTTTATTCTTGTAATTTCTAAAATAAATACCGTATATACTCGAGTATAAGCTGAGTTTTTCAGCACATTTTTTGTGTGCTGAAAATGCCCCCCTCGGCTTATACTCGAGTCAAGCACTTTTCTGCAGCAGAGAATGACATTTTCCGACCCGACTTTGGGGCCCCATATCTCGGGGCCACTTGGTGCTAGGAAATTTGGTGTGCAAACCCAGTGGAACTAGTACTACAACATATCCAAATTTGGGATTCCTAGCACCAAGTGGCCCCGATATACGGGGGCCCCAAAGTCGGTCAACTGTGTCCATCTGCAGCAATGTCATTTCGGGACCCTTTGGGTCCAGAGACCCCTAATTGGCTGCAGCTAGGGGGCATCTAGGAACCCTTAACTACCAAGTTTGAAGTTCGGGGGACCTATGGCTGCAAATAGGCACAGTGAGGCATGCAAATGGGCATTGTTGACCATCTTTTCCACTTACAGTAGCTGCGCATTTCTCACCCTAGGCTTATACTCGAGTCAATACGTTTTCCCAGTTTTTGGTGGTAAAATTAGGTGCCTCGGCTTATATTCGGGTCGGCCTATACTCGAATATATACGGTATATGACTATGTTTTTATCCTACTCTAGTCCTACCCAAGGGGAATCCCTCTCTCTTTTTATTTATATATTGGATGTTGGCACTGTGAAACAATCACTGCTATCTCTCTATCAAAAAAATAAATAAAACAAAACTATTTGGGTACAGCGTTGCATGACCGCGCAATTGTCATTCAAATTACGACAGCGCCGAAAGCTGAAAATTGGCCTGGGCAGGAAGGGGGTGAAAGTGCCCGGTACTGAAGCGGTTAAATAAAAGGCACCAAAACTGCTGACTTGGCACTGCTGACTACTTGCCAGGTATCCTTTAAGGACAGATTAAGTTGACCTAAAAGGAGGAACAATCGTTTGGATAGCATTACCAACCTAATAGCTTAATATTTATAGAAGCAATATTTATATTGACTATTACAATTCATCATTTGTGTGATATATGAAAATACCGCAATGGTATTACGGAAAATGTTTGCCAGAGAAGGCTCAGAAGCTCTGGGAGACGTTGTAAATATCACTTGCACAATTTTCTGCTGTGGCTTATTTAGGTAGCACATTACGTTTCTTAATCTCCTGTTGAATGGCAAGTTACATAAATACTACTTAATGGGAGGCATTGCAGAGTTATCAAGTGTTGGGTTTCCACATTTAATGGCTTTTCCAAATGTCTTACAGAATAAGTGCTCCTCTGTGATTAAAAAATTAACTGTTTTATTGTTTCGTATACCTTAGCTGCAGAGCTCTTCATCCTATGAAACTGCATGTACATTCGCTCTGTGTGAATGGAGGTGAAAACAAATGTTATTAGGCTATGATCTCTCCAGGTAGAATGTTTTTCATTCATAATAATGCTACAGTGAATTGGGAAAATATGGCATTGTGGCCACTAGATGGAGCTGCTGATCATAGGAAATAAATACTCCTTTAGGGCTCATTCAGATGGGCGACTAGACACATCTGATCTGAGTCACTGTCTGCTGTGTGTGAATCCACCTCAGAGCTAAGTGCAGGCAGCCCATAGAAGTCGATGCAGATGCAGCGGCTGCAGGGACACAGTCGCATGTCAAAATATGACATGCGGGCACACAGATCCAAACGCAGATATTGGGGTTATTTACTTAACCTGGAGAATGCTAAATCTGATGCTGCTCTGCATAAAAACCAATCAGCAGCCAGGTTTTATTGTCAAAGCTTAACTGAACAAGCTGAAGTTGGAAGCTGATTGGCTACCATGCACAGCTGCACCAGATTCTGAGTGCACCAGTTTTAGTAAGGCCCCTTTCACACGGGGGCGCTTTACAGGCGCTACAGCGCTAAAGAAAGTGCCATGAAATAGCCGCTGCTGTATCTCCAGCGTGAAAGCCCTCGGGCTTTCACGCTAGAAACGGTCAAAAAAGTCCTGCACTCCGCATCTTTGGAGCGCTGTAGGAGCGGTGTATTTACCGCTCCTAAAGCACCCTTTCCTATTGAAAATAAAGGGGTAGCGCTGCAAACCCGCCTGCAAATCGCAGATAAAACAACGGTAAAGCGCCGCTAAATATATTGCCGCTTTGATGACAACGCCCGCAGTGTGAAAGTAGCCTTAATCCACCTCAGTGTGTATCACAAACAATAGTAATTTCATACCTCCCAACTTTTTGAGATAGGAATGAGGGACACCTATTGGCAAAAGTATGCAGGCATAGAATACACACCTTGCCACGCCCCCTAAAGGAGAATTGTACAAAAAAATATGATTGTGCTTTTTTTTACCACTACTATTCCCTTATACTGGCATTTGACATTTCCAAATGCAGCAATTTAGAAATTGGATGAAAGGTTTAGCACTGGGAAACACTTTTTGAAAGATTAAAAGTGCATTTTATATACAATTTTACAGATCAGACCAAAATGAAGGACAAATGAGGAGGAAAGAGGGACAGAGGGACTTTGTTTCAAATCAGGGACAGTCCCTCGAAATCAGGGACAGTTGGGAGCTATGGTAATTTTGTTACAAACATACTTGTTTTTGACTTTTTTCATCCTTTGCTGCATCTCAGTGCTGCCATCTACTGGCACGTCAATGCATCCACTTCCTGTCTACATGCATTCCAGCGATGGCTGCATGTCAGTGCCAGGGCCCAGTCACACTAAGGCTCGGTTCACACAGGGGCAATGGAATAGACTCAAGTCGCTCCGACTTAGAAAAGGGTTCCTGTACAACTTGGGGGGGGGGGGTGACTTTGGAGCGGCTTGCATTGACTTCTATTACAGAAAGCGTTTGCAAGCCCTGTTGAAGTCACGCTGTGCAGGACGGCTTCAGAGTCAGACGACTTTGAAGCCACCCCAGTGTGAACCGAGACTTAAAGTGGAATTTTAGTCAGAAAATTAAGTCCTGCTAGATCACTTCAGGCTGGCCCCTTTCGCAGGTACAGCTATGTAAAACATTACAACTAAGTGCCTATACTGTTTAAAATCCAGTAATACACTGTCTCGCCCTGCTCTGCATATGCTCAGTTGCTCTCTATTTTTCAGCACTGTGCCAAAAATCAGAGCCACTAGAGACCGATCTGCTGACAGCCTAAAAATTTACTGCTGCTCAGGGGCTCTGGGTTTCAGCACTGGCAAGAAGATTCAGAGGCAATGCAGCACACACTAATTATTTTGGTAGCATAGTTAATAAAGAGAGGCCCGGAGCAATGCCGAAGGGATTCGGTGGAGGGCCGGCATGAAAGGGGTTAACGGGGGCGGAGCCATGCAGGGGAGACATAGCAGGGCTGGCCAGCTGATAGGACAGGGCGGTAGCTTGGAAGTTAGTTAGGCAGGAAGGGGAGGGGCCAGTCTGTACGAGGAGCCGTGAGGGTAAGGAGCTTCCCACCCACCCGCCCTACGATTGGAGGAGCTTGGTGCTGTTAGGGAGAGGGTTGGATAAATACTGGTTGGTGGTTATTTGGCACTTGTGAAGGTCATATGGGCACCTAAAAGGGCATGGTTTAGGGACCCGTCTGAGGGCGGCTCACAGTTGGTATATGGGTACCTGCTAGTTGTCTTTGAGTCGGAGGCTTTAGCGACTTGAGGCCTGAGAAGTGACTAGCAAGTACAGTTATGGGTTATGCCTATTGGACCTTGTGCCCCATGCTGGTGATAAAACTGGAAATATATATATATAGATAGATAAAAAGGTTATTACGTTATTTTATGTTAATTATGGAAATTGATATATTGGTTAATAAAATGGTTGTTCACTCCACCCATGTGTTGTGTGGTCATTAGAGGGAGGGATGGGTTTATTGGTAACAGGATAAGCCATAGTCATGTATGTTCCTTGCTAATGAACATTATTTTTTATCAAGTTGTTATGGGTAAAGTTCCACTTTAAGCATTCATTCCACTGTAGTGTTGTTAGTGTGCATCATGGCACATCATGCATAGTGTGCATCATGGCACATCATGCATAGTGTGCATCATGGCACATGTTAACATGTGATGCATTAGCAGCACATTCGTTATGAATGGGCTGCTAGAACACTACAACAGATGAGCCTTTCTAAACACAGGGAACCTCAATGCATGATATTTGCATTATGATGCATGTTGTTGTGTTCTACTGTACTATCTTTGTGTTCCATTAACAATGAATTGCAACCCACTGCATGTAAAGAAGGTGCATTGATGGTGGAACAGTGGACCATGTAATGTGTGTTGCAGTTTCAATGGTTTTTATTCAATTTTTCAAATTGAAATTGGTCTCAGGGTACAATTGAGTGCCTAGACCAGGGTTTCTCAACCAGAGTTCCATAACTCCCAACCTTTTGAGATGGGGATGAGGGACACCCATCAGCAAAAGTAGGCAGGCATAGGACACACCCCCTGCCACACCCCCTTAAAGGAGAATTTTACAAAAAAACAAGATTGGTTAAACCCACAAGTGCTTTTTTTTTACCATTACTATACTTTTATATTGGCTTTTGGAATTTACAAATGCAGCAATTTAGAAATCCGATGAAAGGTTTAGCACTGGGAAACACTTTTTGATATATAAAACGTGCATTTTATATACAGCTATATAGATCAGACCAAAATGAGGGACAAATGAGGAGCAATGAGGGACAGAGGGACTTTGTTCCAAATCAGGGACAGTCCCTCAAAATCAGGGACAGTTGGAAGCTATGGAGTTCCTCCAGAGGTTGGTAGGGGTTCCTTGAGCAATGAGCAATTTCTGCCTCTCAGATACGATCCCACTGACACCATTCATCTTTCTATTGATCTTTAAGGGGGTAATTCTTCGCAAATGACCACACATGTAAGGAGCATTCTTCCCACTGACTATCACACTAATGTATAATGCGTTGTAGATATAGTAAATTTAGTAGGGGGTTTCTGAGACCAGAAAGTTATTTCAAGATTTCCTCTGTGTTGAAAAGGTTGAGAAAGGCTGGTCTAGACCAATAAGTGAAATGAAGAAGTGTCCATCATAACAGAACAACAAAACACATTTGGCGAGTTGCCAATACCACTGAAAAGTAGACACAGTTCCACATACATTGTGCGTTGATCATGATGCATAAAGAATCATCACCCCCCAGCGAATCTTCACCCATTTCAGTAACTTGGCTCCTTTGCATCCCACCCACCTTCCTCTGCACAACTATCAGGTTCTTTTTTTAACTTTATTTTTCTAATTTAAGTTTCCGCCCACCCTCCATCATCTGTCATTCACCTAGGTGGATCACGTCAGTGCCTCCGGCACCTCCTGGGATATGTGACGTTCATACTGTATACCAGGAAACACTGGGAGCCCCGCACGTCACCCTATTCAATAACGAAGGAGGAACCCGGAAGAGCTGGCGCAGCCTACCGATGACAACACAGATGAGAAGAGGATCTCAGCAGGACAACGCTGGATCCTGTGAGTGGGTGAGTATTTTTACTGTGGCCATCTCAGGAGAAGAAAAGAGGAGCAAAAAAATTGAATAATAGGGGATGGGTGAAACCTCTCTTTAAGCATATAAAGTTTAGCACAGAAGAATGGAAAAGATAGTAAAAATTAAAGAAAAGCAAGGTCTAGATATGACGTCAAGGTAAGGAAGGGGAGAGAGGAACAGGTCAGAAAGGGGAAAGATGCTCTGCTTGCCCCGACACCCAATTCAACCCAACCCAACTGTAGGCCTCCAGGTCAGATAAATGATTGTCAATATCTAATCCAGGGGTTCCAGACTTTTTAAAATCTGGCATATCTATCTCACATAGAATATTAGCTAGTTTTTCATGTACCGTTATCTAGGATAGCTTGTGTTTAGTCGTGGCAATGTTCACCACAGGAGTTTCCCAGGACATTGTGATGGACATCTTTGTGGTGAGTAAAATATAAAAGCTGAGAGATCGGGTGCATCTACGGATATCATCTGCCAACTCATTAAAGAGCACCATTTTGGCTTTCTTGGTAAGGTTAACAGAGTAGACCAGTGTGAATACTATGGTCCAGAAGTGCTTGATTGTAAAGCTTTTATTTATTTTTATTAAAATAACAAATGTCATACTTATCAACCATTGCACACTGTGCAATGGTTTTGCAGAGAGCAACCTGATCCTCCTCTTCTTGGGTCACCAGCCAGTACTCCTGACACTTCCTCTTCTGCGCATGCCCCCACAGAAAGCCGCTTTCTATGGAGACACTCTTGCGGACTCGATCCCAAGCCACTCTGTCTGCGTCTATAGACACAGACAGAGTGGTTCTGTCCCACCCCACACTGCAAGGGTTAAATACTCATTAAGTCTAGGGATAGAGGAATAAGGTGTAATACTTTCCTTACTTCTTGCTCCAGCAACCTTCCTCCACGCTGTCCCAAAAGTCCCCTGTAACCTCTTCTCTAATGTGCTCTGACTGGCGGTCGCATGCTGATGATATCAAACCCAAGACAGGACACATAGTCATGCATTTTATGTGAGGATGGCAAGGGTCTGCCCACAACATGGGGAGCCTGCGAGAGTGAGGAGCAAAGTAACTATTACACCGTATCCCTCTACCCCTAGACCTAATGAGCATATAACCCTTTCAGTGTGTGTGTGTGTGTGTAAGGGGGGAGGGGGCATGGCACTGCACAGGTAGTTTGGCTTTTACCCTTCCCTATGCCATCCAAAAAAAAATGTTTTTAGACATATGTAACTCTACCCCCGCAGGAGCCGCTGGATATTAAAGCAGCACTCCACCCAAAAAAGGAACACCTATCTTGTCTGCCTCCTCCCCCCCTCTAGTGACACATTTGGCACCTTGGTGTTGATAGGTAACTGCTCCCACTCTCTGCTGAGTTTGCCGCAGTTTACCCATTGAGAAAGAGCAGCACGATTTGCACATTCGCAGTAGGAAACTGGCTGTCAAGCCGCAAGGTTTGACAGCCAGTTTCGCTTACCCAAGATGGTGGCGCCAGCACCCGAGAGCCGATTCAAGAATCGGCCTGGGTGAGGACACCACGAGATCCATGGACAGGTAAGTGCCCTAATAGTAAAAGTCAACAGCTACAGTATTTGTTGCTGCTGGCTTCAAGTCCCCCCTATTCCTGCACAGAACATGCAGGCAACACACTTTTCCAACTTGCATCCAGACACAAGAAATTAGTCCATGGGCTTGTTTTTGTTGTTTCATAGGGGAAACAACTTGGATAGGGTATAGGGATTATGGGATGACCAACCTGACTTGAAGAAATATTAGATGATGACAAACTTCCTTCTCTATTTACAAAAAATGAAGATCCTGGACTGTACTTCATCTGGAATAAACGCAGTCTCTATGGATCAGTGGCAAGGTTCTATACGATCGCAGGAGCCCTGATGCAGGAGTATCATGTCTTTTCAGTAGAACCTCATACCATTCTGACACTTGCAGACACTCCCAGCCCACCTGACTACCTTGACTACCGGCTCACCTGGCTGCTCTGAAGAATGCCCCAGGCAAGGCATTGGGATTTAGCACAACACTGTCCCTGGAAAGTATGCTACATCTGGCAGTCTCTCCCCTTGTATACCCCTGGGTGTACTCACACTGTCCTTTTGTCTCCGCTGCACTGGGCAAGACTGGGGTCTAGCACTGGGGGGGGCACTGGGTTCAGGCCTCCAACTGTTTAGATCCTCCTATGCCAGCCCAGATGCCTTCTGCACAAGACCAAAAGGTAATGGAGATTCCTCTCCCTCCTTTTCTTAGCTCCTGTCTGAAGGCAGAGTCCAACCTCAGCACTCCATCTTCCACCCGACTCCCCTGCTGGCCAGGCTCCACAATCTTCAAGGGCTGATCCAGCCACCCTGCCAGGCCTTCTGCCCGGGGATTGGGCAGATTCCCTCAAGTATGCTGATCAGGACCTCCTGCATACCTCCCAACTTTTTGAGATGGGAATGAGGGACACTTATCAGCAAAAGTAGGCAGGCAAAGGGAAACACCCCTTGCCACGCAACCTTAAAGGAGAATTGTATAAAAAAACATGATTGGTTAAACACACAAGTGCTTTTTTTACCACTACTATTCCTTTATATTTGCTTTTGGAATTTACAAATGCAGCAATTTAGAAATCAGATGAAAGGTTTAGCGCTGGAAAACACTTTTTGATAGATAAAAAGTAAATTTTATATACATCTATATAGATCAGACCAAAAGGAGGGGCAAATGAGGAGGAATGAGGGACAGGGGGACATTGCTCCAAATCAGGGATAGTCCCTCAAAATCAGGGACAGTTGGGAGCTATGCTCCTGGCCCCCGCCCACTAACTTCCAGAAGCTCCTCCAAGCTTCTAGATCCAGGGGAAGGTACCAGAGACCTGCCCTGTAGAGCCATCCAGCCTGACCTGCAGTAACTCGACCTAATTACAGACTCACACAGCTACCATGAGTCATAAACTAAATTTACCTACACTAGTCGCACACTAAAGGGTGCTACACATACTTTAAAACAGAGCTCCACCCAAAAGGGGAAGTTCTGCTTTAAGCATTGCTCCCTGCCACACTTGGCATGTCATTTTGTTTGGGGGGGCAGCGGGCAGGGCCGGATTAACATAGGGGCTATTGGAGCTGCAGCTCCAGGCCCCTTTCTCAAGATAGGCCCATTTGCCCCAAAAAAATCAAAATAAAATCAAAAAAATAAAATAAAAGATCGACTTCAAGGGTTGTAGCTCGGCGAGTCACAGAGACCCCACATGGGGGGTAGGTAGCTAAAGACCTACTCCAGCACTGGTTAAAATATGGGGCTGCTTTCATCTATGGTACCGGAGATTAAGGATGGGCCCGGTGCTCGATGCGAACCCACGTTCGCATCGAGCACCGGGCGTTCGCTCGCTCGGCGAGCCCAGAACTATTTTGGCCGCTCGCATCACGTTCGTGTGATGCGAGCGGCCCCGCAATGCATTGCGGCCGGCGCGGCCGACGCAGTGCATTGCTGGCTGATGATTGGCCAAGCATGCACTGTGACCCCGCATGCTTGGCCAATCACAGCCCCGGAAACTCGAAGAGCCATAATTGGCTACAGGCAGGACGCCTGTAGCCAATTACAGCTCAGGGGCTGTAGTACACGCCCCCCCCTATAAAACGCCGCCACGCCGTCTGCGCCGGTCACATGCTGTTCCGGCGCAGATTGAGCAGGCTGTTCCTGTGACACTCTGCTGCATTTAGATAGATAGAGAGAGAGATTCACTTGCAGAGATTGAGTTAGATAGATTCAGTTACAAAGATTGATTGACAAAGAGGGGCTTGTAGTGTGCTCGTGGCAGGCAGGCAGAGCTCCTATATTTTGTTACCAGAAGCACCTATAGGACTTGTAGTGTGTTCGTGGCAGGCAGGCAGAGCTCCTATATTTTGTTACCAGAAGCACCTATAGGACTTGTAGTGTGTTAGTGGCAGGCAGGCAGAGCTCCTATATTTTGTTACCAGAAGCACCTATAGGACTTGTAGTGTGTTAGTGACAGGCAGGCAGAGCTCCTATATTTTGTTACCAGAAGCACCTATAGGACTTGTAGTGTGTTAGTGGCAGGCAGGCAGAGCTCCTATATTTTGTTACCAGAAGCACCTATAGGACTTGTAGTGTGTTCGTGGCAGGCAGGCAGAGCTCCTATATTTTGTTCCCAGAAGCACCTATAGGACTTGAAGTGTGTTAGTCCCATCACACACACAGAGCTATATTTTCTTCCCAGAAGCACCTATAGGACTTGAAGTGTGTTAGTCCCATTACACACACAGAGCTATATTTTCTTCCCAGAAGCACCTATAGGACTTGTAGTGTGTTAGTCCCATTACACACACAGAGCTATATTTTCTTCCCAGAAGCACCTATAGGACTTGAAGTGTGTTAGTCCCATCACACACACAGAGCTATATTTTGTTCCCAGAAGCACCTATAGGACTTGAAGTGTGTTAGTCCCATTACACACACAGAGCTATATTTTCTTCCCAGAAGCACCTATAGGACTTGAAGTGTGTTAGTCCCATTACACACACAGAGCTATATTTTCTTCCCAGAAGCACCTATAGGACTTGAAGTGTGTTAGTCCCATTACACACACAGAGCTATATTTTGTTCCCAGAAGCACCTATAGGACTTGAAGTGTGTTAGTCCCATCACACACACAGAGCTATATTTTCTTCCCAGAAGCACCTATAGGACTTGAAGTGTGTAAGTCCCATTAAACACACAGAGCTATATTTTGTTCACAGAAGCACCTATAGGACTTGAAGTGTGTTAGTCCCATTACACACACAGAGCTATATTTTCTTCCCAGAAGCACCTATAGGACTTGAAGTGTGTTAGTCCCATTACACACACAGAGCTATATTTTCTTCCCAGAAGCACCTATAGGACTTGAAGTGTGTTAGTCCCATCACACACACAGAGCTATATTTTGTTCCCAGAAGCACCTATAGGACTTGAAGTGTGTTAGTCCCATTACACACACAGAGCTATATTTTGTTCCCAGAAGCACCTATAGGACTTGAAGTGTGTTAGTCCCATCACACACACAGAGCTATATTTTCTTCCCAGAAGCACCTATAGGACTTGAAGTGTGTTAGTCCCATTACACACAAAGAGCTATACTTTGTTCCCAGAAGCACCTATAGGACTTGAAGTGTGTTAGTCCCATTACACACACAGAGCTATATTTTCTTCCCAGAAGCACCTATAGGACTTGAAGTGTGTTAGTCCCATTACACACACAGAGCTATATTTTGTTCCCAGAAGCACCTATAGGACTTGAAGTGTGTTAGTCCCATTACACACACAGAGCTATATTTTCTTCCCAGAAGCACCTATAGGACTTGAAGTGTGTTAGTCCCATTACACACACAGAGCTATATTTTCTTCCCAGAAGCACCTATAGGACTTGAAGTGTGTTAGTCCCATCACACACACAGAGCTATATTTTCTTCCCAGAAGCACCTATAGGACTTGAAGTGTGTTAGTCCCATTACACACACAGAGCTATATTTTCTTCCCAGAAGCACCTATAGGACTTGTAGTGTGTTAGTCCCATTACACACACAGAGCTATATTTTCTTCCAGAAGCACCTATAGGACTTGAAGTGTGTTAGTCCCATCACACACACAGAGCTATATTTTGTTCCCAGAAGCACCTATAGGACTTGAAGTGTGTTAGTCCCATTACACACACAGAGCTATATTTTGTTCCCAGAAGCACCTATAGGACTTGAAGTGTGTTAGTCCCATCACACACACAGAGCTATATTTTGTTCCCAGAAGCACCTATAGGACTTGAAGTGTGTTAGTCCCATTACACACACAGAGCTATATTTTGTTCCCAGAAGCACCTATAGGACTTGAAGTGTGTTAGTCCCATCACACACACAGAGCTATATTTTCTTCCCAGAAGCACCTATAGGACTTGAAGTGTGTTAGTCCCATTACACACAAAGAGCTATACTTTGTTCCCAGAAGCACCTATAGGACTTGAAGTGTGTTAGTCCCATTACACACACAGAGCTATATTTTCTTCCCAGAAGCACCTATAGGACTTGTAGTGTGTTCGTGGCAGGCAGGCAGAGCTCCTATATTTTGTTCCCAGAAGCACTTATAGGACTTGAAGTGTGTTAGTCCCATTACACACACAGAGCTATATTTTCTTCCCAGAAGCACCTATAGGACTTGTAGTGTGTTAGTGGCAGGCAGGCAGAGCTCCTATATTTTGTTACCAGAAGCACCTATAGGACTTGTAGTGTGTTCGTGGCAGGCAGGCAGAGCTCCTATATTTTGTTCCCAGAGGCACCTATAGGACTTGAAGTGTGTTAGTCCCATTACACACACAGAGCTATATTTTCTTCCCAGAAGCACCTATAGGACTTGAAGTGTGTTAGTCCCATTACACACACAGAGCAATATTTTCTTCCCAGAAGCACCTATAGGACTTGAAGTGTGTTAGTCCCATCACACAGAGCTCCTCTATTTTCTTTGCATAAGCACCCACAGGACTTCTAGTGTGTTAGTGGCATCACACAGAGCTCCTATATATTCTTCTCAGCAGCACCCACAGGACTTCTAGTGTGTTAGTGGCATCACACAGAGCTCCTCTATTTTCTTTGCAGAAGCACCCACAGGACTTCTAGTGTGTTAGTGGCATCACACAGAGCTCCTCTATTTTCTTTGCAGAAGCACCCACAGGACTTCTAGTGTGTTAGTGGCATCACACAGAGCTCCTCTATTTTCTTTGCAGAAGCACCCACAGGACTTCTAGTGTGTTAGTGGCATCACACAGAGCTCCTCTATTTTCTTTGCAGAAGCACCCATAGGACTTCTAGTGTGTTAGTGGCATCACACAGAGCTCCTCTATTTTCTTTGCAGAAGCACCCACAGGACTTCTAGTGTGTTAGTGGCATCACACAGAGCTCCTCTATTTTCTTTGCAGAAGCACCCACAGGACTTCTAGTGTGTTAGTGGCATCACACAGAGCTCCTCTATTTTCTTTGCAGAAGCACCCATAGGACTTCTAGTGTGTTAGTGGCATCACACAGAGCTCCTATATATTCTTCTCAGCAGCACCCACAGGACTTCTAGTGTGTTAGTGGCATCACACAGAGCTCCTCTATTTTCTTTGCAGAAGCACCCACAGGACTTCTAGTGTGTTAGTGGCATCACACAGAGCTCCTCTATTTTCTTTGCAGAAGCACCATAGGACTTCTAGTGTGTTAGTGGCATCACACAGAGCTCCTATATATTCTTCTCAGCAGCACCCACAGGACTTCTAGTGTGTTAGTGGCATCACACAGAGCTCCTATATTTTCTTTGCAGAAGCACCTATAGGACTTCTAGTGTGTTAGTGGCATCACACAGAGCTCCTCTATTTTCTTTGCAGAAGCACCCACAGGACTTCTAGTGTGTTAGTGGCATCACACAGAGCTCCTCTATTTTCTTTGCAGAAGCACCCATAGGACTTCTAGTGTGTTAGTGGCATCACACAGAGCTCCTATATATTCTTCTCAGCAGCACCCACAGGACTTCTAGTGTGTTAGTGGCATCACACAGAGCTCCTATATTTTCTTTGCAGAAGCACCTATAGGACTTCTAGTGTGTTAGTGGCATCACACAGAGCTCCTCTATTTTCTTTGCAGAAGCACCCACAGGACTTCTAGTGTGTTAGTGGCATCACACAGAGCTCCTATATTTTCTTCTCAGCAGCACCCACAGGACTTCTAGTGTGTTAGTGGCATCACACAGAGCTCCTATATTTTCTTTGCAGAAGCACCTATAGGACTTCTAGTGTGTTAGTGGCATCACACAGAGCTCCTATATTTTCTTCTCAGCAGCACCCACAGGACTTCTAGTGTGTTAGTGGCATCACACAGAGCTCCTATATTTTCTTTGCAGAAGCACCCATAGGACTTCTAGTGTGTTAGTGGCATCACACAGAGCTCCTATATTTTCTTCTCAGCAGCACCCACAGGACTTCTAGTGTGTTAGTGGCATCACACAGAGCTCCTATATTTTCTTTGCAGAAGCACCTATAGGACTTCTAGTGTGTTAGTGGCATCACACAGAGCTCCTATATTTTCTTCTCAGCAGCACCCACAGGACTACCGACTACAATGGCTGGAAGACCGCCAAGGGGAGGCAGAGCGTGCAGAGCCAAGAACACAGGGCAGACAGTCTCTGTTTCTAGTGGACGTGGCCGTGGACGTGGACGTGGTCGTGCATCGTCATCAGCACGTGGCCATGGGACACGCGCGTCTTTGTTTTCGGCAGCTGGACATGTGGAGCCGCATCATGCTGAAGGCTTGGTAGAATGGATGACCAAGCCCTCCTCATCCTCCTCATCCTCTCTCACCCAGGCTCAGGGTACTGACAGAGCATCATCAGCCACCCCTTCCCTAGACCCACCATGTCCTCCTGAGGAGTCCCCCGAACTCTTTGAGCACAGTGTTGGGTACATGCTCCAGGAGGATGCCCAACGATTCGAAGGCTCGGATGACGATACCCAGCTTGAGGAATCTGGCAGTACAGTTCCACCAGCTGCAGCTTACTGCCAGGTTTGCTCTAGTGGTGAAGAGGGAGGGGATGATGAGGTCACTGACTCCACGTGGGTGCCTCAAGGGAGAGAGGATGAGGAGGAGGACGAGGAGGAGGAGGATGCGGCGTCACATGTCCAACGAGGCAGGATGCCCCCTGGAGGCCAGGTAGAGGCCAGCACAGCAACTGTACAACACCGCAGAGCTCCGCCTGTGCAGGGCGCTGCCTCTGCACGTTATCAGAAAAGTTCTTTGGTGTGGGCCTTTTTTGAGACGAGTGCAGCAGATCGCACCACTGCTATTTGCAATATTTGTCTCAAGCGTATCTCGCGTGGCCAAAACATCAGCCGCTTGGGCACGACAAGCATGACCAGACATATGGCGACCTGCCATGCAGCTCGTTGGCAGGCACACATAAAAGACCCACACCAAAGAACTAAGCGGACCTCTCCTTGCTCCTCCTCAGCTGGGATCTCCATCCCCACTACACCTTCAGTCCTCTCTGAAAGCTGCTCTGAGAGGACTGAAGGTGTAGAATTCGGTGTGTCACAACCAAGTACTTGCAGTACACCGACGTCCGAATGCAGCAGGCAAATTTCCCTGCCCCAGCTGCTGGACCGTAGAAAGAAGTACACTCCCAGCCATCCACATGCCCAGCGGTTGAATGCTAGCCTTGCTAAATTGCTAGCACTTCAACTGCTGCCTTTTTCAGTTGGTAGACTCGGCCCCCTTCCGTGAGTTTGTTCAATGTGCGGTTCCTCAGTGGCAGGTTCCCAAACGCCACTTTTTCTCGCGGAAGGCGATTCCGTCTCTCTACCGGCATGTGGAGGGCAATGTCCATGCCTCGCTGGACAGGGCGGTCAGCGGTAAGGTGCATATTACCGCTGACTCATGGTCCAGCAGGCATGGACAGGGACGGTACCTTTCTTTCACGGCCCATTGGGTCACTCTATTGGCAGCTGGGAGGGATGCAGGACAAGGTGCAGTAGTGTTGGAGGTTGTTCCGCCACCACGCCTCCAAAACGCGACTACTGCTACTGGTTGTGACACACCTCTCTCCTCCACCCCCTCCTCTTCTTCTTCCTCCAGTGCTCTGTCCTTGGAACCAGCGGTGCTCCGTAGGCGTACAAGGGGCTACGCAAGTACGCAGGCAAAAAGATGCCATGCCGTGCTTGCGCTGGTGTGTTTGGGGGACAGGAGCCACACTGGGCCAGAGGTTCTGGCAGCTCTGCAGGGGCAGGCCGAGAGGTGGTTGACGCCACGTCAGCTTAAGCCAGGAATGGTCGTTTCTGACAATGGCACCAACCTCCTCTCCGCCCTGCGACAGGGGCAGCTCACCCATGTGCCCTGCATGGCTCACGTCCTCAACCTGGTGGTGCAGCGGTTCTTGGGCAGGTTCCCAGGCTTACAGGATGTCCTGAGGCAGGCCAGGAAAGTCTGTGTGCATTTCCGCCGATCTTATAATGCCAGTGCTCGGCTGACTGAGCTGCAAAAGGAGCTGAACCTGCCCAAGAACCGCCTAATATCTGACATGCCCACCAGGTGGAACTCAACGTTGGCCATGCTGCAGCGACTGCACACGCAGCAGAGGGCCATCAATGAGTACCTTTGCGACTACGGCACCAGGACAGGGTCAGGGGAGCTTGGGTTTTTTTCCCCACGTCAGTGGAGCATGATCAGGGATGCATGCACTGTCCTCTCACCATTTGAGGAGGCCACGAGGATGGTGAGCAGTGACAGTGCATGCATCAGTGACACTGTCCCTCTTGTCCACCTGTTGGAGCATACGCTGCGTGGGATAATGGACAGGGCACTTGAGGCAGAACAGAGGCAGGAAGAGGAGGACTTCCTTGCCTCTCAAGGCCCCCTTTATCCGGACAGTGTTCCTTCTGTCCCACCCATCACACAGGAAGAGGATGAGGAGGAGGAGGAGGAGGAGGAGGATTGTGTGAGCATGGAGGTGGAGCCTGGCACTCAGCATCAGCAGCAGCAGTCTTTTAGGGATGATGTACAGTCCCAACAAGCCAGTGGACTTGTACGTGGCTGGGAGGAGGTGTCTGGCGATCATGTCATCCTCAGTGACCCAGAAGACTCCGGACCGAATGCCTCAGCTAACCTACGCTGCATGGCCTCCCTGATCCTGCAAAGCCTGCGGAAGGATCCTCGTGTTCTTCGGATCAAGGAGAGGGACCATTACTGGCTGGCCACTCTCCTTGATCCGCGGTACAAGGGTAAGGTTGCGGACCTTATCTTGCCGTCGCAGAGGGAGCAGAGGATGAGACATCTCAGGGAGGCCTTGCAGAAAGGTCTGTGCAACGCGTTCCCAGAAACTGGGAGGCTACAAACTCCTGGTCCTGGGCGACGAGTTGCTGAGGCTTCGGTCAGTGGCAGAAGGAGCGGTGGGGAAGGTGGACGTCTGACCGATGCGTTCAGACAATTTTTTAGTCCGCAGCCCCAAGGTATGATCGGTTCCAGCAACCATCGCCAGCGTCTGATATACATGGTGCAGGAATACCTTGGGGCAAGGTCAGACTTGGACACCTTTCCCACCGAAAATCCTCTGGCTTACTGGGTCCTGAGGATGGATCACTGGCCAGAGCTTGCACAGTATGCAATTGAGCTACTGGCCTGTCCTGCCTCCAGCGTTCTTTCCGAACGCACATTCAGTGCTGCTGGAGGATTTGTGACTGATCATAGGGTGCGCCTGTCCACCGCCTCGGTTGATCGACTGACATTCATCAAAATGAATCAGTCTTGGATCACCACCAGCTACCAGGCACCTGAGGCGGATATAACCGAATAATTTTTAATGTCACATCCCTTCAAGACTGCCTATGCTGATGCTGAGTGACTGTCCTCTTATGTTCACTGACTATCCTCTTCCTCCTCCTCAATGATCCATGCCACAGCACCAGTGCCTAAGGCACAATTTTTCAGCCCCTGTTTAACAGGGGCGTGTACTTACAATTTTTTAAAAAAATGCTTCGCAACACGTGTGACTGCTGTGCTCCAAGTACAGTCTCTGTGAGGGCCGTGTTGCAGTGTTGTGGCACCAGCACCAGTGCCTAAGGCACAATTTTTCAGCCCCTGTTTAACAGGGGCGTGTACTTACAATTTTTTAAAAAAAATGCTTCGCAACACGTGTGACTGCTGTGCTCCAAGTACAGTCTCTGTGAGGGCCGTGTTGCAGTGTTGTGGCACCAGCACCAGTGCCTAAGGCACAATTTTTCAGCCCCTGTTTAACAGGGGCGTGTACTTACAATTTTTAAAAAAAATGCTTCGCAACACGTGTGACTGCTGTGCTCCAAGTACAGTCTCTGTGAGGGCCGTGTTGCAGTGTTGTGGCACCAGCACCAGTGCCTAAGGCACAATTTTTCAGCCCCTGTTTAACAGGGGCGTGTACTTACAATTTTTTAAAAAAATGCTTCGCAACACGTGTGACTGCTGTGCTCCAAGTACAGTCTCTGTGAGGGCCGTGTTGCAGTGTTGTGGCACCAGCACCAGTGCCTAAGGCACAATTTTTCAGCCCCTGTTTAACAGGGGCGTGTACTTACAATTTTTAAAAAAAATGCTTCGCAACACGTGTGACTGCTGTGCTCCAAGTACAGTCTCTGTGAGGGGTTGCAGTGTTGTGGCACCAGCACCAGTGCCTAAGGCACAATTTTTCAGCCCCTGTTTAACAGGGGGGGGTAATTACAAATCTTGATCTAATAGTTCACAGCAGGGCCCATTCCTGCGCCCACCAAGAGTAACTATGAGGGCCTACAGTCTTGTGGCAACACCGTCCACCACCACCGCCAAAGGCCCAATTTTTCTGCCCTGTTCATCAGGTGCTTGCAATTACAAATCTTGATCTAATAACTCACAGCAGGGCCCATTCCTGCGCCCACCAAGAGTAACTGTGAGAGCTTACAGTCTTGTGGCAAAACCGTCCACCACCACCACCCCCCAATTTTTCTGCCCTGTTCAACAGGTGCATGCAATTACAAATCTTGATCTATTAACTCACAGCAGGGCCCATTCCTGTGCCCACCAGTCTTGTGGCTACACCAACATCTAATAGGGCAAATTTCTGCAGAGTATATACGCCAGGCCCCTACTTTCAAACATCCAACTTACAAACGACTCCTACTTGCAAATGGAAAGAGAAAACAGGAAGTGAGAGGAAATCTACCCCTAGGAAGGGAAATTCTATCCTGTTAGATTTAATTTGGGAAAAAGGTATCTCCTCTCTACTGATACTTTATCACCAATCCTTGTTTCAATTAAAACCCCACTTTTCCAAAAACATTTATCATTGGGACGGAAAGTGAGGTGACATGTTCTGAACAGATGTGCAAAGACAGCAAATGTTACAGGGGTGATAACCCCTCCCTATGTTCTCCAAAAAGCTTAAAAATAGATTTTTTTGGGATGGAGCTACACTTCATAATGTACCTGTTCAGATTCTACTTAAGATCAAACCTAAAGCCGCAAGTGGTTTTAAATGGCTTCTTTTTTTCCTTTACAAATGTCATTTTGTGCAAGGACAGTTCTAAACACGGGAAACACATGCCACTTCACAGGCATACTTTGGACACCCCCCAGGTACCATATTTAAAGGAAAATGTCACTTTTTTTTTTTTCACTTTATGCATCATTAAAATGACTGCTCCCGAAAAAACGTTAGTTTTTAAAAGTTCTTTTTGCATTGATATATGTCCCCTGGGGCAGGACCCGGGTCCCCAAACCTGTTTTATGACATTAACATGCATATTGGCCGTTGTAATTAGCACTTTTGATTTCGAACGTTCGCGTCCATTATAACGTATAGGGTTCGAAAATTTGCGCGAACTTTCGGTCCGTTCGAAGGTTCTGGTTCGAACCGAACCCGGGGGTGTTCGGCTCATCCCTACCGGAGATACAGGGCAGCTTGCGTAGCCTGTCAGAAGCTACATACAGAGCGGCCAGTTTAAATACAAGCTGGGACTCTGCAGCAGACTGAGAGGATGAACTCACAGTGCTTATAATAATTATTTGTATATTACTTATGATAATTAACCCCTTGCCACCCAGGCCAATTCTAGAAAATTACTCAGAACCCTCAAGCATTATATATATATTTTTAGCAGACACCCTATGGAAAAAAATGGTGGTCTTTGCAACTTTTTATGTTACACGATATTTGCGCAGTAATTTTTCAAACGTTTTTTTTTTTGGAAACTATTTCATTCCTAAAAAAAAAAATACTAAAGTTAGCACAATTTTTGTCGTGTACTAAGCGATGCTTTAATTTTTTTTTACAGGTTAAATGTTAAGAGTTACAGAGGAGGTCTAGTTCTAGAATTATTGCTCTCGCTCTAACGATCGCGGCATATGTAACCTGTGTGTATTTGGCTCTGATACTAACCAGTGCCTCACCAGCCACTGACTAGTATCTCTCCCCAGCCTGTCCCCACACACCCTCTCACCTGCTGACCTGTGGATGGGGGAATCACTCCCGCAGTGTTATTGTGTTCTGCCAGTGAATACAATGATTAGTGTTGCTAACTATAGCTGTCAGCGCTGATTGTTTTGGGGAAAACCTGACAGGCTGGTTGTACTCAAGTCGGTTAATAGGTTGACTTGTGTAAAACCAGCTAGCCCATACATAGACGACTATGGCTGGTCTCTGCTTAATTGGTGTAATTTCAATCCATGTATGGCCCGCTTAACCACTACACAGTCCCTAAACATCCTTCCACAAACTTTTACATTTTTTCTTCCCAGATTACTTCATTCTCCTCTCCTATACATAGTGCCCACTGTCATACTCTCCACACTTCTCTCCTGTACATACTGCTCACTGTCATACCCTCCACACTTCTCTTCTATACATAGCGCCCGCTGTCATATCCTACACACTCCTCTCCTGTACATAGTGCTCGCTGTCATACACTTCTCTCCTGTACATAGTGCCCACTGTCGTACCCTCCACACTCCTCTCCTGTACATACTGCTCACTGTCATACACTCCACACTCCTCTCCTATACATAGTTCCCACCGTCATACCCTCCACACTCCTCTCCTTTACATACTGCTCACTGTCATACCCTCTACACTCCTCTCCTATACATAGTGCCCACTGTCATACTCTCCACACTTCTCTCCTGTACATACTGCTCACTGTCATACCCTCCACACTTCTCTTCTATACATAGCGCCCGCTGTCATATCCTACACACTCCTCTCCTGTAAATAGTGCTCGCTGTCATACACTTCTCTCCTGTACATAGTGCCCACTGTCGTACCCTCCACACTCCTCTCCTGTACATACTGCTCACTGTCATACCCTCCACACTCCTCTCCTATACATAGTGACCACCGTCATACCCTCCACACTCCTCTCCTTTACATACTGCTCATTGTCATACCCTCTACACTCCTCTCCTATACATAGTGCCCACTGTCATACCCCCGACACTTCTCTTCTATACATAGCGCCCGCTGTCATATCCTACACACTCCTCTCCTGTAAATAGTGCTCGCTGTCATACACTTCTCTCCTGTACATAGTGCCCACTGTCGTACCCTCCACACTCCTCTCCTGTACATACTGCCCACTGTCATACCCTCCACACTCCTCTCCTGTACATACTACTCACTGTCATACCCTCCATACTCCTCTCCTCTACATAGTGCCTACTGTCATACCCTCCACACTTCTTTCCTATACATAGTGCCCACTGTCATACCCTCCACACTCCTCCTGTACATACTACTCACTGTCATACTCTCTACACTCCTCTCCTGTATATATCGCTCACTGTCAAACCCTCCACACTCTTCTCTTATACATCGTGCCAACTGTCATACCCTCTACACTCCTCTCCTGTATATATTTCTCACTGTCAAACCCTCCACACTCTTCTCTTATACATATTGCACACTGTCATACCCTTTACACTCCTCTCCTGTACATAGTGCCTTCTGCCATACCCTCCGCACTCCTCTCCTGTACATAGTGCCCTGTGTCATACCCTCCACACTCCTCTCCTGTACATACTGCCCACTGGCATACCCTCCACACTCCTCTGCTGTGCATACTGCCCACTGCCATACCCCCCGCACTCCTCTCATGTACATAGTGCCCACTGTTAGACCCTCCGCATCACACAAAGTGTCCCGGAAAATATTTTTGAAATGTTGGCAATTATGCACTGCCCAAGGGCCACAGGGTCAGTAGGGGCCCCATGAGAGGCTCCTGTGATATTAAAGCGGTAATAAACCTTTCTAACATTACTACTTTTTAGAGGCCCTGAGGTAGGTTATGCCATAATGTACAAGTATGCAAAGCATATTAGCACATTAGGGTACACTTAAATTGTCAGACTGAGCCCTCCAGTGCTGTGCTGTGATCAATCCGGCGGGGCCCGGGCACTTCCATCTTCACCCGGTCTTCCTTCCGGGTTCTGTGCCTTCGTCACTTGCCTTAGCCGGGCTGCGTTGATGTCATTCCCACGTATGCTCATGTGCATCCTCTTTTTCTCATCCCCCCTTTTTCTCTCATCCTCCGTCCCTTACCCCTCACACCTCTTTCATCCCCTTTCTCTCTCTCGCTTATTCTCCCTCTCTTTCTTTAATTTAATTTGTTATAACAAAAAATTGTTTGCATTTTTATTTATTCTTTATAAAAGGCCCCACCAAAATCCTCAGCACCAGGCCCATGATGTTCTTAATCTGGCCCTGGCAGCGGGTACCTAGTTGCGACAGTTTTCCTTGGAATTTCTCCTCCCCCTCCCTCCCTCACTGCAGTATTCTGGGACATGTCCCAGGTCCCAGAAGACTGCCCGACCATTTAGCAGCCACAAGCTGTCACAGCCAGGTGTCCACGGCTGAAATGCCAGCGCCGGGGAGAGGAGAGGAAGAGAAGCGAAGAGTCAGCCAACCACATCGCTTGATTCTGGGACAGGTGAGCGTGTGTTTATTAAAAGTCAGCAACTACACTTTTTGAACCTGCTGACTTTTAATAAACACAAAAACAACTGGAGCTCCTCTTTAACTACACAGTGCACTCTTGTTTCCAGTAGAAAGAAAGATTTAGGTACTTATACTAGTGATTTACAATAAATACATAACTGGATTAAATGGTGACCTTTTCTATCTACTTAGTTTAACCCCTTCTCGCCCAGCCCTGGCATCCCATTAAACGAGTCTTTATGCTCAAGGGGCGAGATGGACTTCCTGATTACGTGACCACTGATTGGCTGTCACATGATAAGAAGCCTGTCCCTCTGGGTCCAGACTAGAGAATTAAAGCTGTCTGACAGCTCAGTCACTGTAATGGGAGCATGCAGTGAACACACTCTTTGCACCATAACCTCGGCTGTCCATGGACCCATATGTGTGGCGTGTAGGCATTAAAGCTACCCGGCTTTACCGCGGCAAATGTGTTATATGGGTGGCAAGAGGTTAAAAAGCTCAAATCAACTCTACTTGGAAAGAAAATATTGGTATTTTGAAGTATGCATCTTTAGTGTTTCTCTAATGAGTAACGCTAAACATGAAAGTGTGTAATATACATGTACACAGTGAGTGGGTTGAAGACCTTGAGGCGTTCGTAATCATATGCTTCTGTTCTCTGGGAGAGGACACTGCTGTTTGAACGTTGCAGATAATTATTAGGATTACTCAACTGCAGATAGAATTTCATGTAATGTCATCAATGCAAATGGCTGCTGCCAGAAGATTTCTCCCCAAAAATAAATTAAAGTGAATTTGGTTGTTTACAAAGTTGAAAGAATTGAATAAAAGGGAAAATCTTCCTGCTTGCAACATTTATTTTTTTGCATTTTAAGATAATGTTTCCTCTGAAAGGGTCTTTTATCATAACTATATGAAGGGAAAACGCTAGACACAACAAATTCAGTAATACATTTATGAGATTAAGATTATTTAGCTATGTACACAGCATCAGAGGAAACCAATGGGGGTGCAGACCCAGCAAACTGGCTGTTATACGCAATAAAACTTTCATGAGCCCCCTTTAAATCTGCATTTCTGAACTTTTGTTCAGTCACTGCACCCAAAATCTCCCCAAAATCTTCAGTCACCCAAACTGCACCCCAGTCCAAAATCATAAATGTTACTTATCAATGGGAAACCTGAGCTTGGAACATTGCACAAAACCACCTTGATTAAATTAATTTCACATTAACACTCCATTTGACCTGTTGACTGGCAAAAGTGCTTCATTCTGACTCACAAAATATCCTTAGCCTCCAAAGCTCAAGAAAAAGGGTTCAAGTTGTTGACCTGTTGGTATAGATGCCCCTCGACTATACACTGGAGAAACCCGGCGCTCCCAGATACCTGCTGGCATTGCTTGTCAGCCAAGGGAACTTTACTCCACATTTGTTGGGAATGCCCCGCTGTGCGAAGGTTCTGGCAAAAGATCCTCGACCTGCACTGCAGACTCATGGCGACCTTGCTTACACCCTCTCCTGAGGTAGTTTTGCTATCTATGCGTCTCAAATCGGTCAAAAAAGATGTTCTGCGTCACTTTCTGGCAGCAGCTAGAACGGTTCTGCCCAGACACTGGAGGTTGACGGACATACCTTCCCTGGGGGAATGGGCAATTGAAGTGGACCGAATCAATAGCTTGGAACGAATGTTGTCACAGGAATCGGGTAAAGAGGAGCAATTCTCCAAGACCTGGACCTCATGGTCTATGTTTTGATACTCCTCGGAATTTATTCCATGGGCAACAGAGGGCTCTAACATCACATCTGGCTGACCCAAGTGGAATGTCTCCTCCATATCTACTTACCTTACTGCATTGACCCCTCTATTTTCACCATCATTCCCCCTCCTCTCTTTACATGATGCAATGATATACGCAAACCATAATCTCTAGTCTCGACAGACGGGAACTTTGTGACCCACATAGAGTTCCCCCCTACAAGAAATGGTGTTTAGCACAATAACAAAAGCCCTAGCATGTTTAAAATAGGTGGGCACCACTCGTTGAGTGGATAATGGTGCTCACTGACCCTCAATCTGTCATAGTAGATGTTATGGCTTCACAGGCTTATATACTAAATTAATTCTGTTGAAGCTAACAAATTCTCTATATAATGTGATGTTATGGTTCCAATATTGAAATGTCTGTTTCTATCTATGTGTTAATGAACAATATACTTGTGTAATGTACACCTCTCCTTTCTTAATAAAATAAGTTTGAAATAAATTAATTTCACATCAGAGCCCCCTTCACTTCAAAGTACCCTATCATGTCAGAGGATCCTCATTACATCAGAGTCCCCCTTCACTTCAGAGGCCACCCATCACATCAGAGTCCCCCTATACATGAGTTCCCCATCACACTAGAGACAAGCTTATACATCCAAAGTTTCCTATACAAGTCCCCTTGTCACATTAGTGTCCCCCCATCATCACAGAGCCCCCCAATCACATAGTACCCCCATCACAAAGCCCCTCAATCACATAGTCCCCTCTTCACATAAGAGTCCTACCTTATGGCTCCAGCAGTGCACCAGAGGTCCGGAGGAGGTGGACTTCCATCTTCTTCTGAATACTGCAGGTTGCCCTGCATGTTACCTGCCCCTGGATTAGAGTAATGTGTTGTCATGGGGCAGGAAAAGCAGCTGTCACGACTATAGCAATGAATAACGCTGTGTGTCCTGGTCCTAGAGCACATTGGTTGTTGTGGTACTGAGGTCCCACTCGCACCATGGCAACTTATAATGCTGATCCAGGGCAAACTTGGTCCTTTGCTTGCTACGGCACCCTGGGGGAACCCAGACAACACCCTGACTGAGAAACATTGCTCTAATCTGCATATGGAAACAGCTTCAGCTAACGTAAGTCTGTCTTGGTAATGTGTTTTCACAGTACATACTTGGTTGAGACGAGTTTGTATATTTGTGTTATCTTTCTCTGGCCATCACAGGTCTGTGATGGGAGAATTTTACAAAATCTTCAGCACAGGGGATTTGGAAGAATGGTGGGTCAAATTTGCTTGGTTGATGTTTGCAATCTGCCTCATATGTAGTGAATTAGATTATGGGGTTCTTTGGATCTCTCACTTGCTCAAACATTAATTCTTTTGGATTGCTTGCCAGTTCATCAGCGAGGCCTTTGAACCCCTAACTAGTTCAATTAGATATTATTTTCGATACTCTTTTGAGTCTTCCTTTGTACATCTTACTTGCTTAACTGAATATGTTTTGGACTTCTTACTTGCTCTGTTGAGTACTCCATTCCTTTTGCCCCCTTACTAGTTTAATTAGGTATTCCTTTGGACCTATAACTTGCTTAAATTGGTATTTCTTTGGACTTCTTACTTCCTCATTTGAGTATGTCTTTAAGCACCCTACTTGCTTCATCAGGTATTCCTTTGGACCCCATACCAGTTCAATCAGTTATTCCTTTGGACCCACTTTCTTGCTTGATAAGGTATTCCTTTTAAACCTCTTACTAGTTCATTCATGTATTCCTTTGGACTGCTTACTTGCTCAGCTGAGTCTTCCTTTAGACCTCTTACTTGACTGGGTATTTCTTTGCACTTCTTACTTGCTCAGTTGAGTATTCCATTGGACCCCTTACTACAGCAGGTATTTCTTTGGACCCCTTACTTGCTCCATTGGGTATTCCTTTGAACCCACTTTCTTGCTCAGTTAATTAATTCCTTTAGGCCTTTTACCAGTTAAATAATGTATTCCTTTTGGACCCCTTACTTGTTCAATAGTCATCCTTTACACACAAAATTAAACCTGCGCTCCGTGACCTATTTGCCCTATTAAGGAAGTCCAATATTATTGGGATAGGCCTGTAAGTGGCAGGCATTGCATGAGTTGTAATTGCTCTAAACGACCCGTGGAAAGTGTGGGACCTCTCTGCCCACAAAAGGGGTTAAAAAGACCCCTTTGCCAGTTTGCAAAAGAGCAGTTTGGTTTGCTTTGTGAAAACAGCTGCTTGCTGTAGTCTGGCTCCATTCTACATCTATGTCTATTCTACTTCTACATCTATGGATACTTTTAGAAGTATTACGTAAAGGCTCTGTTCACATCTGGGGCGGTTTTTCTGCTCTAAGCCTCAGCTCTAAAAACTCCCAACAAGACAAATCCCATTCATTTCAATGGCCCCTGTTCACATTTGAGCATTTTGTCGGCTTAAGTAAAACACCCGTTGCTCAAAAAAATAAGAGCGTCTTTTATGGCAGATTACAGGTGTTTTACTGCTTTTCATTGATGACTTGTCAACTTCAAAATGCCTGTACAAAAACGCTGCAAAAACGCCCATTAAAACGCCTGTAAAATAGCAATGCCTAGATGTGAACGAAGCCTAAAGATTCTTTGGTTATTTATTTATTTTAATCACTTTTCTTTGGCCCATTTTGCAACTAACATGATTGATTTTTATTTAAACTTGTTTCATGGCAACACTGCTGGCAATGGTCAGGATTTCCCCATTCCTAATTACATGTTAGCTAACGTCAGACCGGGGAGGTATTGGAAAGCTATCTGTTTAGTTATGGCCCTGCTGTACAGTATGTGATGTGGATGGATTAATTTATCAATGTCCAAGTCCATAGGCCTTGCAGGGATTAATATGCCGCAAAATACCTAATATTCTACAACAACAGCTACAACTTTTCAATTTTGGACGGAGTTAAGCAGAGATAATAATAATAATAGGGGAAGACAAGGATTCATGTCCCTGCATTGCAGGAACACAGGATCCATTCCTTCCTTCCTGACTGAATGGCAAACTGCCTTGTTTACATAGGCAGACTGCCGTTCTGCCTGTGTACAGAGTGATCGGCAGGTGCCAGCGGACATCGAGTCCACGGTACCCGCCAATCGGCTCCCCCTGTGAATAATCACAGTGGGAGTGAGCTGCCGGCGCCACCCACTCACGCCCGCTACCCGGAAATATGCAGGATCTCGTATATATAAAACTGCTATAGGGGGTCGCTAAGTGGTTAACGAATCTTGGTAGTGCAGAGGGGACATGGACAATAGACATGTGCACTACTGGAAAAAATCGTTTATTTTCGTTTTCATTTCTTTCTTTTTTTGTTTATTGGATCATTAGCATTCGTATTCGTTATGTTCCATTCGTTTAGATGTGGCATTCGTTACTTAGGATAATTTGTAATTTTGGATGCATTTGTATTCGTTATGTTCACTAACAGTTACTTTAGCCGAATTTTGAAAGGAAATTCCAATACCTATAATCTAATAGTTTATAATAATAAATAATAATAATAAAAACTATAGTAATGGTTAACCACTTCAATACAGGGCACTTAAACACCTTCCTGCCCAGACCAATTTTGAGCTTTCAGCGCTGTCGCACTTTGAATGACAATTGCGCGGTCATGCTACACTGTACCCAAATGTATTTTTTTCCCACAAATAGAGCTTTCTTTTGGTGGTATTTGATTACCTCTACGGTTTTTATTTTTTGCTAAACAAATAAAAATAGACCGAAAATTTTGAAAAAAAATGTTTTTTTTTGTTTCAGTTACAAAACTTTGTAAATAAGTACGTTTTATCCTTCATGGGCACTGATGGGGCTGCACTGACGGGAACTGATAAGGCGGCACTGATGGGCACCGATGAGGTGGCACTGATGAGGTGGCATTGATGGGCACTGATATGTGGCACTGATAGGCGGCACTGATAGGTGGCACTGATGGGCGACACGGGCACTGATAGGTGGCACAAATTGGCACTGATAGCTGGCACGGATTAGCATGGATACGCGGCATGGATGGGCATGTATAGGCGGCACAGATGGACATGGATAGGCAGCACGGATGAGCATGGATGGGCACTGATAGGCGGCATGGATGGGCACTGATAGGTGGCACGGATGGGCACTGATAGGTGGCACGGATGGGCACTGATAGGTGTCGCAGATGGGCACTGATAGGTGGCACGGATAGGCACTAATAGGCGGCATTGTTTTGTACTGATGGATGCTAATCAGTGCCAAACAATAATGCATGCCAATCAGTGATGCCCATTATGGGCACTGATTGGCATCCATTGTGGGCACTGTGTGTCATCCCTGGTGGTCTAGGGTGATCTACCTGGTGCTGGGCATCCCTGGTGGTCTGGTGGCGTCCCTGGTGGTCCAGTGTGGGCATACTCGCGTATGACAGACGCGAGTGAGGAAAAGCCGATCACCGGCTCTTCCTATTTACACTGTGATCAGCCGTGATTGGACACGGCTGACCATGTGGTAAAGAGTCTCCGTCTGAGAGTCTTTACTAGTTGCGGGGTGTCAGACTGACACCCCGCAACAACGATCGCCGCGCTGCGCGCCCCCAGTCAGGATTTTAAAACCACTTTGCCGACGTCTTTTTACAATAGGGCGGGCGGCAAGTGGTTAATAATTTAAGTATAATATAAAATACGAAAAACAAAATTATCCCAATGTAATCGATTCGTTAAAACTCGTTGGTTGAATTTTTTTTCGTCCTTTCGGTTTTTCGTTATTGTGAGATTTTTGTCCTTTGGGGTTTTCGTTGTTTCGGAAAATTTGTTTTCGCATGCGTTCATCAAAAGAGTCTTTCATTCATTCGGATGCTTCCAAATGAACGAATATGCCAAATTTGGTCTGAAAACAAATTTGTGATGAAACAAATTGCACATGTCTAATGGACAAATAAGATGCATTTTTACATAAAAAGTTGAGATTTGCATAGAACTTCAGCTGCCCATATCTCTGGATGCACTGATTATCTTGACATGCGTCTTTAGCGCTCAGTAAGAATTGCTGACTTTAAACGAAGTACCTCCTGAAGAGTTGTCTTTTGTGTTTTGTGCGAGACATAAAAATGGTTTACTTTTTTCTAGCTTATCTCAGTACCACATACTGAGATAAGTACTTGTATGACCGGTATGTACTAGTATCAATACTCAGAACACGGCTGGTTTCCTTAGCTAATCACTTGTTATGTGTAAACTGTTAGATGACATGGAATTCATCAGTAATTTGTTTGGATGTGACTATTCTATGTCAACAAAGCATTTGCTGGAGCAGAGTGAAATGGGGACACAGAGCCCAACCCTGGGCAGTGGGCACAATAATTGTAGAATAAATCCTTCCAGAGTTGTGTAAAAAAAACTATATAAGGATACTTTCACACGTTGGCGGCAGTGGCGGCTGGTGATTAACATTTTTGGGGGGGTGCAAACATTTTTTGAAAAAAAAAAATCATCAATTGCAGCCACTGTGCCCTCAAACGCTGCCACTGTGCCCTCAAACGCTGCCACTGTGCCCATCAAATGCTGCCACTGTGCCCATCAAACGCTTCCACTGTGCCCATCAAATTCTGCCACTGTGCCATCAAACGCTGCCACTGTGCAAAAACGCTGCCACTGTGCCCTCAAATGCTGCCACTGTGCCCTCAAATGCTGCCACTGTGCCATCAATTGCAGCCACTGTGTCGATCAAACGCTGCCACTGTGCCCTCAAACGCTGCCACTGTGCCATCAATTTCAGCCACTGTGCCCATCAAACTCTGCCACTGTGCCCATCAAACGCTGCCACTGTGCCCATCAAATGCTGCCACTGTGCCATAAATTTCAGCCACTGTGCCCATCAAATGCTGCCACTGTGCCCATCAAACGCTGCCACTATGCCCTCAAACGCTGCCACTGTGCCCATCATATGCTGCCAGTGTGTCCATCAAACGCTGCCAGTGTGCCCATCATACACTGCCAGTGTGCTCATCAAACCTGCCAGTGTGCCCATCATATGCTGCCAATGTGCCCATCATGCGCTGCCAGTGTCACCATCATACGCTGCCAGTGTGCCCATCAAATGCTGCCAGTGTGCCCATCATATGCTGCCAGTGTGCCCATCATTTGCTCCCAGTGTGCCCATCAAATGCTGGCAGTTTCCCTCCTGGGACACCCCGCTCACACAAACCCCCCCACCGCGCGATCGCGGGACACAACTGCGTGCGAGTGGATCGCGGGACGGGCAAACCTCTGACACCCCCCCTCGAGTGGATTGCGGGACACAACCCCCATGCAGATGGATCGGTGCTTACCTTGTCCTCTTCTCCGGCGTCTCATCTCCTCTCGCTTCCTCTGTCCCACTTTCGCCAAAGCGCTGAGCATTCAATAGGGACGCCTGGCGCTTTGGCAAATCAGGAAACAGGCCTCACTGACCTGCCTCCTGATTGGTGGGGAAGCAATGCAGTGTGAAAATAGCAAATATTCATTCGCTATGGTCACACAATTGGGTGGGATCAGGGCGCACTCTCTGCGCCCGAGCCCACCCTTTTTTGAAGCCTATTAGAGCCTCTGGCTCTACTCAGGTGCTTCAAAAAAATACACCCCCTCCCACCCCGCCATAGGAATCCGGCATCCTGAAAGGGGTCGGGCGCATGGATGGGGGGGGGGGGGCGGCAAGAGGGACAGGGGGGGCGGCGCCCGTGCGCCCACAATGCACGGGCCACCACTGGTTTGCGGCACTTTCCCTTCCCTTTAGCGGCGCTTTTGGCCGTTAGCGGGTCGCTTTTAAACCCCCGCTATCGACCGAAAAAGGGTTAAAAACACCCGCAAAGCGGTGCTACCCACTGTTTTCAAGGAGCGCTTTAGGAACCATATACTCTGCTCCTACAGCGCCTCAAAGATGCTGCTTGCAGGACTTTTTTTTAGCATCCTGCCAGCTAGAGTTGCCACCTCATCCCTTTAGACCCGAACACATATGAATTACACAGGTTCTGAAGGCTAATTTAATGCAGATATGGCAACAAGTGAGTTTAATTACCACCTTAATCAGCCTCAGAACCTGCGTAATTAATATGTGTTCGGGTTTAAAGGGATGAGGTGGCAACCCTACTGCCAGCGCACCGCTCCAGTTAGGGTTGCCACCTCATCCCTTTAAACCCGAACACCTTTAAATTACACGGGTTCTGAGGCTAATTAAATGCAGATAAGGCACCAAGTGAGTTTAATTACCACCTTAATCAGCCACAGAACCTGTGTAATTAATATATGTTCGGGTTTAAAGGGATGAGGTGGCAACCCTAGCTCCAGTGTGAAAGCTCTGGGGCTTTCACACTGGAGTAAGAGGAGAGGGGATTTTTATTTTTTTAGCAATATAGCGCCTGTAAAGCGACTCAGTGTAAAAGGGGTCTAAAAATAAAAATCCCATGTACGTAAGTATTCAAACCCTTTACTATTACACTCAAAATTGAGCTCAGGTCCATCCTGTTTCCACTGATTACCCTTGAGATGTTTCTACAACTTGATTGGAGTCCACCTGTGATAAATTCAGTTGACCGGACATGATTCGGAAAGGCACACGCCTGTCTATATAATCAATCAAATATAAGTGCAGCGCTTCAACACAGATATATAAATCTATAAACCGAACTGTGAACATTAAATCAGAAATATTTATTCATAAATTATATCAAAGTTCATAAAACAACTATTTTGTTGAATTAAAGTGCTTCTCAATTTTTGTGGCACCTCAATGTATTTTCTCCAGATATTTATATTATATGAAAACCTCCACCAGCAGTTTGACCTGCTCACCTCATATATGAGTCAGGTAGACTCAGAAACAATTCCTTTGCTTTCCTTCAGCTACGATTCCCTTTGTTCCACATCCAGCATGCTACTTTCCACATTCCAATCAATAGCTTTCAAGGGGGATCGCATGGATCACAGTAGGCTCTCTCATATAAAATACCCCACTGCTTCTCTCCTTCCTCCACACCATCAAAATCACTCATTGTTTCTTATGGGATATTACTCCGCAATTCATCTAATAATAAATAGAGGATACATGGTGCTGTCTGTATGTAACATTTATTAACTGCTTGCCAACCAGCGCACAACGATATACGGCACAATGGCACGGCTGGGCAAAGGGCGTACCTGTATGTCCCCTTTAAGACACGGCTTAGTGGGCGCGCGCACCACGTACTTTGTGAGCGTGCCCCTCGGGTCCTGCGCACTTGATGCTCGCTGGGGGCCCGCGAACGTGACACGGAGCGGCAGAACGGGGAGATGTAAACAAGACATTTCCCTGTTCTGTCTAGCAACATGTCATCGGGAGCAGTGATCTCTGTCATGTTGTAGTGAGCCCCCCCCCCCCCACAGTTAGAATCACTCCCTAGGACACACTTAAGCCCTTGATCACCCCCTAGTGTTTAACCCCTTCCCTGCCAGTGTCATTTACACAGTAATCAGTGCATTTTTATAGCACTGATCGCTGTATAAATGTCACTGGTCCCAAAATAGTGTCAAAAGTGTCCAATGTATCCGCAACAATGTCGCAGTCGTTAAAAATCGCAGATCGCCGGCATTACTAATAAAAAAAAATTTATAATAAAAATGCCATAAATCTATCCCCTATTTTTTAGACGCTATAACTTTTGCACAAACCAATCAATATACGATTATTGTGATTTTTTTTTAAACAAAATTAAGTAGAAGAATACATCGGACTAAACTGAGGAAGAAATTTGTTTTTTTATATATTTTTTGGGCATATTTATTATAGCAAAAAGTAAAATATATTGCTTTTTTTTTTCAAAATTGTCGCTCTTTTTTTGTTTATAGCGGAAAAAATTAAAACCGAATAGGTGATCAAATACCACCAAAAGAAAGCTCTATTTGTGGGAAAAAAGGACATCCATTTTTGTTTGGGTGCAACGTCGCGCGACCGCACAATTGTCAGTTAAATCGACGCAGTGCCGTAAAAAGTGCTCTGGTCAGGAAGGGGTCTCTTCAATACGGCTCTAAGCAATACAACAGCATCCGCCTGCTCACCCCTGTGGCTGCGTGACGTCACGGCTCGGCTCACCCCTCTACATGCGTATCGCCCTCTGATTGGGCTTTCTCAATAGATGGGTCTCACTTGAGCCCTTAAATAGCTCAACCTCCCAGGCTTTATCCTGGCAGTCTGGAGTCTATACAGATATGCCCACTTCCCGTGGACCACGGAAGTGTCATATATAAAGATATCTTCTACATTTTCTAGTTCATTCCCATTTGTGTGTACCATTACAGCCACAATTGCAATAGACTTCACACCCTCCTACTCCGGACTGCCGCGGTAGTTCCCCAGTCACAATCTGAACAATAAATTACTCTAATGGGCAGTTTTTACCACTTTTACGCTCACATTACCTTTTATTAATATTCATGGTCACTTACATATGTAGTTCAATTCCTATATATATATATATATATATATATATATATATATATATATATATATATATATATATATATACATATATATATATATATACATATATATATATATATATAATCAAATTGATTGTGTTGCAGAGCTAAACTCATTTGGTCAAAGCAAATTTTCCTAAAATGGCTATATTTATTTATTTAAATATACTATAATAAAATAAATCAAATAAAATAAAATAAGATTAAATTATATATCGATCCCCATACTACTAAATTTGCTCCATAACATTATCTATTCATCTGGGTATGTCTAATGGGATCATGTGAGTCATATAAGACTATATAGGTTACAATTAATTAATTCATTCCATGATGCCACCACATACCTGTAATCTGTAATATCTTTATTTACTTTGTATTAATCCTATTCCTATTAATTTCATAATTCTATAAGATATTACTATGAAATATCCTTATTATATTACTACTATACTGACTCTATCACATTGTTTCTCAATAACGTCAGATGTTAACCATTATTAATGAAGCAGTTCAGGTCAAAATCAACGTTAAGTCCCCTGGGTGCCAAGACTTTAGTTTCATACACCCAGAATGACTCACGCTGACTCAGAGCCCTAATAAAGTTCCCTCCTCTCTAGTTATGGTTGACTTTTTCCACTCCCCAAAACTTTAGAACTTTTGGGTTCCTACAATGCACTTCCCTGAAATGCTTCGACACAGTGTGCTCTTTCATTCCTTTTATGATGTTGTTCATGTGCTCTTGTACCTCACCAGCAGTGGTCTTGATGTACGACCCACATACTAAAACTTGCAAGGCCACTCCAGCACATAAACACCCTTTCTGAGGGTCCCACAGTTAACAGTGAATGTCAGAGCACAAACCAAGACATGAAATCCAAAGAATTGTCTGTAGACCTCCGAGACAAGGATTGTATCGAGTCACAGATCTGGTGAAGGGTACAGAAAAATGTCTGCAGCATTGTAGGTCCCAATAAGCACAATGGCCTCCATCATCCATAAATGGAAAAAGTTTGGAACCACCAGGACTCTTCCTAGAGTGGGACACCTGGCTAAACTGAGTGATCGGGGAGAAGGGCAGCACAGTGGTGTAGTGGGTAGCTGTCACGTACCTAGTGGCGAGTCCGGATTGCAGTGGGAGACCTCTCTTACGTCCCAGACTTGCGGCCCCTGATAATGGAGACAGGGGGCGCAGGAGTCAAAGGAGGCACGAGTGTCTGGCAGGATCAACAGCTGCGGATGGGTCAGCAGGACTTGACAAGGGATGACAGGAACCAGCAGACAGCAGGTGACAGGAACCAGCAGACAACAGGTGACAGGAACCAGCAGACAGCAGGTAACAGGAACCAGCAGACAGCAGGAACTGGCAGGTAAGTGGTCGCAGGAACCAGCAGGCAGCGGACTACAGGAACCAGCATGCAGCGGACAACAGGAACCAGCTGACAGCAGGAACTGGCAGGTAAGCGGTCACAGGAACCAGCAGACAGCAGGAACTGGCAGGTAAGTGGTCACAGGAACCAGCAGGCAGAGGACAACAGGAACCAGCATGCAGCGGACAGCAGGAACCAGCAGACAGCAGGAACTGGCAGGTAAGAGGTCACAGGAACCAGCAGGTAGCGGACAACAGGAACCAGCATGCAGCGGACAACAGGAACCAGCAGACAGCAGGAACTGGCAGGTAAGTGGTCACAGGAACCAGCAGGCAGCGGACAACAGGAACCAGCATGCAGCAAGATAGAGCACTTCAGGACAGGTGCACAGAATGGTCAGACAAGCCGGGTTCGGTAACTGTGGAGCACACTGCGGATAAGCCAAGGGGATAAGCAAGAGGATGGTCGTAGACAAGCCGGGATCGGGGCAGGCAGACAGCAGAGCAGGTAGGTAGGCAAGCCGGGTCACAGGTGCAGAGACAGAGAGGTTCAGGACTTTTACAAGCGGGACGCTGTAGATCAGGCAGCAAGGATTGTATGGAGATGGCTGGTTTAAATAGCCCGCCCGGCGCCAGTGACCGTGCGCGCGCCCGTCCGTGCCCGCGCACGTGCACCCGCTCGATTCCGCGCATGCGCAGTAGCTTGCGCACCCGCTCGAGCCCGCACACGCGATCGCACCAGTGAGGCACTACTAGGCCCAGCAGAGCTTTCCTTACATTGCCCCCCCCCCAAGGGGCAGCCTCCGGACAGTTTTTCAGGGTGAGATCTCTTGAAAGCCTGGATCAGGTGTCTGGCGTGCAAGTTGGCTTCAGGTTCCCATGAGTTTTCTTCTGCACCGTACCCCTTCCACTTGATGAGGTACTGTATCTGGTTATTACTCTTCCTGCAGTCCACAATTGTTTCCACCTCAAATTCTTCTTCCCCGTTGACCATTATAGGAGCTGGGGGATCTGTGGATCGTCCAGGGAAGGAATTGGAAACTGCTGGCTTTAGGAGCGAAACATGAAAAACCGGGTGTACCCGAAGTGATTCCGGCAACTCCAGCTCATATGCCACCTCATTGATCTTTCGCTTAACTGCGAAGGGTCCCAAGAATCTGGGGCCTAGCTTCCTAGATGGGCAAGCGAGCCGGAGATTGATTGTGGACAACCATACTTTGTCTCCAGGTTCCAGGACCAGTTGCCCCCGTCTGCCCCTGTCGAAGACCTCCTTATTGAGGTTTTGTGCCCGGGTCATAGTTTCCTGCAACAACTTATTGTTAGAAGAAAAAAAATCCACAGTCTCGAGAACAGCAGGGATGGAACATTCGGGTACTGAATTAGGCAGGAATGATGGATGGTAACCATAATTGGCAAAAAACGGGGTCTGCTTGGTAGTGGAATGGATGGAGTTGTTGTAGGCGAATTCCGCCAATGGCAACAGAGAGAGCCAGTCTTGTTGAGAGAAGGACGAAAAACAACGCAGGTATTGCTCAAGAGTCTGGTTTGTTCTTTCTGTCTGCCCGTTTGTCTGTGGGTGGTATGCGGAAGATAGGGATAGTTCGATGCCAAGAGAATTGCAGAGAGCCTTCCAGAACCGGGATGTAAATTGAACGCCCCTATCCGAGATGATGTTCGCTGGGACCCCATGAAACGCTGCCACTGTGCCCTCAAACGCTGCCACTGTGCCCATCAAATGCTGCCACTGTGCCCATCAAACGCTTCCACTGTGCCCATCAAATTCTGCCACTGTGCCATCAAACGCTGCCACTGTGCAAAAACGCTGCCACTGTGCCCTCAAATGCTGCCACTGTGCCCTCAAATGCTGCCACTGTGCCATCAATTGCAGCCACTGTGTCGATCAAACGCTGCCACTGTGCCCTCAAACGCTGCCACTGTGCCATCAATTTCAGCCACTGTGCCCATCAAACTCTGCCACTGTGCCCATCAAACGCTGCCACTGTGCCCATCAAATGCTGCCACTGTGCCATAAATTTCAGCCACTGTGCCCATCAAATGCTGCCACTGTGCCCATCAAACGCTGCCACTATGCCCTCAAACGCTGCCACTGTGCCCATCATATGCTGCCAGTGTGTCCATCAAACGCTGCCAGTGTGCCCATCATACACTGCCAGTGTGCTCATCAAACCTGCCAGTGTGCCCATCATATGCTGCCAATGTGCCCATCATGCGCTGCCAGTGTCACCATCATACGCTGCCAGTGTGCCCATCAAATGCGTATTAATATATGTTCGGGTTTAAAGGGATGAGGTGGCAACCCTAGCTCCAGTGTGAAAGCTCTGGGGCTTTCACACTGGAGTAAGAGGAGAGGGGATTTTTATTTTTTTAGCAATATAGCGCCTGTAAAGCGACTCAGTGTAAAAGGGGTCTAAAAATAAAAATCCCATCTACGTAAGTATTCAAACCCTTTACTATTACACTCAAAATTGAGCTCAGGTCCATCCTGTTTCCACTGATTACCCTTGAGATGTTTCTACAACTTGATTGGAGTCCACCTGTGATAAATTCAGTTGACCGGACATGATTCGGAAAGGCACACGCCTGTCTATATAATCAATCAAATATAAGTGCAGCGCTTCAACACAGATATATAAATCTATAAACCGAACTGTGAACATTAAATCAGAAATATTTATTCATAAATTATATCAAAGTTCATAAAACAACTATTTTGTTGAATTAAAGTGCTTCTCAATTTTTGTGGCACCTCAATGTATTTTCTCCAGATATTTATATTATATGAAAACCTCCACCAGCAGTTTGACCTGCTCACCTCATATATGAGTCAGGTAGACTCAGAAACAATTCCTTTGCTTTCCTTCAGCTACGATTCCCTTTGTTCCACATCCAGCATGCTACTTTCCACATTCCAATCAATAGCTTTCAAGGGGGATCGCATGGATCACAGTAGGCTCTCTCATATAAAATACCCCACTGCTTCTCTCCTTCCTCCACACCATCAAAATCACTCATTGTTTCTTATGGGATATTACTCCGCAATTCATCTAATAATAAATAGAGGATACATGGTGCTGTCTGTATGTAACATTTATTAACTGCTTGCCAACCAGCGCACAACGATATACGGCACAATGGCACGGCTGGGCAAAGGGCGTACCTGTATGTCCCCTTTAAGACACGGCTTAGTGGGCGCGCGCACCACGTACTTTGTGAGCGTGCCCCTCGGGTCCTGCGCACTTGATGCTCGCTGGGGGCCCGCGAACGTGACACGGAGCGGCAGAACGGGGAGATGTAAACAAGACATTTCCCTGTTCTGTCTAGCAACATGTCATCGGGAGCAGTGATCTCTGTCATGTTGTAGTGAGCCCACCCCCCCCCCACAGTTAGAATCACTCCCTAGGACACACTTAAGCCCTTGATCACCCCCTAGTGTTTAACCCCTTCCCTGCCAGTGTCATTTACACAGTAATCAGTGCATTTTTATAGCACTGATCGCTGTATAAATGTCACTGGTCCCAAAATAGTGTCAAAAGTGTCCAATGTATCCGCAACAATGTCGCAGTCGTTAAAAATCGCAGATCGCCGGCATTACTAATAAAAAAAAATTTATAATAAAAATGCCATAAATCTATCCCCTATTTTTTAGACGCTATAACTTTTGCACAAACCAATCAATATACGATTATTGTGATTTTTTTTTAAACAAAATTAAGTAGAAGAATACATCGGACTAAACTGAGGAAGAAATTTTTTTTTTTTTATATATTTTTTGGGCATATTTATTATAGCAAAAAGTAAAATATATTGCTTTTTTTTTCAAAATTGTCGCTCTTTTTTTGTTTATAGCGGAAAAAATTAAAACCGAATAGGTGATCAAATACCACCAAAAGAAAGCTCTATTTGTGGGAAAAAAGGACATCCATTTTTGTTTGGGTGCAACGTCGCGCGACCGCACAATTGTCAGTTAAATCGACGCAGTGCCGTAAAAAGTGCTCTGGTCAGGAAGGGGTCTCTTCAATACGGCTCTAAGCAATACAACAGCATCCGCCTGCTCACCCCTGTGGCTGCGTGACGTCACGGCTCGGCTCACCCCTCTACATGCGTATCGCCCTCTGATTGGGCTTTCTCAATAGATGGGTCTCACTTGAGCCCTTAAATAGCTCAACCTCCCAGGCTTTATCCTGGCAGTCTGGAGTCTATACAGATATGCCCACTTCCCGTGGACCACGGAAGTGTCATATATAAAGATATCTTCTACATTTTCTAGTTCATTCCCATTTGTGTGTACCATTACAGCCACAATTGCAATAGACTTCACACCCTCCTACTCCGGACTGCCGCGGTAGTTCCCCAGTCACAATCTGAACAATAAATTACTCTAATGGGCAGTTTTTACCACTTTTACGCTCACATTACCTTTTATTAATATTCATGGTCACTTACATATGTAGTTCAATTCCTATATATATATATATATATATATATATATATATATATATATATATATATACATATATATATATATATACATATATATATATATATATAATCAAATTGATTGTGTTGCAGAGCTAAACTCATTTGGTCAAAGCAAATTTTCCTAAAATGGCTATATTTATTTATTTAAATATACTATAATAAAATAAATCAAATAAAATAAAATAAGATTAAATTATATATCGATCCCCATACTACTAAATTTGCTCCATAACATTATCTATTCATCTGGGTATGTCTAATGGGATCATGTGAGTCATATAAGACTATATAGGTTACAATTAATTAATTCATTCCATGATGCCACCACATACCTGTAATCTGTAATATCTTTATTTACTTTGTATTAATCCTATTCCTATTAATTTCATAATTCTATAAGATATTACTATGAAATATCCTTATTATATTACTACTATACTGACTCTATCACATTGTTTCTCAATAACGTCAGATGTTAACCATTATTAATGAAGCAGTTCAGGTCAAAATCAACGTTAAGTCCCCTGGGTGCCAAGACTTTAGTTTCATACACCCAGAATGACTCACGCTGACTCAGAGCCCTAATAAAGTTCCCTCCTCTCTAGTTATGGTTGACTTTTTCCACTCCCCAAAACTTTAGAACTTTTGGGTTCCTACAATGCACTTCCCTGAAATGCTTCGACACAGTGTGCTCTTTCATTCCTTTTATGATGTTGTTCATGTGCTCTTGTACCTCACCAGCAGTGGTCTTGATGTACGACCCACATACTAAAACTTGCAAGGCCACTCCAGCACATAAACACCCTTTCTGAGGGTCCCACAGTTAACAGTGAATGTCAGAGCACAAACCAAGACATGAAATCCAAAGAATTGTCTGTAGACCTCCGAGACAAGGATTGTATCGAGTCACAGATCTGGTGAAGGGTACAGAAAAATGTCTGCAGCATTGTAGGTCCCAATAAGCACAATGGCCTCCATCATCCATAAATGGAAAAAGTTTGGAACCACCAGGACTCTTCCTAGAGTGGGACACCTGGCTAAACTGAGTGATCGGGGAGAAGGGCAGCACAGTGGTGTAGTGGGTAGCTGTCACGTACCTAGTGGCGAGTCCGGATTGCAGTGGGAGACCTCTCTTACGTCCCAGACTTGCGGCCCCTGATAATGGAGACAGGGGGCGCAGGAGTCAAAGGAGGCACGAGTGTCTGGCAGGATCAACAGCTGCGGATGGGTCAGCAGGACTTGACAAGGGATGACAGGAACCAGCAGACAGCAGGTGACAGGAACCAGCAGACAACAGGTGACAGGAACCAGCAGACAGCAGGTAACAGGAACCAGCAGACAGCAGGAACTGGCAGGTAAGTGGTCGCAGGAACCAGCAGGCAGCGGACTACAGGAACCAGCATGCAGCGGACAACAGGAACCAGCTGACAGCAGGAACTGGCAGGTAAGCGGTCACAGGAACCAGCAGACAGCAGGAACTGGCAGGTAAGTGGTCACAGGAACCAGCAGGCAGAGGACAACAGGAACCAGCATGCAGCGGACAGCAGGAACCAGCAGACAGCAGGAACTGGCAGGTAAGAGGTCACAGGAACCAGCAGGTAGCGGACAACAGGAACCAGCATGCAGCGGACAACAGGAACCAGCAGACAGCAGGAACTGGCAGGTAAGTGGTCACAGGAACCAGCAGGCAGCGGACAACAGGAACCAGCATGCAGCAAGATAGAGCACTTCAGGACAGGTGCACAGAATGGTCAGACAAGCCGGGTTCGGTAACTGTGGAGCACACTGCGGATAAGCCAAGGGGATAAGCAAGAGGATGGTCGTAGACAAGCCGGGATCGGGGCAGGCAGACAGCAGAGCAGGTAGGTAGGCAAGCCGGGTCACAGGTGCAGAGACAGAGAGGTTCAGGACTTTTACAAGCGGGACGCTGTAGATCAGGCAGCAAGGATTGTATGGAGATGGCTGGTTTAAATAGCCCGCCCGGCGCCAGTGACCGTGCGCGCGCCCGTCCGTGCCCGCGCACGCGCACCCGCTCGATTCCGCGCATGCGCAGTAGCTCGCGCACCCGCTCGAGCCCGCACACGCGATCGCACCAGTGAGGCACTACTAGGCCCAGCAGAGCTTTCCTTACATTGCCCCCCCCCCAAGGGGCAGCCTCCGGACAGTTTTTCAGGGTGAGATCTCTTGAAAGCCTGGATCAGGTGTCTGGCGTGCAAGTTGGCTTCAGGTTCCCATGAGTTTTCTTCTGCACCGTACCCCTTCCACTTGATGAGGTACTGTATCTGGTTATTACTCTTCCTGCAGTCCACAATTGTTTCCACCTCAAATTCTTCTTCCCCGTTGACCATTATAGGAGCTGGGGGATCTGTGGATCGTCCAGGGAAGGAATTGGAAACTGCTGGCTTTAGGAGCGAAACATGAAAAACCGGGTGTACCCGAAGTGATTCCGGCAACTCCAGCTCATATGCCACCTCATTGATCTTTCGCTTAACTGCGAAGGGTCCCAAGAATCTGGGGCCTAGCTTCCTAGATGGGCAAGCGAGCCGGAGATTGATTGTGGACAACCATACTTTGTCTCCAGGTTCCAGGACCAGTTGCCCCCGTCTGCCCCTGTCGAAGACCTCCTTATTGAGGTTTTGTGCCCGGGTCATAGTTTCCTGCAACAACTTATTGTTAGAAGAAAAAAAATCCACAGTCTCGAGAACAGCAGGGATGGAACATTCGGGTACTGAATTAGGCAGGAATGATGGATGGTAACCATAATTGGCAAAAAACGGGGTCTGCTTGGTAGTGGAATGGATGGAGTTGTTGTAGGCGAATTCCGCCAATGGCAACAGAGAGAGCCAGTCTTGTTGAGAGAAGGACGAAAAACAACGCAGGTATTGCTCAAGAGTCTGGTTTGTTCTTTCTGTCTGCCCGTTTGTCTGTGGGTGGTATGCGGAAGATAGGGATAGTTCGATGCCAAGAGAATTGCAGAGAGCCTTCCAGAACCGGGATGTAAATTGAACGCCCCTATCCGAGATGATGTTCGCTGGGACCCCATGAAGTCTGACAATTCCCTTAATGAAAGCTTGGGCTGTCTCTGGTGCCGAGGGAGTCCCTTTCATGGGGATGAAATGGGCCATTTTGGATAGCCGGTCCACTACCACAAAGATGGCCGTATGGCCTTCGGAGGGAGGAAGTTCCACAATGAAGTCCATGGTAATTAGTTTCCATGGTCTTTCCGTGGCAGGTAGGGGTTTGAGTAGCCCCCAGGACTTGGTTTTGCAGCTCTTGTTGCGGGTGCAAATGGTGCATGACTCCACATATTTTTGGCAGTCCTTTGCCAGTTGAGGCCACCAGAATGTACGCTGGACCAGGTCCGTGGTTTTGGCAATGCCAAAGTGTCCAGCCAGTACATGGTCATGGCAGAGCCCAAGTATGGTGACCCGGAGACTTTCTGGGATGAAAATTTTACCATTGGACCAGAATAGGCCATCTTTGGCTGAAACTCCCGACTTGGCAGGTGGCGGGTCCTCCCTGGATGCCTGCTTGATCCGGCTTAATAAGTCTTCCTGAAGAAGAAGGAAATTTTCCGCGGCTAGGATGGTGTCAGGTAGGTTAGGCTCTTTAGGGTCAATAAACATCCGTGACAGGGCACCGGGCTTGGTATTCTTGGAGCCCGGCCTATAGGTGACATGGAAAGCAAACCTGGAGAAGAACAGCGCCCACCTGGTCTGACGTGGTTTTAGCCTCTTTGCGGCCTTCAAGTACTCCAGGTTCTTGTGGTCTGTATATATGAGAATTGGGTGGGCCGCCCCTTCCAAAGGGCACCGCCATTCCTCCAATGCCGCCTTGATTGCTAACAGTTCTCGATCGCCTACGTCGTAGTTCAGCTCGGGAGGCGTCAGTTTACGAGAGAAAAATCCAACAGGAAACAAAAGGGCCTTGGGGCCTTGTCTCTGAGACAATATCGCCCCGACAGCGATTTCCGATGCGTCAACCTCCAAGACAAACGGGAGAGCCGGATCGGGGTGCTTCAGGACGGAGGCAGAGGTGAAGAGCTTCTTGAGGGCGACAAAGGCGGCTTGGGCCTCGGTCGTCCACTGGAACCGAGTCCCTTGTCGGCTTAGTTGTGTGATGGGGGAAATGATGGCCGAGAAGCCTTTAATAAATTTCCGGTAGAAATTGGAAAATCCCACAAACCGCTGTACCCCTTTTTTATCCACCGGAGCAGGCCAGTCAAGGATAGCGGAAATCTTCTGGGGATCCATCTTGATGCCTTCGACAGATATAATGAGCTCCAAAAACTGTATGCTCTGTTGCTCGAACTCGCATTTTTCGGGCTTAGCATACAGACCATGTTGCCGCAGTCGCCCCAACACGCACTTGACGTGTTGACGGTGACTGTCAATAGAAGAGGAGAAAATCAAAATGTCATCTAGGTAGATGATCACGAACAAGTCCAAGTAGTCTCGAAAAATGTCATTAATAAAATGTTGGAACGTGGCGGGGGCATTGCAGAGTCCGAAAGGCATCACAAGATATTCGAAATGCCCGAATCGTGTACGGAAGGCGGTCTTCCATTCGTCGCCCTTCCGGATGCGCACTAGGTTATAAGCCCCGCGGAGGTCCAACTTGGTGAAAATGACTGCTGCCCCTAACCTCTGGAACAGTTCTGGGACTAACGGTAGGGGGTAGCGATTTTTGATGGTCACCTTATTCAACTCCCTGTAATCGATACATGGCCGGAGGGTATGGTCCTTTTTCTCCACGAAGAAGATGCCAGCTCCGGCCGGAGATGTAGAGGAACGGATAAAGCCTTTTCGAAGATTGTCATCAATGTAGTCCTTAAGGGCGGAGAGCTCCAGTTCGGACAGAGGAAAGTTCCTCCCAAAGGGTACTTCAGCTCCGGGGAGAAGCTCGATGGGGCAATCGTAAACCCGATGAGGAGGAAGGGTCTCTGCCCCTTTCTTACTGAAAACGTCCATAAATGAGTGGTAGGCCCTGGGGACTAACTGACGGGTTTCGCTGTCCAGGCACATTAAGGTGGTTGGCTGAGCATCAGTCCTAGGAAGGCAGTACTGGGAGCAGTAAGGGGAAGAAAAGGTAATCTCCTTGGTAGACCAGTCAATGCAGGGGTTATGGGCGCGGAGCCAAGGCATGCCCAGAATGACTGGAAACAGTGGGGAAGAAATAATGTCCAGACACAGAAGTTCCTGGTGGAGATGGTTTATGCAAGCCGAGATAGGCTGGGTTTCTTGAGTAACAGGCCCGGACCGAATGGCTGAGCCATCGGCCAGGTGTATCTGCAGTCCTTGGGTCTTGGGTTGCAAGGGGATGCAATGAGCAGTAGCAAAGGCCGAGTCCATGAAACAACTGCAGGCTCCTGAATCAATAATGGCGGGGACCGAAATGTTCCTTCCGGGGAGCTGCAACAGAATAGAAAGGGCAAGGTGAGAAGAGGTGTCAGTAACGGCCATAATCTGGTCAACTGAAGGGAGGCGCCACTTACGGATCTTAGCTGGACAGGATCTCACGTAGTGTCCTGGCTCCCCGCAATACAAGCACAGATTGTCCTGGCGGCGTCTTTGCCGTTCCTCAGGGGTGAGGGTAGGGCGAAGCATACCCAACTGCATGGGTTCAGTCCCTTCTGTGGAGGCAGGAGGTCGAGCCGACGGTGGGCCTCTGGGGAAGTAGGGTACCCTTGGCAGCATCCAAGAGGGACGGGGCGGAGCAGAAGCTTTCTCGGACCGTCGCTCACGTAGGCGCCTGTCAATTCGTATGGCCTGGTTAATGAGCTCCTCAAGGGTTTGAGGAACCCCTACCCTAGCAAGTTCATCCTTCAGGGGGTCCGATAACCCCAACCGGAAGTGGTAGCGGAGGGCCGCATCATTCCAGCTAGTGTCAGCACTCCATCTCCTGAATTCAGCAACATAGTCCTCTGCGGGCCTACACCCTTGTAGTAGGGCATGGAGGGCAGTCTCCGCCGTGGCACAGAGCTGTGGGTCCTCATAAATTCGGGCCATTGCGTCGAAAAAAGTGCTTAGGTGGGTAAGTTCTGCGGCCTTCTGTTCAAGCAGACGGTGGGCCCAGAGCTGGGGGTCATTTTGGAGCAGGGAAATCACAAAGCCTACTTTGGTGGCCTCCAAAGAGAATGTTCGGGGTTGCAGGGCAAAGAACAGCTCACAGGCGTTACGGAAAGTCCTGAACTTGCTACGCTCACCGGAGAACCTTTCAGGTGCGGGTACTCGAGGTTCCGTGGGTAGAATCACGACTGCCGGTGGGGTAGGCTGGTTAGCTGAGGCAACTGGGGGTCCTTGTGCAAGGACATGTTTCTCAAGGCGTGTGTAGCCTTCCTGGAGGTTATTGACCGCTTGGGACAAGCCTGCTAGATGTAGGCAGAGTTCTTCCATTGGAGAGGCTCCCTGCCCGGACTCGGTCATGGCTGCCTGATACTGTCACGTACCTAGTGGCGAGTCCGGATTGCAGTGGGAGACCTCTCTTACGTCCCAGACTTGCGGCCCCTGATAATGGAGACAGGGGGCGCAGGAGTCAAAGGAGGCACGAGTGTCTGGCAGGATCAACAGCTGCGGATGGGTCAGCAGGACTTGACAAGGGATGACAGGAACCAGCAGACAGCAAGTGACAGGAACCAGCAGACAACAGGTGACAGGAACCAGCAGACAGCAGGTAACAGGAACCAGCAGACAGCAGGAACTGGCAGGTAAGTGGTCGCAGGAACCAGCAGGCAGCGGACTACAGGAACCAGCATGCAGCGGACAACAGGAACCAGCAGACAGCAGGAACTGGCAGGTAAGCGGTCACAGGAACCAGCAGACAGCAGGAACTGGCAGGTAAGTGGTCACAGGAACCAGCAGGCAGAGGACAACAGGAACCAGCATGCAGCGGACACGGACAGCAGGAACCAGCAGACAGCAGGAACTGGCAGGTAAGAGGTCACAGGAACCAGCAGGTAGCGGACAACAGGAACCAGCATGCAGTGGACAACAGGAACCAGCAGACAGCAGGAACTGGCAGGTAAGTGGTCACAGGAACCAGCAGGCAGCGGACAACAGGAACCAGCATGCAGCAAGATAGAGCACTTCAGGACAGGTGCACAGAATGGTCAGACAAGCCGGGTTCGGTAACTGTGGAGCACACTGCGGATAAGCAAGAGGATGGTCGTAGACAAGCCGGGATCGGGGCAGGCAGACAGCAGAGCAGGTAGGTAGGCAAGCCGGGTCACAGGTGCAGAGACAGAGAGGTTCAGGACTTTTACAAGCGGGACGCTGTAGATTAGACATGTGCGATTCCTTTCGTACGAATTCGTAATTCGTACGAATTTTTCGAAATTCGTACGAATTTACGAATCTGTAGTACGAATTTTTTTTTTTACGAATTCCGTACGGAATACGAAATTCCGTTTACGAATTTCGTCGCCGAATGATTCGAATGAATTCGAATGAATTCGAATGGATTCGAATGAATTCGAATGACAAAGTGTCATTTTTGCAGGAAAAATTCCGTTTACGAATTTCAGCTCCAAATTATTCGAATCCAACTACCAATATCAAATTTTAACTAATTCAAACGAAATTATTATAGCAGATATAACGAATGAATTCGAATGCATTCGAATGAATTCGAATGATTCGAATGACAAAGTGTCATTTTTGCAGAAAAAAAAGCTATTTAAAAAACAGTCATTCATTGATATATAAAAAAAAAAAAAAAGCGTAGGGTCCCCCCAAATTCAATAACCAGGCCCTTCAGGTCTGGTATGGATATTAAGAGGGACCCCAGCCAAAAAAAAAAAAAAAATGGCGTGGGGTCCCCCCCAAATCTCCATACCAGACCCTTCAGGTCTGGGATGGATTTTAAGGGGAACCCCGGCCAAAAAAAAAAAATGGCGTGGGGTCCCCCTCAAAATCCATACCAGACCCTTTATCCGAGCACGCAACCTGGCAGGCCGCAGGAAAGGAGGGGAGGACGAGAGCGGCCCCCCCTCCCGCCTGAACCGTACCAGGCCACATGCCCTCAACATTGGGAGGGTGCTTTGGGGTCCCCCCCAAAGCACCTTGTCCCCATGTTGATGAGGACAAGGGCCTCATCCCCACAACCCTGGCCGGTGGTTGTGGGGGTCTGTGGGCGGGGGGCTTATCGGAATCTGGAAGCCCCCTTTAACAAGGGGACCCCCAGATCCCGCCCCCCCCCTGTGTGAAATGGTAAGGGGGTACAAAAGTACCCCTACCATTTCACCAAAAAAGTGGCAAAAATGGTAAAAATGACAGGAGACGGTCTTTGACAATTCCTTTATTAAAACCTTCTTTCTTCTTTCTTCTGGTCTTCCTTTCTTCATCTTCTCCTTCCGTCATCTTCTTCCATCTTCTTCTTCCTTCGATTCGCTTCTTCTTCCTCCGGTCTTCTCGTCCTTCTCGTCCGGCGTCGTCCTTCTCGTCTGGCATCGTCGTCTCTTCTCGCAGGCCGCTCCTCGCAATGGGAGGCTCCCGCTCTGTGAGGCTCCGCTCCGGGTGACAGGTCTTTTATAACGAAGGCACCTGGTAACCCCGCCCCCTCTGATGCATGGGGACGTCATGTGGAATTCCCTATGGCTTTCCCCATGACGTCAGAGGGGGGGTGGGGTCACCAGGTGCCTTCGTTATAAAAGATCTGTCACCCGGAGCGAAGCCTCACAGAGCGGGAGCCTCCCATTGCGAGGAGCGGCCTGCGAGAAGAGACGACGATGCCGGACGAGAAGGACGACGCCGGACGAGAAGGACGAGAAGACCGGAGGAAGAAGAAGCGAATCGAAGGAAGAAGAGGATGGAAGAAGATGACGGAGGGAGAAGATGAAGAAGGAAGATTTTAATAAAGGAATTGTCAAAGACCGTCTCCTGTCATTTTTACAATTTTTGACACTTTTTTGGTGAAATGGTAGGGGTACTTTTGTACCCCCTTACCATTTCACACAGGGGGGGGGGGCCGGGATCTGGGGGTCCCCTTGTTAAAGGGGGCTTCCAGATTCCGATAAGCCCCCCGCCCGCAGACCCCCACAACCACCGGGCACGGTTGTCGGGAAGAGGCCCTTGTCCTCATCAACATGGGGACAAGGTGCTTTGGGGGTCTCAGACCCCCAAAGCATCCTCCCAATGTTGAGGGCATGTGGCCTGGTACGGTTCAGGCGGGAGGGGGGGCCACTCTCGTCCCCCCCTCTTTTCCTGCGGCCTGCCAGGTTGCGTGCTCGGATAAGGGTCTGGTATGGATTTTATGGGGGACCCCACGCCATTTTTTTTGGCTAGGGTTCCCCTTAAAATCCATCCCAGACCTCAAGGGTCTGGTATGGATTTTGAGGGGGACCCTATGCCATTTTTTTTTTTTTTGGCTGGGGTCCCCCTTAATATCCATCCCAGACCTGAAGGGCCTGGTTATTGAATTTGGGGGGACCCCTACGCTTTTTTTTATCAATGACTTCAATGAATGACAGCTCTCTGTATTACGGATCCGACAATTCATTTTCCGGCAATAGCTGCGAGTGATTTTAAATAGTTTTTTTTTCCTGCAAAAATGACACTGTGCGGGAACATTTCTCTATATTAGATATACTGAATCTCGAAGCATTCGAAGCATTCAAAGCATTCGTTATATCCGCTATAATAATTTCTTTCATATTAGTTGAAATTTGATATTTGTTAGTTGTTGTATTCGAATTGTTCTCTGTATTACGGGAATCGGCAATTAGCCGCGAGTGATTTTAAATGTCTTTTTTTCCTGCAAAAATGACACATTGTACAGAGAGAGTTCTAAGCACGGGAAACATGCGCCTCTTCATAGGCATACTATAGAGTATATAGTATATAGAAGGGGTCATGTTTCCTGTGCTTACAACTCTCTCTGTACAATGTGTAATTTTTGCAGGAAAAAAAGACATTTAAAATCACTCGCGGCTAATTGCCGATTCCCGTAATACAGAGAACAATTCGAATGTTGTATTGTAACTAACAAATATCTAATTTCAACTAATATGAAAGAAATTATTATAGCGGATATAACGAATGCTTCGAATGCTTCGAATGATTCGAGATTCAGTATATCTAATATAGAGAACTGTTCCCGCACAGTGTCATTTTTGCAGGAAAAAAAACTATTTAAAATCACTCGCAGCTATTGCCGGCAAATGAATTGTTGGATCCGTAATACAGAGAACAGTCATTCATTGAAGTCATTGATAAAAAAATGCGTAGGGGTCCCCCCAAATTCAATAACCAGGCCCTTCAGGTCTGGGATGGATATTAAGGGGGACCCCAGCCAAAAAAAAAAAATGGCGTAGGGTCCCCCTCAAAATCCATACCAGACCCTTGAGGTCTGGGATGGATTTTAAGGGGAACCCTAGCCAAAAAAAATGGCGTGGGGTCCCCCATAAAATCCATACCAGACCCTTATCCGAGCACGCAACCTGGCAGGCCGCAGGAAAAGAGGGGGGGACGAGAGCGGCCCCCCCTCCCGCCTGAACCGTACCAGGCCACATGCCCTCAACATTGGGAGGATGCTTTGGGGGTCTGAGACCCCCAAAGCACCTTGTCCCCATGTTGATGAGGACAAGGGCCTCTTCCCGACAACCGTGCCCGGTGGTTGTGGGGGTCTGCGGGCGGGGGGCTTATCGGAATCTGGAAGCCCCCTTTAACAAGGGGACCCCCAGATCCCGGCCCCCCCCCCCTGTGTGAAATGGTAAGGGGGTACAAAAGTACCCCTACCATTTCACCAAAAAAGTGTCAAAAATTGTAAAAATGACAGGAGACGGTCTTTGACAATTCCTTTATTAAAATCTTCCTTCTTCATCTTCTCCCTCCGTCATCTTCTTCCATCTTCTTCTTCCTTCGATTCGCTTCTTCTTCCTCCGGTCTTCTCGTCCTTCTCGTCCGGCGTCGTCCTTCTCGTCCGGCATCGTCGTCTCTTCTCGCAGGCCGCTCCTCGCAATGGGAGGCTCCCGCTCTGTGAGGCTTCGCTCCGGGTGACAGATCTTTTATAACGAAGGCACCTGGTGACCCCACCCCCCCTCTGACGTCATGGGGAAAGCCATAGGGAATTCCACATGACGTCCCCATGCGTCAGAGGGGGCGGGGTTACCAGGTGCCTTCGTTATAAAAGACCTGTCACCCGGAGCGGAGCCTCACAGAGCGGGAGCCTCCCATTGCGAGGAGCGGCCTGCGAGAAGAGACGACGATGCCGGACGAGAAGGACGACGCCGGACGAGAAGACTGGAGGAAGAAGAAGCGAATCGAAGGAAGAAGAAGATGGAAGAAGATGACGGAAGGAGAAGATGAAGAAGGAAGACCAGAAGAAAGAAGAAAGAAGATTTTAATAAAGGAATTGTCAAAGACCGTCTCCTGTCATTTTTACCATTTTTGCCACTTTTTTGGTGAAATGGTAGGGGTACTTTTGTACCCCCTTACCATTTCACACAGGGGGGGGGGGCCGGGATCTGGGGGTCCCCTTGTTAAAGGGGGCTTCCAGATTCCGATAAGCCCCCCGCCCGCAGACCCCCACAACCATCGGCCAGGGTTGTGGGGATGAGGCCCTTGTCCTCATCAACATGGGGACAAGGTGCTTTGGGGGGGACCCCAAAGCACCCTCCCAATGTTGAGGGCATGTGGCCTGGTACGGTTCAGGCGGGAGGGGGGGCGCTCTCGTCCCCCCCTCCTTTCCTGCGGCCTGCCAGGTTGCGTGCTCGGATAAAGGGTCTGGTATGGATTTTGAGGGGGACCCCACACCATTTATTTATTTTTTTTGGCCGGGGTTCCCCTTAAAATCCATCCCAGACCTGAAGGGTCTGGTATGGATATTTGGGGGGGACCCCACGCCATTTTTTTTTTTTTTTTTGGCTGGGGTCCCCCTTAATATCCATACCAGACCTGAAGGGCCTGGTTATTGAATTTGGGGGGACCCCTACGCTTTTTTTTTTTCTGCAAAAATGACACTTTGTCATTCGAATTCATTCGAATTCATTCGTTATATCTGCTATAATAATTTCGTTCAAATTTGTTGAAATTCGATATTGGTAGTTGGATTTACTAACGATTCGTAACTATTCGTAACGATTCATAACGATTCGTAACTTGAAATTGAAATTCGATATTTGTAGTTGGATTCGAATTGTTCTCTGTGTTATGAAAACCAACAATTCATTAGCCGTGTTAACGATTCGTAACGATTCGTAACTTTACTAACGATTCGGAAAAAAAATTAAGATTCGTCCGAATTTCGTATTTCGTACGAATTCGAATGGAATTTCGTACACGAATTACGAATTTTTTAATATACGAAACGGGACGAAACGAAACAAAACAAATTTTTTGACAGTTCCCATGTCTACTGTAGATCAGGCAGCAAGGATTGTATGGAGATGGCTGGTTTAAATAGCCCGCCCGGCGCCAGTGACCGTGCCCGCGCCCGTCCGTGCCCGCGCACGCGCACCCGCTCGATTCCGCGCATGCGCAGTAGCTCGCGCACCCGCTCGAGCCCGCACACGCGATCGCACCAGTGAGGCACTACTAGGCCCAGCAGAGCTTTCCTTACAGTAGCACTCTCGCCTAGCAGTAAAAAGGATTGCTGGTTCGAATCCCAACCACAACACTACCTGCCTGGAGTTTGCATGTTCTCCCTGTACCTATGAGGGTTTCCTCCGGGTACTCCGGTTTCCTCCCACACTCCAAAGACATGCTGGTAGGTTATTTGGCTTCTGTCCAAAATTGGCCCTAGTATATGAATGTGAGTTGGGGACCTTGGATTGTGGGCTCCTTGAGGGTAGGGACTGTGTGCAATGTATGTGTGGAGCTCTGCGTAAATTGACGGCACTATATGGTTACCTTAAATAAATAATAATATAATAGATGAGCATCTTAATGAGACACAATGTACAGGGATAGGGAGAATTGTAGACACTCAGGTTGAACTGGATGGACTGGTGTCTTTATTCAACCTTACTAACTATGTAACTATGTAAGGGCCTTAGTCAGGGAGGTGACCAAGAACCCAATGTCACTCTGACACTCCAGCATTTATCTGTGGAGAGAGGAGAACCTTCCAGAAGAACAAACATCTCTGCAGCACTCCACCAATCAGGCCTGTATGGTAGAGTGGCCAGGCGGAAGCCACTCCTCAGTAAAAGACACATGACAGTCCGCCTGGAGTTTGCCAAGACGCAGCTGAAGGACTCTCAGACCATGAGAAACAAAATTCTCTGGTCTGATGAAACAAAGATTGAACTCTTTGGCCTGAATGGCAAGCTTCATGTTTTCTGAAGGAAACCAGGCACCTAGCCAATACCATCCCTACAGTGAAGCATGGTGGTGATGTTTTTTAGCGGCTGTGCACCGACGCTCCCCATCCAACCTGATGGCGCTTGAGAGGTCCTGCAAAGAAGAATGGGAGAAACTGGCCAAAAATAGGTGTGCCAAGCTTGTAGCATCATACTTATAAAGACTTGAGGCTGTAATTGGTGCCAAAGGTGCTTCAACAAAGTATTGAGCAAAGGCTGTGAATATTTATGTACATAGGATTTTTATTTTTTTTTATAAATTTGCAATGATTTCGAAACAAACTTCTTTCACGTTGTCATTATGGGGTAATGTTTGTAGAATTTTGAGGAAAATAATGAATTTAATACATTGTGGAATAAGGATGTAACATAACAAAATGTGTAAAAAGTGAAGCGCGGTGAATACTTTCTGGATGCACTGTATGTATTATTAGTTAAATCTTCATACATTTTGTGTATTTTATCCAGATTTAATCAGTAATCCAGTGTGAAATGTTGCCCCTTTAATAAAGACCGGTCACTGCTGCTCTCTCTCCTTGTGCAGGGTGACTGGTCTTGGATCCGCCACCTCCTGTAGACAGCCTGTAGAGGGTGGTGTCTGCTGGGTTCCTCCCACAGCTCTGCTTTCTGCATAGGCATGTACAGCATAGTGAAGATTTCACTGTTACTTTTACAAGGTAATAACTGGGTTGGCAAAGGAATTTGGTGCACACAAAATACAGTAAATGTATATCATTTGTGGCTATTAAGGAATATATTTAAAAGAAAAACTAAAACTTTTTTTTTTTTTTTAGTTTTGGATAGAGTGGAGAGATATTAGAACACCTGCAAGGTTTTTATTGCCAGTGCCAGAAGTGGGGAAGGATACCTGTCAAAAACTGGTACCCGTTCCCTCCTCCCCCAAAATGTGGCACCGGAGGAGGGGAGGAAGCAGATAAGTCGAGTTTCCACTTTTGGATGGAACTCCGCTTTAAAGGCCCCTTCCACATAGGCGGACTAATCAAGTCTGCCTGTCAGTTTTCAGGCAGACCTTGATGGATAGGATGCATTAAGATAAAAAACCTTCTGCCTTTACAACCACTTTAATGTTAGTCCCTGCCTGGTCTCGGGAATTTATGTGAGCCCTCACATGCAAACCGAAGCAGGCCTTGCCCACACACTGACCAGCCAGTCAGCAAAACAACCTCCCCTCATAGCTGGTCCAACAAACACCTGAGAAAAGTACTGGCCTCCAACCTCCTCTCATAGCCGGTCTAACAAACTCCTGAGAAAAGTACTGGCCTCAAACCTCCCCTCATTGCCGGTCCAACAAACACCTGAGAAAAGTACTTGCCTCCAACCTCCCCTCATAGCTGGTCCAACAAATACCTGAGAAAAGCACTGGCCTCCAACCTCCCCTCATAACTGGTCCAACAAACACCTGTACAGTGCGGTCCCTAACTCTACTCTAACATCGTCTTCAAATTGTGATATACATAGCAAGAAATACATGGAGAGTCTAAACTAGTTCGACCCCTTTCACACTTGTGTGAATTTTCCTGCGGCTTTGGACATCACAGTCGCATGACAAGTCTTACCCCATGATTCCCAATGATAACCATTCATATCTGTGTAACTTCAAGTCGCACCAACTTGTGCTACTTTGGTCCGACTTTGATGCGAGTTGTGGTAAACAGTCCTCAAGTTTACACTGAAATCGCAGCAAAATCGCAGCAAAGTCAAGGCTGAAAAATCATGCAACTTTCAAGTCGCGGCAGTGTGAAGGGGGCCTTCAAAAAATTTAGAGAAAAACTGTGGTTTTGGTTGCATATATTTGCAATCATTGGTAAAATCACTTTCCCTTATAGCTGGTCCAACACTTGCCTGAAAAAAATACCGCCCTCCAACTTCCCTTAACAGCCAATCCAACAAACACCTGAAAAAGGTACCGGCCTCCAACCTCCCCTTACAGCCAGTCCAACACACGCCTGAAAAAAGTACCTGCCTCCAACTTCCCCTCATAGCCGGCCCACACAGGCGTAAAAAATGTACCGGTCTCTAACCTCCCCTTACAGCCAGTCCAACACACGACTGAAAAAAAATTGCTGGCCCCCAACCTCCCCTTACAGCCAGTCCAATGAATACCTGTGGTAAAAGAGGCGTACCGTCCTCCAACCTTCCCTCATATCTGGTCCAACACACACCTGCAGAAAATTTGACTTTTGGCCTCCAACCACGCCTCATAGTCAGCCCAACGCACGCCTGCAGAAAATTAGACCTCCGGCCTCCAACCACCCCTCATAGCCGGCTCAACGCACGACTGCAGAAAATAGGACTTCTGGCCCCCAACCTCCCCTCACAGCTGGTCCACCACACACCTGATAAAAAAAACGGCCTCCAACCTCCTCTTACAGACAGTCCAACACCTGCCTGAAAAAATTACCGCCTTCCAACCTCCCCTTACAGTCGGTCCAATACATGCATGAAAAAAATACCGACCTCCAACCTCACAGTCGGTCCAACACATGCTTGAAAAAAGTACCAGCCTCCAACTTCCCCTTGTAGCTGGTCCAACACGCGTGAAATATGTCACATCTGATCCAGCACACACCTGTGGGACAAAAAGAATATAGGCCTCCAACCACCCCTCATAGCTGGCCCAACGCACGCCTGCAGAAAATTAGACTTCCGGCCTCCAACCTCCATTCACAGCCGGCCAAATGCACACCTGCAGAAAATAAGACTTCTGACTTCCGGCTTCCGGCCTCCAACCTCAGCTCACAGCCGGCCCAACTCTGATTAAGCCCCGCCCTCTGTAGAAGCTGCAAGTTAGGTTGTGAGAAAGGTAGGTGTCACTTACAGCAGTATTCTTAGAGGATAACCATTTAACCTCTTACACGACTTCTCCCACAAAATGTGTAGAAGGTGAAGAGTCACTTACCTTTGTCTGGAAGGTACCGTATGCATGAGTGCAGAATTTCCTTTAGTACTTTGCTCTCGTTGAGGGCTTCTTCGTAGTTTTCTTTGTCCTTGGTCAAGATTTTGACAGCCTGCAGCTAATCAGTGGAGGTATGTGACGCCAAAACCACCTAGAGGGGACAGATGGGGAGAAAATTATAGCTGACAGTCTACATGGGTGAAAACTGCTGAATGATGGGACCTTCTCTCACTCCTGACTAGAGTCTCACTCATCAATCATCAATGATATAAGTCATTGAAAAATCAATAAAGAAAAGTAAGGCCCCCATTTCACTACAACTCATTCCTTCATGTAGTACTACATTTCATCACCCTGATTCATTCTCTGTTATATAAAGTTAGAAGCCAAATTGAACTTTCACTTGAACTCTAAAGCAAACTCTAAACAAACTCTAAGCTGAATACATTGCAGATGCATCAAAGCAAAATATGTGCAACATAAGTCTTACAGTTTGTTTTAATTAAAAAGCAGTCACAACGTAAATAGAAATGCCTCTGTCCTGCCAGCATACTGCATAATGGAACCCTTGCTCTCTCTGAAGCAGTGGTCGCTCTACAAAGGTTCAGCATGTACCTTTCTGAATCAGAGCCCAGAGTTCACCAGAAAATATGGAACATGAGCTTTGCTGATTGGAGAGCTCTACCTCTGACTCTGCAGGAAACAAGCTTTTCTACTTTGGCTTTAGAAAAAATGAACTGTAATCACCCATTATTTTGATGCATCTGGGATGTATTTAGCTAAATTAATTTGAAAGGGCTTTTAAATGTAGGTCCGCAACAGTCACACAAACCAAAATAAAAATACTTTTCTTTAGCAGGGTAGGGGGATGGGATTTCTGTCTGTGCCCTTGTCACAGATTTCCCATCACTTCCTCTCTGGTGAAACCTTTGTCAGCAGGACAGGAAGGGAGTGGAAATCTCTCTAAAGGAGCTCCGGATAGTGATACAATTCATCTGAAGATTTTAAATCAGAGAAAAGATAAAATGACTTACCTTTCCGGAAATACCCTTTCCAAGAATGCGATGGAATCTAAAGGCATCCAATGTCATTGGGACAATCTCAAAATGGTCAGATTCTGATGGAGTCTCAATGTGATTGTAGAGCTTTGGTACATGCCAAAGGCTAATGCGAAACTTCTTAATGCGAGGAGTCTTAATGTCATCGTCACTGTCACTTTCTGCAGGAAGCGCAAAGCGAACATGACCTTTTGGTGGATTCTCACTGTGAATATCACTTTTTGCTGGAGTCTCAAAGGGAACGTGACAATCTGGGGGAGTGTCAATGTGAACATCACTTTTTGGTGGAGTTTCAATGTGAATGTGTCCATCTTGTGCAGTCTCACTGCAAATGTCACATTTTAGCAGGGTCTCAATGTAAAGGTCACATTCTGGTGGAATCTCCATGTGAAAGTCACTCTCTGGTGGAGTCTCAATGTGAATGTCACACTCTGGTGGAAGCTCAATGTGAACATCACTTTTTGGTGGGATTTCAAAGTGAATGTCACACTTTGGTGGAGTATCAATGAGAACATCACTTTTTGGTGGGGTTTCAATGTAAATGTCACACACTGGTGGAGCCTCGATGTGAGGGTCACACTCTGGTGGAGTCTCCATGTGAAGGTCACACTCTGGTGTAGCCTAAATGTCAATGTCACACTCTGGTTGAGTCTTCATGTGAAGGTCAAACTCTGGTGGAGCCTTAATGTCAATGTCACACTCTGGTGGAGTCTCTATAAGAAGGTCACACTCTAGTGGAGTCTCAATGTGAATGTTACACTCTAGTGGAGTCTCAATGTGAATGTCACATTCTGAAGTCTCAATGTGAACGTCACATTCTGGCGGAGTCTCAATGTGAACGTCACATTCTGGCAGAGTCTCAATGTGAACGTCGTATTCTGATGGAGTCTCAATGTGAGCATCACATTCTGGTGGAATCTCAATGTGAACGTCACATTCAAACTCCCTCACTGGGGCAGGCCTGCCATGTGAGCTGCGTCTGTGGTAAGGACTGTGTAAATCTGCAATAAAAAAAGAGAACTCTGATTTAGCACCTTCACCTAAATTTCACATATTTTTCTTTATACATCAAGTTATAGACAGAAAAGTTAAAAACTCCACTGCCAAGGACAATAAATAAACCCAACATGACAGGGGCACAGAGACGGCTATTGTTGTCATTCAAAACTGGTCCAAAAAGATCTGTACACCCACTCTTCAAGTACCACCACTGTGCCAAAAGTAACCCAAATGTGCAACAGCTGCTACTTTAAATAAAAATAAATATAAATAAGAATTTACAATATAAACTAAAGTAAATAGTAGCGCTAAACAGTATAAACAAATAAACCCAGTGACAGGTGATAGTGATCAACATTAATACATAAATAAACAACTAATAATAAAGTTTGTGCAAAAATAGTCCATAAATTAGACTGTATTGTCTCAAACAAGGAAAGCTAAATATATCCTGATGTGAGATCTTCAAAACTTTCACCACACCACTTGCACTGAGTGCTCCTTTGGTTTAAAACTCACCATATGACGATGCCTTGCACTCTCATGCTAGGCAAAACAGCATCAACCCTTACAGGGTTAGATATCCACCGATATCCAGACGTGATACCCGATATCGTGGATTCTCCATATATAATGAAACAAAGTGCTCCAATAGTGCAGTATCATTGTAAAAAGTTTATTCTATTAAAACAGCTTCAAACATTGCACTCACATAAGCTCAAATCAATGAAGCCTAGAGGCATCCACATGCAGCAGCAAGTACTGGTGTAATGTGGTCTCAGCGGACACAGCATAGGTGAACTGAATCTCACCAGTGAAAGATCGTGATCCTCTGAGTGTCACTTCCGGTATAGCGTCCTCTTCCTTTAAAGAAAGAGCTTGATTTTGGTCTCATCTGTCCACAACACTTTCTCCCAGTTCTCTGAATCATTCAGATGTTCATTAGCAAACTTCAGACGGGCCTGTACATGTGCTTTCTTGAGCAGGGGGACTTTGCGCTGCAGGATTTCAATCCTTTACGCCGTAGTGTTTTACCAATTGTTTTCTTGGTGACTATGGTACCAACTGCCTTGAGATCATTGACAAGATTCTCCCATGTAGTTCTGAGCTGATTCCTCACCATGCTCATGATCATTGAAACGTCACAAGGTGAGATCTTGCATGAAACCCTAGAACGAGGGAGATTGACAGTTATTTTGTGTTTCTTCCATTTGCGAATAATCACCAACTGTTGTCATTCTCTCACCAAGCTGCTTGGCGATGGTCTTGTAGCCCATTCCAGCCTTGTTTAGGTCTACAATCTTGACCCTGACTTCCTTGGACAGCTCTTTGGTCTTGGCCATGGAATCGGATTGTATGATTGCTTCTGAGGACAGGTGTCTTTTATACAGGTAACAAGCTGAGATTAGGAGCACTCTCTTAAAGGGCATCCACTTGCAGCAGCAAGTACTGGTGTAATGTGGTCTCAGCGGACACAGCATAGGTGAACTGAATCTCACCAGTGAAAGATCGTGATCCTAATCTCAGTTCGTTACCTGTACAGAAGATACCTGGGAGCCAGAAATCTTGCTGATTGATAGGGGATCAAATACATATTTCACTCATTATCCAGGTAAGGACCAGCCATGCAGTTGTACTGTGGCAGGTTGGCTCTCCTGGGCAAACCGCTGTCATTGTACGTTGGCCGCTTTAAGCCACTAGGGGGCACGCACGCCTGCGGCGTAACGACGGAGCTGTTGGTCAGGGCTGGCGGCCGCGATGTCCGCCGGCCACCCATGAACACTCCTGAGACAGCATCTGTCAATGTAAACAGACAGATCCATGTTATGTTAGGGGTGGAGAGACAGATCCGCTGTTCCTAGTGATTAGGAACAGCAATCTCTCTCTCTTCCTCCAGTCACTACACTGCCCCTACAGTTAGAAACATCTCCCTAGGGAACACGTAACCCCTTGCTCGCCCCCTAGTGTTAACCCCTTCCCTGTCAATGACATTTATACAGTAATCAGTGGCTATTTTTAGCACTGATCGCTGTATAAATGTCACAAAAATGGTGTCAAAAGTGTCCGATTTGTCCCACTAAAAATAGCTGATCACCGCCATTACTAGTAAAAAAAAAAAAATCATAATAAAAATGCCATAAATCTATCCCCTATTTTGTAGACGGTATAACTTTTGCGCAAACCAATCAATATACGCTTATTTGGATTTTGTTTTTACCAAAAATATGTAGAAGAATACATATCGGCCTAAACTGATAAAGAGATTTTTTTTTTTTACATTATTTTTTGGGATATTTATTATAGCAAAAAGTAAAAAATATTGTTTTTTTTTCAAAATTGTCGGCCTTTTTTGTTTATAGCGCAAATAAAACGCAGAGGTGATCAAATACTACCAAAAAAAAAGTTCTATTTGTGGGAAAAAAAGGACGGCAATTTTGTTTGGGTACAGCGGCGCACAACCGGGCAATTGTCAGTTAAAGCGATGCAGTGCCGTATCGCAAAAAATGGTCTGGTCATTAAGGGGGCAAATCCTTCCAGTCCTTAAGTGGTTAAAATGCTTTTTTCTGGATTTTTTTTCATTGTTATTCTGTCTCTCACTGTTAAAAAAAAACACCATTAAAATTATAGACTGATCATTTCTTTGTCAGTGGGAAAACGTACAAAATCAGCAGCAACGGATATAAGGAGGTGTCTAACCCTGCTCATTCCTATCCTACCAGTATATCTACACATTTGCAAGCAGTACACCTGATTAGCTCCTAGTCCTACCCACCATATCCAAGTCTGCCTAGCTAGGCTGTACTGGGGATACACGAGACTGATACCAAGTCAAATAAACTGCTTTCATTTAAAAATAGATTTAATGGTATAGTTAAGAATGCAGAGCTGCGTTAATTTGTGTCTTTTAGATTGGGCTGGCGCTCAGCTATAAAACAAAACTGACGTATCAGCAGAAATTAGTTCTGAATCCACCCTATTTGTTTTCACAGCCTGCCCTCTTTCTTCTTTTATAGCATTTCTTATTCTGCAAAGTTATATGGTGCACATGGATGGTTATTACAGATGCTTTGGTAGGTAAAACATTATAATACGATGGGCTTCTACTTATAGGCAGCCATGGCAAAAGGGAAATGTTTTTTTCTATTAAAGCGGTTCTGCACTGACAAAGTAAAAAATTTTTTTTAGGTCTATCTATCTGAAAAGTATTGATCTTATAATAAACTTACTTCTTTCAGTGCTGCACCGTTCCTACGTCCGTTTTTCTGTTTAAAGATTAGTTATAAAAAGATCTCCTCACCGATGTCATTTTGCTTGTGGGCATTTGAAGCCCACAAGCAAACACTTCCTGGTTTACTTAGTTTTCCCGTACCAGCATTCATTGCCGGTTCCTGTGCATGCTCAGTAGCTTCACAGCTACGAGCGGCGTAGGAAATCACGTGAGATTTCGCATCAGAACCCCCGCAATGTCTCCTGGGATTGATTACACGAGATCCCAGGAGAAACAGCGAAATTACGCTAATTCCCACTCAGAGCCCGCCCACCGCCGCAGGGAGAAGAACATAGAAGAAGCCAGCATTAAAAGTAGGCTTAAAAGATGCAGAATTGAACCATCAATTCTGTCATCTAACAGGCTAGAGATAGAGACTAAGATTATGGGATGGGTCCAGAACCGCTTTAATGTAGCTATCAACCACATATCTTTTTGCAGTCACCTTCAGAAATTCAATAATCTTATATAAGGTTATTTACACATTGTGGTTGATTTGCTAAAACTGGAGAGAGCAAAATCTGGTGCAGCTCTGCATGGTAGCTAATCAGCTTCTAACTTCAGCTTGTTCAATTAAAGTGTTACTAAACCCACACCAGTAAAATCAGTCTGTATATGCAGTAAAGCATGCTTGTAAATCCACTGCATTGTGTAAAAAGGCTGTTTTATCCTATCTTTTCTGATCCTCCCCTTCTTCCACTGTCCCCAAACCATCTCCTGGTAGAACAGAGCATTGGGAGCAAGCTGCACATGCTCAGTTTGGTATTTCTAGAGAGGTTTTTTTTTTCTTGAGAGGGTGCATGGATCAGCACATGGTCAATCAGCACTGTCCAGGTAGAGGGTTGGGGGGTCATTCAGCCTCATAGGACAATCAGGGGGAAATAAAAACTCCTCCTACAAGCTTTGACCCTGTGCTCTGCTTGACACTGATAGAAGACACAAGACTACTCTAACTGCTGATGAGAAAAGGTATTTAGCAGTTTATATTTACTAAAACTATTGCTTTTCTATGCTCCTTGTACTGTGGAAGACCAGATATAGTGAATTCAGAGTGCTGGGTTTAGTAACACTTTAACCACTTTCAGACCGGACCAATTTGCAGCCAAAGGACCAGGCCCCTTTTTGCGATTCAGCACTGCGTCGCTTTACTGACAATTGCGCGGTCGTGCGACGTGGCTCCCAAACAAAATTAACATCCTTTTTCCCCACAAATAGAGCTTTCTTTTGGTGGTATTTGATCGCCCCTGCGGTTTTTATTTTTTGCGCTATAAACAAAAAAGAGCGCCAATTTTGAAAAAAAAACGCATTATTTTTTATTTTTTGCTATAATAAATATCCCCCAAAATATATAAAAAAACTTTTTTTTCCTCAGTTTAGGCCGATACGTATTCTTCTACATATTTTTGGTAAAAAAATCGCAGTAAGCGATTATTGATTGGTTTGCGCAGAAGTTATAGCGTTTACAAGATAGGGGATAGTTTTATAGCATTTTTATTAATATTTTTTTTTTTTAGTAGTAATGGCGGCGATCAGCGATTTTTATTGTGACTGCGACATTATGGCGGACACATCGGACATTTTTGACACATTTTTTGTAATAAAAACATCTTTAAAGAGGAACTGCAGTCACATAATTTGTAATAAAAACATGATTCTGAAGCTTCCCTCCAACCACTTTGCATATTATTTTATATATACTGTGATTCTGCACTTGGCAAATGTGCTGCAGAAATCTCCCTCCACTGAGTCTGGCTGCATACATTTTAATAATTGATAAAGAGTGGATTGGTCCCACCAACCCGCGCAGATGGAAAAGACTTATATAATTAAACGTGTGTAAAATAGGAGCGGCACGTTGTATTGAAAAGTATATATAAAGATAATTAATTAGCTAAATTAATTAAAACCGCGCTCACTATAAAGTGCAAGTGCAAAGAAGGGAAGTGCAAACATTCCTAATAGTACATGATCCACAAACACAACAGTATATGTGTAAACCTAATACAATCATGTGTAAACTTAACAACTTAAAGTCCAAATATGGTTTACCATGAAGTACCATAAAAAGGAAAAATATTTTGATCAAAAAATCAATAATCAAAAAAGTGCAAAATAAGTGAATCAAAAAGGTGAAAAATAAAGTGTTCAAATAAACAAATCTTGAATAGCTTTTAAATAAATTCTGGATAAATCTTCCTATATTCGGCAATCATCAAAAGTCTTCCACCACCGTGACGGTGGTCTTCCACCACACAATCTACTCACCAGAATCAGATATCAGAAACGCATTATTGGAGGGTGCCAGATGATGGGTCTCACGACTGCGGCTCGACCCAAATGCTGTGTGGTCAGGATTGCTGTATCCTAGGCGGGTAACTGATGGACTCCGTTACGGAGACCTCAATTTGGGATTTTGTGGGAAAACAAAGTAGGCTCCCATGGTGAAGTATATCAAAAAATATATTTGTAAAACAAGATAAAATCAGGTCCTTGATGATGCCCTGTGGGAGGGTGAAACGTTGACGCAATTTCCGGTATTACTGATGTCACTCTTGGTCCCATGGAACGCACGACAGGAACAGCGTTTTTACACTCACAGCTCCATGTTGGAGCCTTGTTAGATCTGACTTTTTTAATAAACATTTTTAAATGGTACTTCACTATTAGTTGCATTCTTTTTTATTCTTGGGTACCTGTTTGTTCCGCTGAGAAACTTCATAAAGAAATCTTTTGATCTGATGACTTGACACCTAATCCACCATCCCTGGATATTATTATGAAGCCTAAAGTGACCCATCAGACTGAAAAGCTGGGGGTCGTTTCGATCTGGTGAGTGGGGATACATGAGGGGGTGTTGCACACCTGAATATCTCTGAAGCATTTTTGCATTTTCTTCACTTTGGATTGGAGCACCTTTAGTCACTTTATTTGTACTTTGTTTTGTTCATCGTATATTTATACTGTTTTTCATTTATTGTGTTTGCGAGCGCTATATTTATATATTTACATGTTTTCAAGTGATGAGCACTTTGTGTATAGCAGCTGCTTTTATTTTTATTTTTTATTTACATGTTTTTTTTGTACACACCATTAGCGCAAGTTTATATATTTAGTATATATTTTTACAAGCCTTAAAATATGCCTTGAAGCCTTAAAATAATTATGTTGCTCTTAAATTTCCTACCTTTTCTTTTAATCTTTTGCTCACTTACCATTCCATTACTCACACTTGAAACTGGAGTTTTATAACTTTTATAATCTTTGTCCCCATTGTGTCTTATCTATAGAATTGGAAATGAGACCCTGCCTTTCACATTAACCTTTACATGCATCATCAAAGCTTGGTGTTTTAAAGGATAAGGTTTTATCTCATGAACAGCCACATCCTCTTAGAACTTCCTGATTGCTTAAATATAAGGTTATCTAGGAGGAAATGGAAAACTGATGCATATTTTTTTTAATTATTAATTACATAAAAAATTGCTGGTGTTTATCTAATTGGGCCACAATACCCAAGCCAACAAGTCATTTGTTTTGTTATGCTTTTAGATTCTTTCAGTTTTAGTGAACATGCCTACTGTTATCACTTTCCTGTCAATAATTTTGAAGTGCATTCAGGGTCACGCTGTGAGCTTCATGTTTCTAATGCCCCGTACACACGGTCGGAATTTCCAATGGAAAATGTCCTATCGGACCATGTTGTTGGAAAATCCGACCGTGTGTGGCCCCCATCGGACTTTTTCCGTCGGAAATTCCGACGGAAAAAATTTGAGATCCTGCTCTCAAATTTTCCGACAACAAAGTCCGATCGGACTTTTTCCGATCGTGTGTAGAGAATTCCGACGGACAAAGTGCCACGCATGCTCAGATCACATTAGAAGACCAAAGCTATTGGCTACTAGCCTCTACGTAGTTCCGTCGTACGCAACAAACGTCACCACGTTCAGGAAGATCGGATATTCCGACAACTTTGTCCGACCGTGTGTATGCAACACCAGTGTCGGACAAAATCCGTCGGAAAAAATCAGACGGATTTTGTGGTCGGAATTTCCGACCGTGTGTACGGGGCATAAGAGAGTCGAGCACTAAAAAGAGTACTGGGATTCCTGTTGCAGATGTCGGGGTTAAAGAATATGTTACCTCAACAATTTATATTCCTGTTATGTGGTGCAGTCATGTTGGAACAGGAAGGGGCCATCCCCAAACTGTTCCCACAAAATTGGGAGCATGAAATTGTCCAACATGTCTTGGTATGCTGACACCTTAAGAGTTCCCTTCACTGGAACTAAGGGGCCAAGCCCAACCTCTGAAAAACAACCCCACACCATAATCCCCCCTTCAAAAACACGGTAGAACACCTTTGGGATGAATTAGAGCAGAGACTGTGAGCCAGGCCTTCTCATCCAACATCAATGCTTGACCTCACAAATGCGCTTCTGGAAGAATGGTTTAAAATTCCCATAGACACACTCCCAAAAATTGTGGACAACCTTCCCAGAAGAGTCAAAGCTGTCATAGCTGCAAAGGATGGGCCAACCCAATATTGAACCCTACGGACTAAGACAGGGATGCCATTAAATCAAGTTGGTGTAAAGGCGGGTGTCTCAATACTTTTGACAATATAGTATATACTGTTTTTATAGCTATATACAAATGTTTTGCCATGCATTTCAATTTGAAACTGAAAGAGTTGTTTTACAAGGTGATCATTTACAAACACTTTAAGTATTAAGCAGTGCAAAGTATTCACCCTTGCCCCTTGCAACAAGGGTTGAATGAATGAATGAATGAATGAATGAATGATTTGTATAGCGCTGCAACTGCGAACTGAATCGCCTCGAGGCGCTTGACTGCTCATGTTGGGATGCCATGTATTAGAAGAGGTGGGTCTTGAGTTTTTTCCTGAAGGCCTGATGGTTTTCTTCCATGCGGATGTTGTTTGGTAGAGCATTCCATAGCCGGGGTCCCTGTACTGCGAATCTTCGTTCTCCCTTCGATTTGTAGCGGGCTTTGGGGATGAGAAGGCGATTTTGGTTTGTTGATCGAAGTCTGCGATTCGGTATGTATTTTTCTATTTTCTCACAAAGGTATTGAGGAGCGTTTCCTTGTGTACATTTGTGGGTGAGGCAGAGGGTCTTGAATGTGATCCTGTCTTTTACCTTGAGCCAATGGAGCATCCTTAGGGATGGGGAGATGGATTCCCAGGGTTTCTTTCCAGTGACTATTCTTGCTGCTGTGTTTTGGACAATTTGAAGGCGCGCAATCTGGTAATCCGGTAATCCTATGTAGAGTGAGTTTGCGTAGTCGAGCCGTGAATTGATGATCGTTCCTACTACTACCGCTTTTTCCTTTTCCGGGATGAAGGGGAGGAGTCTGCGTAGCATGCGAAGGAGATGGTGGGATCCGCTGATTACGGATCCTATTTGTGCCTCCATTGTCATCTCTGAATCAAAGATGACTCCGAGGCTTTTGGCTTTGTTGCTTGGAAGGATGGTCTGTCCCAAGATGGTTGGTGGTGTCCAAGGGGTCTTCGTCTTTTTCCTTGAGTTTGCGTCGAGGAGCAGTAATTCTGTTTTTGATCCATTTAGTTTGAGGGAGCTAGTGGTCATCCAGTCATCTATCAATGTGAGACATTTTCCTAGTTCCTGGTATTGGTCTTTTTGTCCGGTGATCCGGAAGTACAGTTGAGTGTCGTCCGCGTATGAGTGGAAGCACAGATCCAATTTGCTAATAATTTTGAAGAGTGGTCGGATGTAAATGTTGAACAGTACTGGTGACAATGGTGATCCTTGAGGGACTCCATAAGTGATTGCCCGAGTTTCCGAAGTGAAGGCTCCTAGTTTCACTGTTTGTGACCGGTTTCCTAAGAAGGAAGCGAACCATGGCAGATCTCCATCTGTAACTCCTGCCACTTCCTTGAGGCGGCTGAGAAGCATGTTGTGGTCCACTGTGTCGAACGCCGCACTGAGATCCAGCAATACCAGAAGACACGATTCTCCCTCATCCGCTGCTTCTACTTGGGTGCATGATACTTGGGTTGAACTTGGGTGCATGATACTTCCAGGCCATGGCCACTGGGTTTGCTCCACCAGAAAGAGCTGATGAGGTTGCATGGAACTAGACAAACTAAAGCAAAGTCCTAGTTCCCTGGCTATCAACCCCTATATATCAGCAAACAATACCGATTAAAATAGCTTCTACTTTAAATTAAAAAGAGGACTAGGGACAATATAGACAAGCATAGTGGTGGTACAGACAGGGAGCTAGGACAGGCAGCAGAGGGACTGCTTTATCGAACCAAAATACAAAGTAGTTATTAGGATACTGAATCAGGAAACCCGAACTAGAAGACAAACTGAGTCGCTTTCAGAATGGGATCGAGAAAACTACAAGCCCAAAGCATGGTCTAAGAGCAGTTACAGGAATAAACTGAAACTGTTGCTCAGGCACTGTCTATATGCAATTAACCTACTTTATGCTTACCACCGATGACATCATGGAAGCAAGTTCAACAATGCAGTAAAGAGTAAACCCCAACATGTGTTGCAAGTACATGCCTAAAATTTATGCCAGGAACCTCAGAAAGTATTTAGTCCAATTGGTGCTATATTGGTATTTAGACAGAGGTTTGTAGACACCTGATCATCACACCTACACTATATGGTCAACAGTAAGTGGACAACTCTCCATATTGTTGAGTTCAGGTATTTCCAGTGGCTGGTACTGTTAAGGCTACAGCATACAAGGACATTTTTGACAACTGTGATGTGTTGTGTAGACAGTTCGAGGAAGGCCCCTTTCTGTTCCTACATGACTGTGGCCAGGGTTGGATTGGGAAAAAATTTGTCCCTGGACTTCATCCAGACCGGCCCACTTTAATTTTGAGTGTCCCCATCAGCACCCCTTCCATCAGAGTGTCCCCATTAGCACCCCCTTCACATCAGTGTGTCCCCATCAGCATCCCCTTACATCAGAGTGTCCTCATCAGCAGTCCCTTACATCAGAGTGAAGATTTTTGCCAGCACACCATGGAACGACACAAATAGCATCCAAACAGGTGATTTATTGCATGATCACAACACAAGATAGTGCTTTTTTAGCGTCCAAACAGGTGATTTATTGCATGATCACAACACAAGAGTGTGTTACATCAGAGTTTCCCCATCAGCACCCCCTTACATCAGAGTGTCCTCATCAGCAGCCCCTTACATCAGAGTGTCCCCATCAGCACCCCCCTTACATCAGAGTGTCCCCATCAGCACCCTCCTTACATTAGAGTGTCCCCAACAGCACCCCCTTACATCAGATTGTCCCCATCAGCACCCCCCTTACATCATAGTGTCCTTATTCATCAGCAGCCCCTTACATCAGAGTGTCCCCATCAGCACCCCTTACATCAAAGTGTCCCCATCAGCACCCCCCTTACATCAGAGTGTCCCCAACAGCACCCCTTTACATCAGATTGTCCTCATCAGCACCCCCCTTACATCAGAGTGTCTCCAACAGCACTCTCTTACAGAGTGTCCTCATCAGCACCCCCTTACATCAGATTGTCCCCATCAGCACCCCCTTACATCAGAGTGTCCTCATCAGCACCCCCCTTACATCAGATTGTCCCCATCAGCACCCCCTTACATCAGAGTGTCCTCATCAGCACCCCCTTACATAAGATTGTCCCCATCAGCACCCCCTTACATCAGAGTGTCCTCATCAGCAGCCCCTTACATCAGAGTGTCCCCATCAGCACCCCCTTACATCAGAGTGTCCTCATCAGCACCCCCTTACATCAGATTGTCCCCATCAGCACCCCCTTACATCAGATTGTCCCCATCAGCACCCGCTTACATCAGAGTGTGCTCATCAGCACCCCCCTTACATCAGAGTGTCCCCACCAGCAGCCCCTTACATCAGAGTGTCCCCATCAGCACCCCCCTTACATCAGAGTGTCCCCACCAGCAGCCCCTTACATCAGAGTGTCCCCATCAGCAGCCCCTTACATCAGAGTGTCCCCACCAGCAGCCCCCTTACATCAGAGTGTCCCCACCAGCAGCCCCTTACATCAGAGTGTCCCCATCAACAGACCCTTATATCAGAGTGTCCCCATCAGCACCCCCCTTACATCAGAGTGTCCCCATCAGCACCCACTTTCATCAGAGTGTGCCCATCAGCACCCACTTTCATCAGTGTCCCCATCAGCACTCTCTTACATCAGAGTTTTCCTATAAGCACCCCCTTACATCAGAGTGTCCTCATCAGCACCCCCTTACATCAGAGTGTCCCCATCAGCAGCCCCTTACATCAGAGTGTCCCCATCAGCAGCCCCTTACATCAGAGTGTTCCCATAAGCACCCCCTTACATCAGAGTGTACCCATCAGCACCCCCCTACATCAGAGTGTCCCCCCTCTCCTCCCCCTCCCATGTGTATTCACAGTTCTGAAGGCAGCTTCTCGTCCCTCTCTTCTGTCATGTTATAAGTGACAAGTGATAAGGGGAGAATGAAAGGAAAGTCTGCCGGCTGTCTATCTCCCCCTGCAGGCTGGAGGGAGCAGAAAACCTAATCCTCTCTCCAGCAAGTGTCTGCAGCTGCTCCTTGGTGACAGGAGTGAAATCGTGATCAGTCACTGTCAGGACTGCGCCTGACCGGCCCAGTAAGCTATCGGCCCACTGGGAAACTCCCGGTAGTCCCGATGGCCAGTACATGCCTGACTGTGGCCTTGTGCAAGCCAACTCCATACAGACAGGGAGGTTGTTTTACTAAAGGCAAATATACTGTGCACTGCAAGTGCAGTTAGTTGCTCTAGATCTGAGAGGAAGATCTGAAATGAGGTGAAACTCTGCTGATTTCTATCATCTAATCATGTGCAAGCAAAAATGCTGTTTTTTATTTTACTTGCATGTCCTCCTCAGATCTAGAGCAACTGCACTTGCAGTGCACAGTATATTTGCCTTTAGTAAATCAACCCCATAGTGTTGAGTTTAGTGTTGAGGAACTTGCGTGTCCCAACACAGAACCCTGACCTCAACCCTACTGAAAACTTTTAGGATGAACTGTAATGATTGTGAGCCAGGTTTTTCCAACCAACCTCAGTACAAGACCTCAAAAATGCACTTTTGGATCAATAGGTAAATATTCCCACAGATGCACTCCAAATCTTGTGGTAAACCCCTCCAGAGTGGAGTCTGTTATAGCTTCAAAGAGGTGGTCAACTTCATAACAAAGCCTGTGGTTTTAGAATGGAATGCCAAGCTCATTGAGATGTGATAGTCAGGTGTCCACAAATCTTCAACCATACAGTGTATTTGTCTTGAACTTCGGGCATGATTAAATCCAATCAGTGCTATTTGCTGGCCTTGTCTATTTGGCAGTTGTTTCTTGAGCAATCTGCTAACATAAAACTAAGTTACAATAAAATATACCCATTGGAATCTCCAATCAAGTAGTGAACATACTTATTCTCAACTACACCTTATAGAGGATCTATCCATCAAGCTTTTGTTATTGCTCCATGGAAAATTCTATGCTGGAAACAGTATATGTCTATCTAAGAGGAAAAGATGTAATGTAATGCCGCGTACACACGGTCGGAATTCTCGTCGGAAAAAGCTCTGATGGTTTTCCCGTCAGAATTCCGACGGAATTTCACTCAAACTGTCTTGCCTACACACGGTCACACCAAATTCCGACAGTCAATAACACCACGGCATACAACACATTCGACTGCACTATAAAAGGGAAGTTTAATGCTTATGAACATGCGTCAAATTGTTTCCGAGCATGCGTCGGAATTTTGCCTGTCGGAATTGCATACACACGATCGGAAAATCCGATAGAAAGGTTTTCCGTCGGAAAAATTATGAACAGGTTGTCAATCCAAAGTCCGTCGGAAATTCCGACAGAAAAAAACAGATGGGCATACACACGGTCGAAAAATCCGATGAAAAGCTCCCATCGGACTGTTTCCATTGTATGTACGCGGCATAACAGTACAAATAACCCCAGCTTACAGATAATTTTCAACATTGCTTGTCAGATCAAGTACATGTTTTTATCAAAAAATGTCATTGAAGTCACAAGGCATTCATGTTCAACAGATCCAGGCGCTGTGCATCACAATGGGGAATGGATATATCGGACAAAGCATAGAAAAGAAAGGCAAACAATAACTTGAAAGCAATTTGTTAAAATCTGCCTTGGCTTGTCAACGACAATTTCTACAGTTTTGCATAAAGTTTCTACAGTTTTTTATTTGTCTAAACGATTTGCTTAATTTATTATGAGTAAGCCATAGCAGCCAAATATACACTTTACTTTGTTTTATGTGTTGAGACTAATGAAAGCTGGTCTGTTGCTGTGGGTTACTGCACATTATTGTTCCTGGCTCTGTTATCACATAAAAGTCCTAATTGTTCATTTTCCCTCTAGGCTACCAGAAATGAGCACTGTGATTTTCCACCAGGCTATACAGGATCAGCACAATGCTGATTGTAATAGGCTACCACTGAATGTATCTCAACAAAAGGTACTGAGACCTCATATTTGGATACTGGGAATATAGTTTTACAATATTGTCATTTACTTGTATCTAGTGCTACCCCCCCAGGGACTGCTGGTAATAGCTGGTTCTTCTCTAATAGTACAGAGCAGCGGTGGCTGGTGCTCAAAATTTTTGGGGGGGCGCAAACAAACAGCCTCACTGTGCCATCAAACGCTGCCACTGTGCCCATTGAACTATTCCACTGTGCCCATTGAACTATTCCACTGTGCCCATCTAACGCTACCACTGTGCCCATTAAACGCTGCCACTGTGCCCATTAAACGTTGCCACTGTGCCCATCTAACGCTGCCACTGTGCCCATCTAACGCTGCCACTGTGCCCATCTAACGCTGCCACTGTGCCCCAAGTGCTGCCATTGTGCCTCAAATGCTGCCACTGTGCCCATTAAATGCTGCCACTGTGCTCCAAACACTGCCACTGTGCCCCATGTGCTGCCACTGTGCCCATCTAATGCTGCCACTGTGCCCCAAGTGCTGCCTGTCACTGTGCCCATTAAATGCTGCCAATGTGCCCTCTGCCCGCCATCTACCGGCACTTACCTTGTCTCGTGTGCAGCTGGTGACTGCGTCACGCGGCGAGCAGTGTCTCCTCATTGCGACCCGGTATCTTCTCCCGCGCTCCTCCTGTCATCTGCAATGATTGGACGCCTAGGCGTCCAATCACAGCGCCAGTGACTTCAGCCAATCAGGTGACAGGTAACACAGACCCGGCAACCTGATTGGCAGAGTGGCGGGTCAGTGTTAGGGAAGCGATGTATTCGCTTCTCTAACACAATACTGTGTAAACAGCGAACGCACAGCATTGCGCCCGCTGTTTACACTTATGGAAGCCTATTAAAGCCCACCGCTCTAATCAGGTTGCCTATTAGAGCTGACAGCTCTAATAGGGCACTTCCAAAAACACCCCCCCCCCCCCCGCTGTAATTCAGATGCCCGGCGCCCGACAAGGGGCCGGACACCTGAATAGGGGGCGGCAGCGGTGACAATAGATAGATTCATGCAATGCATGAATCTATCTATTGGTGATAGAGCGGTGCAGGAGAGAGGGGGCGGCGCTCCTGCGCCCTCTATGCATGCACTGCCACTGGTACAGAGCCTACCCACCATCTCAAGCACCAGTCTACACACACCGACCCCAATAACTCAGTCTTGGGGATGTCTTTTTTTAAATATATGGCTTGAAGAACTTTAAACAGGAGAGGAGTTAAGGCATGGGATACTCCAAAGAATGATTAGCAAATAGCTATGAGAGTACTGTCTTCTCCTTAGGTAATTGTAAATATTGGACAGTCTAATGCCCCGTACACACGATTGGACTTTCCGACAACAAAACCGTGGAATTTTCTTTGAAGGGTGTTGGCTCCAACTTGTCTTGCATACAGATGGTCACACAAAAACGTTGGCCAACAATTATGAACGTAGTGACGTACAAGATGTACGTGATATTTCCATTACGAACGCTAGTGTTACAAGAAAGATCGGTTCCGGCTCGTCCTTGATTCTGAGCATGCGTGGACTTTTGTGCGGCGGACTTGTGTACACACGATCGGAAAGTCCGACAACAAACATTTGTTGGCGGAAAATTTGAGAACCTGCTAGCCAACATTTGTTGACGGAAAGTCCGACAACAAATGTCCGATGGAGCATACACACGGTTGGACTTACCGCCAACAAGCTCACATCCAACATTTCCCGTCGGAAAATCCAATCTTGTTTACGTGGCATAAGGCTTCACAGCTGTAGACCATAAGGCAATTTTCTTTAACATTTGGTTACCTTGTGCTACTGCACAACTATTGGTATCCAATGCGATTTCCAGGACACTGCACAGTCACCGTGATTAATTCATTTACTCACAAGTCCCCAGGACAGCTGCCACCTTCCAGCTTCCTCCAGACATGGTCCAGTGAGAGGGACACAGTCCTTCTCCAGACCAGATCCCTAAAGATGAAGTCCTACAGCCAGCCCCTTGGAAGATTAATCCAGACCATTAGCCCTGACACCGCTGAGGACTCAAGAACAGCTACACAGTCCATGGGCTGCCTAAGGGCCACAGTCCCTCAGGCTTTGAAATCCTCTTGGGAAGAGAGTACAAGCTCTCCAGAGCTTCAGATTATTTATCACCTCCCCAGCTACCTTCTGGACACTCCTCTTCAGGGATTGGTTAGGGTACGATAAATATTCAGGCTGGTTATTTGCATCTCCCTCCCTATGCTCTGGAAGCGTCTTTCAGAGGCAGGGGGAAGCAATGAATGAATGAATGAATAACTTATATAGCGCTACAATGCGAACTGAATCGCCTCAAGGCGCTGTATTGGTCCTTTGTTGACAAGCTTCTAGAAGAGGTAGGTCTTGAGTTTCTTCCTGAAGGCCTGATGGTTTTCTTCCATGCGGATGTCGGTTGGTAGAGCGCTCCATAGCCGTGGTCCTTGGACAGCGAATCTCCGTTCCCCCTTTGATTTGTAGCGGGATTTAGGAATGAGGAGGAGATTTTGATTAGCCGATCGAAGACTGCGATTGGGTATGTAGTGTTTTATTTTCTCGAGAAGGTATTGCGGAGCGTCTCCATGTGTGCATTTGTGGGTGAGGCAGAGGGTCTTGAATGTGACCTGATTCTTCACGGTTAGCCAATGTAGGTTCCTCAGGGAAGGGGAGATGGATTCCCAGGTTTTTTTTCCTGTTATCAGTCTTGCCGCCGTATTTTGGATAAGTTGTAAGCGCGCAAGTTGATATTGGGGTAATCCTATGTAAAGGGAGTTTGCGTAGTCAAGTCGAGAATTAATGACTGTTCCAACTACCACTGCTTTGTCCTCCTTTGGAATGAAGGGGATGAGTCTGCGTAGCAGGCGGAGCAGATGGTGAGAACCACTTACTACTGCTCCTATTTGGGCATCCATTGACATTTCTGAGTCAAAAATGACTCAGAGACTCTTGGCCTTGGTCCTAGGGGCGATGGTCTGTCCAAAAATGGTGGGTGGTGTCCAAGGGATCTTGGTTCGGGGTTTTGATTTGCATGTAGAATAAGAAGTTCTGTTTTCGATTCGTTAAGTTTGAGGGAGCTAGTGATCATCCAGTCGTCTATCATAGTGAGGCATTTTTCTAATTGCTGATGATGGTCTTTTTGTCCGGTGATACGAAAATATAATTGCGTGTCGTCAGCGTATGAGTGGAAGCAGAGGTCTGATCTTCTGATGATTTTGAGGAGTGGGCGGATGTATATGTTGAAGAGCACTGGCGACAAGGGTGATCCTTGAGGGACTCCACAAGAGATTTCCCGGGTTTCAGAGGTGAAAACTCCTAGTTTCACTGTCTGAGACCGATTTCCTAGGAAGGATGCGAACCATTGTAGATCTGAGTCTGTGACTCCTGCTACTTCTGTGAGGCGGATGAGTAGAGTATTGTGGTCCACAGTATCAAACGCTGCACTGAGGTCCAACAGTACCAGGAGACATGATTCTCTGTCATCTGCTGCTTCGAGGGCGTCGTCCCATATCTTCAGGAGTGCGGTTTCTGTCCCATGGCCTGGGCGGAAGCCTGATTGTAGAGGGTCCAGGAGTTTGTGTGTGTCCAGGTGGCGTTGTATCTGTTGTAATACCGCCTTCTCTATAATCTTGGAGATGTTGTTCAAGCTTGTTATCGGTCTGCGGTGGTTAGGGTCCCGGGGGTCGAGGTTGGGTTTCTTTAGCAGGGGTTTGATGATGCCTTGTTTGAGGGCGCCTGGAACAATCCCTTCTTTGAACGATTGATTTATGAGGTGCGTTAGAGTGGGAGCCAGGATGTCGGAGCATTCTTTCAGGAGTTCTGAATCTTGGGTTTCTTGGGTTTCGTTAGCGGGGGGCTCTAAGCATACCGGGTTCATCGACTGAACGACTATTTTAAAAAGTTCCCGAGGGCGGTTTAAGGCCGCTGAGATGGTATTTGAGAAATAATCTTTTTTAGCTTTGAAGATTGCTTTCTGATAATTCTCTGTGAGTCCTTTGTAGTTTGTGTGATTTTCCTTGGTAGGATTTCTTCTCCATGCTCTTTCAGCTCTTCTGCGTTCTTGCTTGAGTAGAGTGAGCGAGCTATTAAACCATCCTGTGTTTTTCCTCCTGATAAGTGTTCTGCGTTTTGGAGCCACTGAGTCTGCTGATTGTAGTAATACATTGTTTAGGGAGCTGAGAGTTCGCTCCGTTGAGTGGGTTAAATTCAGAGTTGCTATTTTGTTTGATAAAGTGGTTTTGAAGGTTTCGGAGTGCAGTTTCTTCTGCGATCTGGTCCAATGAGTTGTTGCAGGTTTCTGTTTTTGGTGGGTGGGCAATCAGACTTCTAGCCTGTGAAGCCCTGAACAGACCAGAGCAAGCAATCACTGCTCTCTTGACTATGGAAAGAGCCAAAACCTGAATTTGTCTAGCATTCTATGCGAGGAGGCTGCTAAATGTACATATGCACAACATGTTAAAGAGATTGCCTTGTATTCTATATGGCCAAAAGTGTATTGAGATCTTACCATTACAACCAGTACCAAGACAGATTTGTCCAGCGCCCAAGGCAAGTATGTGGAAATGCATCCCCCTCTCCAGCTGCTAATGCATGATGTAGAATGGGTCTAACATTCTGCACTCATTTTCTGCCCCTTTGCTCCAGCTGCCCATGGTTGGCATGGAGTGCAATGCTTGTGGGTGGCCAATTGCTTTCTTTCCTGCAGCTATAAGGAACTTGCACACGCACAGGATCAAGCTGCGACCCATTGGTTGCCAGCCACTGGCCTGGAGCATGTGATGAAGGGGCGTGTTCCACTGTGCCCAGGGCAGCTTCCCCTCCTGCCCACCCCTTGTCCTAGACCTAATTACACTTACCGTTCTAGCCTAAGTGAAAACCCCACCCCATGACCATGATATAAAAGCTTCCCCTGAAGGGTTTTCAGTTAAGAACCTTCAGCAAAATGACTTAAGCCCCATACACACGGTCGGATTTTCCGATGGATTCTGTCCTATCGGACAATGTTGTCGGAAATTCCGACCGTGTGTAGGCACCATCGGACAGTTTCCATCGGATTGTCCGACGGACAAAGTCCTATCTCCTGCTGGATAGATTTTTTGACAACAAAGTCCGATCACACCAAATCCGATCGTGTGTATCGAATTCCGACGGACAAAGTGCTACGCATGCTCAGATCACATTACAAGACAAAAGCTATTGGCTACTAGCCTCTACGTAGTCCCGGCGTAGGCAACAAACGTCACCACGTTCAGAATGATCGGATTTTCCAACAACTTTGTCCGACTGTGTGTATGCAACACCAGTGTCGGACTAAATCCGTCGGACCAAATCCGATGGATTTGGTGGTCGGATTTTCCGACCGTGTGTATGGGGCTTAAGACTGACTAAAAATTTGAACAGGCAGGATTTTGAATGCAGAATATACAGTACATACCATGTCTTCTGTATTAAAATTTTTAGTTGCTTAGTTGCTTGTTTGCAATGTTCATTGTGCTGCATGTGTGCATCTCAGCGTACAATTTTGACATATGCTGTGATATACAAACCTGCGTGCATGCGCAGGAGTGGTCTTTGTGTTGGTCTGGCCATTCAAAAATGATGGCGAAACCAAAGATGTCAGTGGCCAGCGAGGATACTTGTGGACATCACATCACTGTGAAGATGAGTATAGTTCCCCTTTAACCTGATGTGGACCGCCCCATGCACATTTACTGTGGCAGGGTGGCCGCTCTGTACAGAGTCACGTACAGGTACATGATTCTTCATTTCCGGGTCTGGGGTGCGCATGTGCACCACCGGTGACCCGCTCCCAGTTGGACACAGCGGGAGACAATCAGAAGGTCGGTAGGACGCCATGCCCACCAGGACTTGCCGACTTGTAAACAAGGCAGATTGACCTTCTGTGACCAGGGAAGGCAGTGATCTTGTGTTGCTAAGCAGAAACATGGATCTCTGCCTTCTCACGGTGCAACCACTTTGCACACAGTTACAAAGCACTCCCTAGAAACACATTTAACCCTTTGATCTCCCCTGTTAACCCCTTCCCTGCCAGTGTCGTTAATACAGTGACAGAGCATATTGTTTAGCACTAATCCATACCTCCCAACATTTTGAGATGGGAATGAGGGACAACTACTACCAAACATATGTAGGCATAGGACACGCCCCCTGTCACACCCCCTTAAAGGAGAATTAACACAAAAAAAAAAGGTTAATTAAATTCACAAGGGCTTTTTGTTACCACAACAATTCCTTTATATTGGCATTTATAATCTACAAATGCAGCAATTTAGAATTTGGATGAAAAGTTTAGCACTGGGAAACACCTTTTGAAATATAAAAAGTGCATTTTATATACAACTATATAGATCAGACCAAAATGAGGGACCAATGAGGAGGAATGAGGGACAGGGGGACATTGCTCGAAATCAGGGACAGTCCCTCTAAAATCAGGGACAGTTGGGAGCTATGCTATTCGTATTGTATTAGTGTCAGTGGACCCCAAAAAGTGTCAAAAGTTAGTCAGTTAGGTGTCCGATTTGTCAGCCGCAATATCGCAGTCTTGCTATAAGTCACTAAATGCCGCCATTACCAGTAGAAAAATAAATCCAAAAACCTATCCCATAGTTTGTAGATGCTATAACGTTTGGGTAAACCAATCAATATATGCTTTTTTTGTTTGGTGTGTACAAGTTTTGTCACTGTGTGATGAGTAGGGTGTGGGTCCTCGGGCCAACCCTGAAAGTCTTGGGATGGGGGTGGACATGGCCTTCTGGCTTAGTTCACCTTCTCTCATGGGGTCTCCCTTCGGGGGAGCCCCACCTAGTACTTGGGCGGGTCTGTTTCTGCAGACCCTCCAGAGAATGGGGTCCGTCTGGTTTCGGCCAGATGGACCAAGTGAAGTACCTCAGTCCCCGTCTGGAGCCTAATGCCCCGGGGGATCAGGGTAAGGTCCTTCCCTAGTGGAGGACAGTGTAATACCTGTTGCACGTTTTGTGTTTCACTCTTTATGTGTGTGCACTTTTTTTCGCACTGGGTGGAGTTTTTGGGTGTGTTTCACACGCCACTGGCTATTCAACAAAAAAAAAAAATAATCAATATACCTTATTGGTATTTTTTTTTTTTTTTTTACCAAAAATGTGTAGCAGAATACATATTGGCCTAAATTGATGAAGAAATTTGATTTTTTTTTTAAATGTATTGCGTATGTTTTATAGCAGAAAGTTAAAAATATTGTTTTGTTTTTTTCAATTTTTTTTTTTTGTTTATAGCACAAAAAAATAAAACCACAAAGGTGATCAAATACCACCAAAAGAAAGCTCCATTTCTAAAAAGGACATCATTTTATTTGGGTACACGACGGCAACGTAATCACACGACGTCGCAATTGTTAGTCAAAGTAACGCAGTGCTGTATCGCAAAAAATTACCTGGTCATGAAGGGGGGGGACTTCCGGAGCTGAAGTGGTTAAACCAATTGGTTTAGTTCTGCTTTGACTAGCAGTCGACCAATCAGATGACAGCAGTATTATTGCATAACGGGTCCTATTTTTTTTACTGTATAAGAGTGGAAGAAATCATTTGACTTTTCTTTTTTTTTCTGGAAATCCAGTAGGTTAAAAATAAAAATAAAAATATGCAAAATGTTAATTTCAAGAAAAATCTACTGATAAGAAAGCAGGTTGTTTTCCGATAACAAAAGTGCCTAGAGCGCCCACGTGCCCGCTTTACAGACTTTCACATAGACTTTCAGGTAGTATTTCCATTGCTCACTTCCTGATGGTGTGGCTGGTGCTAAATAAAGCCTGTGTTCAGCCAGTCTTGTACTGGTTTCCACCAACTAATTGTCATGTGTTATTACACTCAACAAATACAGCTTTGCAAGCTACTTACTGGGAGGAAGTCATTTTTTTTATTAAAAATACAGGGTGGCAGTATGGGCAAGTATGCCTAACAACACATACATAACTCAAACAATCAATTATAACAACAGTAAGCAGTTTATGACTCTCCCAACATGTGTAATAAATTCAACTCATGTGAGTGAGTCTTTGACTATGGCCAAATAGCTTTTTTTAATATAATTAATATAAATAATTGAATCCAAGTGTACTCCCTGCAGTCACTAATTAGACATGTGCACAACAAAAAAAATGTGTTTATTTCCGTTTCGTTTTTTTCGTTTCCGAAAAAAATTTGTTTATTTTCGTTTCGTTTCCGTTGATTCGTAACGATTCGTAAGTCGTCGGTGTTCGTATTCGTAACGATTCGTACATTCGTAAGAGTTATTTTTTCGTTGATTCGTTTTTTCGTTAGTTTGATTTTCGTTTATTCGTTTATTCGAAATTCGGACGCATTCGTATTTATTCGTACATTCGTAATCGGAGCATAATTCATAATTTTATGTAATGTGTATGCTATTATTACATTTTAAGAGACATGGAAAATTACGAATCGAAAAAAAAAGTTACGAATGTACGAATTTTTTCGTTCAATCTATTCGAAGCACGTTAAGCAGCACCATTGTAAGGGACTCGGAAAATTACCAATTCATCAAAAAAAAAAAGTTACGAATGTACGAATTTTTTCGTTCATTTTCGTTGTTCCTGTTTTTCGGATTTTCTTCATTCGTACATTCGTTGTTTCGAATTAGTGCACAGAGCACCATTGTTATTTATGATATATAGATTATATATATATATATATATATATATATATATATATACACAGTGGAACCTTGGTTTACGAGTAACACGGTTAACTGCTTGGTGACCGCCTCACGCAGGCATACTGCGGCAGAAGAAGGGCACGTACAGGCAAACAAACTTACCTGTATGTTGCCCCTTAAGAGGCGGTCTGTGTCGGGTCGCGCGGACTCAACCGCCGTGAGGATACCCGCGATCAGAGAGAAAGAACGGGGAGATGCTAATGTAAACAAGCATCTCCCAGTTCTGCCTAGTGACAGTGTCACTGATCTCTGCTCCCTGTGATTGGAGCAGAGATCAGTGATGTGCCACACGTAGCCACCCCACCCCACAGTTAGAAACACGCCCCTAGGACACACTTAACCCCTTAACTGCCCCCTAGTGGTTAACCTCTTTACTGCCAGTGTCATTTACACAGGAATCAGTGCATTTGTATAGCACTGATTGCTGTATAAATGACAATGGTCCCAAATAAGTGTCAAAAATGTCAGATGTGTCCACCATAATGTCGCAGTCACGATAAAAAAAAAAAATCACTGATCGCCACCATTACTAGTAAAAAAAAAAAAAAAAATATTAATAATAATGCCATAAAACTATCCCATATTTTGTAAACGCTATAACTTTTGTGCAAACCAATCAATAATCGCTTATTGTGATTTTTTTGACCAAAAATATGTAGAAGAATACGTATCGGCCTAAGCTGAGGAAAAAAAAAATTTTTTTTTTATATATTTTTGGGGGATATTTATTATAGCAAAATGTAAAAAAGAATGTGTTTTTTTCAAAATTGTCGCTCTTTTTTTGTTTATAGAGCAAAAAATAAAAACCGCAGGGGTGATCAAATACCACCAAAAGAAAGCTCCATTTGTGGGAAACGTCAATTTTGTTTGGGAGCCACGTTGCATGACCGCGCAATTATCAGTTAAAGCGACGCAGTGCCGAATCTCAAAAAGTGCTCTGGTCAGGAAGGGGGTAAATTCTTCCGGGGCTGAAGTGATTAACTAGCGTTTTGAAAGACGAGCAACTTTTTAAAAAAAATTCTGACTCAGTTTGCGATCGGGCTTCTTGCACAATACTCCTGTCTGAGCATCTACTTTTTCAGACTTTTTTTCTTGTATGTATTTGCGCGTATTTTTGTGTATATGCTTTGAGTATCTTTGCGGACATTCCTGCATTTTCACGCAAATGGGAAAAAACGTATTCTCGCATTTTCGTTCTGCACAATATGCAAATGCCCATTTGCGTTCATTTGCGTGCATTTGGCGTAAATTACTGACAAAAAAAAAGCATTTTTCAATTTCTTTTTTACTGAAGAATGCACGGTGCTTGTTTACGTGCATGTGTGCATATGCACATTACAATTAATGGGCTGTATTTTATCTCCCTAAAAAAAAAAACAGTACTGAGCTTTTTTTCAAGCTGCAGTGTGCAATGGCCTAAAAGGGCTCAGATGTGAAATATGAACAAAGCATATCCCTCTAGAGTGGGTACTTGTCTCAAAGTGTTACTAAACCCACAACAGTGAAATTAGTCTGTATATGCAGTAAAGCATGCTTGTTCTACTCACTGTGGAACCTAAGGGGTTAATCCTCTGCATTGTGTAAAAAGGCTGTTTGATCCTGTCTTCCCTGATCCTCCCCTTCTTCTACAGTTCCCAATCTATCTGCTGATGCCTTGGGGGCAAGCTGCTCAGTTTTGCGTGTATTGCTAGAGAGTTTTTTTTTTTTTATTCATGGGAGGGTGCATGTGATCAGTACAGGGCCAATCAGCACTGTCCAGGCAGAGGGTCAGAGGTCCTGCAGCCTCATTGGAAAATCAGGGGGGGGGGGATGAAATCTCCTCCTACAAGTTTTAACCAGACACTGATAGAAGTTACAAGACTGTTATATACTGCTGATAAGAAAAGGTATTTAGCCGTTCATATTTAATAAAATAATTGAATTTCTATGTTCTGTGTACTTTGGGAGACAAATATAGTGAATGCAGGCTCCTGGGTTTAGTAACACTTTAAGACTTCATGTAGACGGGACATTTTTACAACCTCTCCTGAACAATTTAACTTGACAGATAGTATCCCATGTTTAAAACGTCCGTTTTGCCACACTTACATGCCGCATTTAGCGGCGTTTGTGTTTAGAAGCATTTCTAAAGATAGCCAAAAATTAAAAACGCCTGTAAACGAAACGCGGCTAAATGCAAGTTACTGCGTTTAGAAGCGTTTGGTGCATGAAATACCTCTAACCGCAGCTTCTGAACCCATTTTTTTGCATTTCAAAAAAAGCCTCTAAATTCAACTGCCTAGAAACGACTGTAAATCACCCTGTGTACATGTACTGATAACATAGAGGAGAGTTCAGGAGCAGTTGAAAACAAAAATGCCCAACTGCTCCTACCGTCTGTTTAGCAGAAGCAGTGAACATGAAACCTAAAGAGTACTATGGGGGTTATTTACGAAAAGCAAATCCACTTTGAAATTGCACTGAAAGTCCACTTGGAAGTGCAGTCGCTGTAGATCCAAAGGTGGCATGCAAGGAAAATAAAAAACAGCATTTTAGCTTGCACATGATCGGATGATAAAATCAGCAGAGCTTCCCCTCATTTCAGATCTACCCCTCAGATTTACAGCGACTGCACTTCCAAGTGCACTTGCAGTGCAAAGTGGATTTGCCTTTCGTAAATAACCCCCTAATGCCGCGTACACACTGTCGGGAATTTCTGATGGAAACAGTCCGATGGGAGCTTTTCATTGGATTTTCCGACCGTGTGTATGCCCGTCGGTCTTTTTCTGTTGGAATTTCCGACAGACTTTGGATTAAGAGCCTGTTCTTAATTTTTCAGACAGAAAACCTTTCTATCGGATTTTCCGATCGTGTGTATGTAATTCCGACAGGCAAAATTCAGACGCATGCTCGGAAGCATTAAACTTCCCTTTTTATAGTGCCGTCGAACGTGTTTTATGCCGCTGTGTTACTGACCATCGGAATTTGGAGTGACCGTGTGTAGACAAGACAGTTTGAGCGAAATTCCGTCGGAGGGAAAACCATCAGAGCTTTTTCCAACAAGAATTCCGACCGTGTGTACGCGGCCTAAGTGTAATTTCTGTCTGCTGCTTCATTCCTCTGCTATCAGCATGAATCACTTCTAACAAGTTTTCCTGACATCAAGAGAAAAAAGGGTGTCTGGAGAGGGACCTCAAGCTGATAGACAGCCTCAGCTCTGCCCCCGTGTGAAGAGGGGTGTATCTCTTCCCTCCAATCAGCTCTCAGAGTTCTCCTCACTGAGCTCTGCAGAGTGTAATTTAAGCTCTCCGCCCACGGTTTTCTGAAAATCTCAAACAAGCTTTATAAATTCGGAACCTTGAAGGGATGTAAAGGAGAGAAGACTGCAGATAAACAGGTTCAACTTATGTAGGAGGATTTATTTCATCCCCGTGTATCACTTGAGGCCAGTCACTTCACTGGATTTATATAAGGGGTTACAACTGCTTTAAAAAAAAAAAAAGTACGGTAGAGAATGGTCAGAAACTTAACTTTTCCACCTGTGTACTCCCTGAAGTCCCTAATACCGTTCTGGTTTACCTCTTAGGGTCGGTGCCTCCCAGCATTTTAAGAGGTTTATGGCGCTGGGAGGGGGCACGGCTTAAGATCACGTGAAAGCCGTGATTGGCTGTCACATGGTCCGAAAACTCCCAATTGCAAGGATCGATCAGGAGGTTTCGGTTAGGCAACGGTAACTGTGCCAGGAGCACAGGCACCGAGAGGCAACATATTTGCGTACGGCCAGCACCAAGGGGTTAAAGTAGCTAAAGCCAAAAGTTTTTTTGTTTTAGTAGAGAATGGTCAGAAATGCTGTACATTTTTATCTTTTTTTCCCTCTGTATCACATCGTAGATTTACCTTTACTTCCTATCCTAGAAACATAACAGTACAGGTGCCTCTGCTGGAAGATTTCCGCTCACTTGGAGTTCTGGTGACAAGTAGATTTCCAATCGTTTTCTGTTTGGATGACAAAGGCCACCAAGACAAATAAGGGGAATCCATGGAGACAGCAATAAAAACCTGAGAAAAAAAATTCTTCAAATTCATTATAGTTTAATGACAGGCGGCATGTGTATGAACAGTGCTCCATCTGCTGGCGAAATTCTAAAATGCATGTCAGATTCAGAATATCTTACACTGGTACATGTACACTGGCAGCTCCTAAACTTGAGTTTAGGAACTTTTGGCATTTTTTTGCCAAAGCTCCTAAACTCAACTCCATGAAAGCCTACATGTCAATGTACACATAGGGGTTTATTTACTAATGCTGGAGAGTGCAAAATCAGACTCACTTCTGCATAGAAACCAGTCAGGTTCCATGTTTTATTGCCAAAGCTTAAAGAGGAAGTAAACCCTGATGAGTTTACTTCCTCTTTGTTTCCCTGCAAAGGTAAAGCATAATGGACTACTATGCATTGCATAGTAGTCCATTATGTGTCCCTTCCCCGACACAGGAGCCAGCGAAGTCACCGCTGTCCCCTTGTGTACAGAGCCTCCATCTTCTTGGTGGGTCTCGCGGCTCCGGAGCTGCCACTCGACGGAGCCGCAATGCCGTCACTCCCGCACGGGAGCAGCCACTCGTGGCATATGGCCGTTGACGGCGGTGCACTCAGTGCGCTCCCTGTCTACGGCGCATGCGCCGTAGACAGCGGTGCCTGTCTTTTGGCAAATATCTCCTATACTGTGTGGGTTTAGGAGATATTTCTTGGACCTACAGGTAAGCCTTAATCTAGGCTTACCTGTAGGTCAAAGTGGTTTGTAAGGGTTTACAACCACTTTAATTGAACAAGCTTAAGTTAGAAGCAGATTGGCTTCTATGCAGAAGTGAGTCTGATTTTGCACTCTCCAGCTTTAGTAAATAAACCCCATAGACTTTTAGCAGGGTTTAGAAGCTGATGCGTTTAGGTGAGGTTAAACCTCTCTTCTCCTGAACGTAATAGAATCGCGTTCGGGATGGGAACATTTTGACCACTGGCTACGAGAAAACGCAAAAAATGTGGCAAAAACGGAAAATTGTATACTTACCTTTCCGTAATTTTCCTTTCCTGTCGCATCTTCATGGCAGCATACACTCTGGGTTGTGGCTCCGCCTCCACGACCTGATAGGACCACATAGCTATAAGATGACGATACGGCCCCCGCCCCGGTATTCTCCGCATATATGAGTCACCTCAAGAAACAAAGGGTGGGTCGTTGTATGCTGCCATGAAGATGCGACAGGAAAGGAAAATTACGGAAAGGTAAGTATACAATTTTCCGTTTTCCTGTCGCATCATGGCAGCATACACTCTGGGGAGTAACTCGCAGACAGGGTGGGTAGTGCATCAATAAGCAAAATTTTATTCGCAAGGAATGGCAGAGTTGGCTTGAATAACAGATTTTCCGAAATTTACGGTTGACAAACGGGCAGAATCAACTTTGTAATGGTCAATAAAGGTGTTCCTGGAGGACCAGGTGGCCGCTTTGCAGATAGTTTCCGCTGACACCCTACAATAGGCTGCCCATGAGGTTGCCACTGCCCTGGTGGAATGCGCCTTCAGGCCCTCTGGAATCTGTGTGGAGCCTAGCGAGTAGGCCTTCTTAATGGTCTTTACTAGCCATGAGGCGATGGTGCGGGCCGATGCTGGCTGACCCTTCCTGAACCCATGAGGGATTACTAGGAGATTTTCCGACTTTCTGATGGGTTCTGAGGCTGCAAGATATTTGAGGATATTGCCTCTGACATCCAGGGGGTGCGGAACACCCTGGTCGGTAGTGAGTGCTGGCAGATTGATCTCCTGGTTAAAGTGGAATGATGAAGAGACCTTAGGGATGAAGCGGTCTGAGGGTCTTAGGACTACCCTGTCCGGGAAAACGACCAGGTAGGGGTCCCTGGCCAGTAAAGCTTGCATTTCTGAGACCCTCTTCGCTGAGGCTATGGCAATCAGGAATGTCACCTTCAGCGTTAGGTCCCAGAGGGAGATGTTCTCTAACGGGAAGAAGGGCTCCCTGGATAGGGCCTCCAAGACGACCGACAGGTCCCAGGTCGGGAAGGAAGGTCTTCTGGGAGGTCTCAGTTTAAGACAGGCTTTCTGAAATTGGATAATGAGGGGGTCTAGCGCCCACCTGGTTCCGGTCAGGGCGGACAGGGCTGACACCTGCACCTTCAGGGTACTGGAGCCGAGGCCTCTGTCCAGGCCTGCCTGCAGGAATTCCAAGATCTGCGGGGTTGATATAGAGGACAGGTTCCACCCCTGCTGGTGGGCGAAGGAAGAGAACCTATCCCAGACTCGCCGGTAGGTGGAGTTTGTGGTAGGCTTCCTGGCCTGGAGGAGTGTATCCGCCACCCTAGCGGAGCAGCCCTGCTCTAGATATCTAGACCTCTCAGTCTCCAAGCCGTCAGGTGCAGTTTCTCCGGACTCGGATGGAGCATCTGGCTCTGGGAGAGCAAGTCGGCTGACTGCGGGAGAGGGAGAGGGTCTGCTGTGTTTAGCTGAAGGAGGGTGGTAAACCACGGCCTCCTGGGCCAAAAGGGGATCACGGCCACTACCAGCGCCGATGACCTCTTGAGCCTCAGCAGGAACCTCGCTATCAGAGGGGTCGGAGGGAAGATGTACCCGAGGCGAAAGTCCCAGGGGTGCTGGAGACAGTCTGTCCCCTCGGTAGAGGGGAAGGGGACTCGTGACAGGAACCTCTGGCATTTCGTGTTCTCCGGAGTCGCTGCCAGATCTATGTCCGGAGGACCCCAGGTTCTGGAGATAAGGTCGAAGGCATGCGGACTCAGGGACCACTCGTTGTTCGAGAGGAACCTCCTGCTGAGGGAATCGGCCAGGAGGTTCTCGACACCGGGGATGTAGGCCGCTCTTAGGTCCCGGAGATTCTGCTGTGCCCACTCCATGACGGGGAGAACCTCCCGCATCATGGACGAGCTCCTGGTACCCCCCTGCCTGTTGATGTAGGCGACAGCAACCTTGTTGTCCATCCTCAGGAGAACATATTTGCCCCTTAGGAGAGAACCGAGGGCCAGGAGGGCTTGGAAGGCCGCCCTCATTTCCAGAATGTTGGACACAGCGGCTCGTGCCTCGAATGGCCAGCGGCCCTGGACTGCATGGTGTAGGTAGTGGGCCCCCCACCCCTCCAAACTGGCATCCGTGGTAACTATCTCCTGAGGGGGGGTGACAATGTGCCTGCACCTGTCCAGGTTGCCCGGTTGGGTCCACCATCCCAGAGACTGCCTGGCCTCCTGCGAGATGTGGATGGGTTGCGACATAGACCAGCCGTTCCATTGACTCAGGAACGAAAGCTGTAGGGGCCTTGAGTTCCACTGAGCCCACTGGACCATTGGGATGGTAGCTGATAGAGAGCCTAGGAGGCTGAGGCACCCCCTGGCTGGGAGGGATGCAGCATGGATCGCTCTCCTTACTTTCTGGGTGAGCGGAGGGACTTTCTCTGGAGGTAGTTCTATTGAGTTTAACCGGGTGTCTAGTACAGCCCCCAGGAAAACCATCCTTTGAGAGGGCTGAGCGTTGCTCTTCCCCCAATTTATGAGCCAACCCAGCCCTTGGAGCGTGGAAACTAGTATCTCCCGGTGCTGGGTAAGGGATTCTAGGCTGTCTGAGAGGAGGAGGATATCGTCTAGGTAATGATGTACCCTGAGGCCTCTCTCTCTCAGGGAGGCTATTACCGGGAGAAGGACCTTGGTGAAGGTTCTGGGAGCCGTGGAGATCCCGAACGGGAGGCATCGGAACTGGAAGTGCCTCTGGTCTATGGAAAAGCGGAGGAACCTTTGGAATAGGAGGTGGATAGGGACGTGAAGGTAAGCGTCCTGTAGGTCCACGGACAGCATCCAATCCTCTCGATTTATGGCCTGGAGGATAGATTGGAGGCTTTCCATTTTGAATGGCTCCACCTGGATGGAGAGGTTGAGCCTCTTCAGGTCCAATACAGGGCGCAGGTCTCCTGACTTTTTCCTGACCAGGAATAGAGGGGAGTAGAACCCCCGACCCCTTTGGGAAAGGGGTACTTCTACTATTGCCTCCTTGAGGAGCAGCTCCTGGACGTAGTCCATCAGTAGCACCCTTTTCTCCCGGGATGACGGGAGTTTGGTTGGGCAAAAGTGATCCCCCGGGGGCCGCCCTTTGAAGGACCACCTGTGCCCGAAACGGACGGTGGCCACCGTCCAGAGATCTTTGATGGCATCCGTCCAAGCCGGCAGGAACTTTAGGAGCCTGGCCCCCACTACCACCGGCTGGACGGACACACCTTCAAAAGGACTTCTGGTCCGCGGACGCAGAAGTCTTGGGCTTCTGAAACTTAGAGAAGGTCGCCTGGGGGTTCCTCCAGTTTCTCCTATACTCTCTGCCTGGCCTATAGGCCTTGGCGTCCCTATATTTATCCGGCAGGTTGCGCCTAAAGGGAGGAGGCCTCTGCTGCCTTGGTTTTCTGTCGGAGGGGATGAGCCCTGATTTGCCGCCGGTCACCTTCGATATGGCCGAGTCTAACTTGGCCCCAAAAAGGTTTTCACCGTCGAAGGGGATGCGGCACCAATTTGACTTTGAGGCGGGATCTGCTGCCCAGGGTTTCAGCCAGAGGGCACGTCTGGCCATAACCGAAGCCAGCATGGCCCTGGATGAGGACCTAATGGCGTCTACCGAGGCTTCCGCCACGAAATCCCCTGCGAGGCTCAGCTCCTGAAGGGCCCTAACGATCTTGTCTTGGTCAGCGCCCTCTGTCACGAGTTTCTCCGTGGAGGCTGACCAACTGGATATGGCCTTGCCCACGGCGGCCAATGCCACAGCTGGCCTACATGCGCCTCCTGCAGCCAGGTAGGCCCTCTTAAGATCGGTGTCTATCTTCCTATCCAAGACGTCTCGGAAGGTTACCGCGTCTTCAATAGGAAGTGTCACGTGGCGGGCTAGGCGCATGAGGGAGGCGTCCACCACCGGCGGAGTGACCAGGGGTTTTGCCTTCGGTTCTCTGAGCGGGTACAGTTTGGTGAGCCTGTTATTTAGGCTCGACTTTCTGTCCGGCTTCAGCCACTCCTCCCTGATCATGTCGTCCAGTTCCTCAATAAAGGGGAAGGCTTCCGGATCCTTTTTGAGATTGGGGAAATATTTTCTCTGTTTTTGAGGGGCTTCCTGGGGTTCCTCCCAGTTGATCGCCTCTTTGACCGACCTCACGAAGGGCTCGATGAGAGAAAAATCGAAGCCGGCTGAGGCCTCTAGCTCCTCCTCCTCTGACTGGGAGTCTAGCTCTCTAGACGTACTCGGGGGAGTGGGAGAGGTGGTTCTGACGGACATATCCATGTCCGGGGCAGTCTGCGTGGCTGAGGCCGCAGGTTCCCTGGGCTCCTGGACTTTCTCCCTGGTTGCCTCCTCGAAGCACCTGCGACAGGCAAGCTTGTCCGGGAGAGCAACGGCCCCGCATATCCAGCAGGCATTGGCGGCTGGCCGGGGGGGGGGGGGGGGGGGGGGGGGGGCTGGTGAGCGACGTCTGCGTGGAGACCTTCTGCGGTGGGAGTGACTGTGGGAGCAGGATCTGCTGCGACTCCTCCTGTGGCTTCTCCTATGGCCTGAGCGACTCCTTCTCCTGCTGCGACTCGAGTGGCTCCGTCTGTGCCCCGAACGGCTTCTTCCGCGAGAGGTCTCCCTGCGTCTGGACTTTGATGATCTTGCGGACCTGGCGGGGCTAACCGTTTAGGCAGCGTTAGTTGGTCCTGCACTCTTTTTCAATCTTCTCTACTTACCCATTGCCGTCCCTCTTACCTATCACGTTGAAGGTGATCTGCTGGGGCAGTGGTCTCCATAGGGATAGAGAAAAAAGGCAGCCTAGCAACAATAAAAAAATAGGCATAGTAAGAGGAAAGAAGGCAGAGGGAGCAGAGAGAAAGAGAAAGGGAGAAAAGGAGAGCAGTGTGCAGAGTGCACAGGGAAGGAGAGAGGGAGGGAGCAAAAGGCTTACTTACCTATTGAGGATGTGCTGGGATGTTCCTGGGATGATCTGTAGCTTGTTCTTGCTTCAAAACTCTCAGGGGAATGGAAAAGGGAATTTTCACTTTTGAATTTGGCGCCGGGAGCGCCGTGCCGCTCGCGCATGCGCAGTAGCGCCGTACGGCCGCCGGCGCCATCTTGGAAACTGGAAAAGAGAACACAGGATGCCCATAGACCGCAGTGCGCATGCGCGGAAGCGCCAGAACGCTCCGCGCTGCTAGGTGGTACACACGGAGGGCAGTGGGACTACAGGGCCCAGGAGCACATCAGCCATATACACTAATAAGCGCCTCAGCAGCCAGCAGGATGGGAGAGAAAAGAAGACGGAGGACCACTGCAAGGTAACAAAGCCTGTTTAAGGCTTATGACTGTAGTAAAGATGGCCACATACCTTTAAGCCTGTTTAAGGCTTATCTTCTTAAGGCAGTATTGGCAGTGCAGTGCTTTAAAGACCTGTTTAAGGCTTATCACAGCAGGCAGGTGCGCAGTACCCCTGAGATCACCAGAGTGGGGTTCCTTCCATTTAGAGGCTGTACCGGTAAGGACTTCCAAACCAGGAGAGGCTAGAACCTGGCTGGGGCGAAGCGGTAAGAGGGTGATGATCCGTGCGGTCCCAACAGGTGAGGAAAAATTAGAGAATACCGGGGCGGGGGCCGTAGCGTCATCTTATAGCTATGTGGTCCTATCAGGTCGTGGAGGCGGAGCCACAACCCAGAGTGTATGCTGCCATGACGCGACAGGAAAATGCATTATGCCATGTTTTGCAGCAGGGTTGGCTAGTGTAGTATACATGTTCAACCAAGTTAACCATTTATACTGGAAATATATTAGTTTGGGCTAACGTTACTGTTTTGTTATTTTTTTTAATTCATGAAACAGTTTCCCCCCCCCCCCAAAAAACGCATTTGCGCAACAATTTTTCAAATACCGTGCGACATAAAAAGTTGCAACGACCGCCATTTTATTCCCTAGGGTGTCTGCTAAAAAAACATATATAATGTTTGGAGGGTCTGAAGAATTTTATAGCAAAAAAATTATGACTTTTACATGTAGGAGAGAAGTGCCAGAATAGACCCTGTATAGAAGTGGTTAAAGATAGAGGTTGCAGGCTTTTCCTGCCATCTATTAGGCCCCTTTCACACTGGGGCGGGAGCTGCGGCGACGGTAAAGCAGCCCTATATTTAGCGCTGCTTTACCGCCGTTTTAGCCGCAGTATTCGGCCGCTCGCGGTGCGGTTTTACCCTCCGCGAGCGGCCGAAAAAGGGTTAAAATCCCCCGCAAAGCGCAGCGGTATTACCGCAGTGTCCCATTGAAATCAATGGGTAGGAGCGGTGAACACACCGCTCCTATACCGCTCCAAAGATGCTGCTAGCAGGACTTTTTTTTACCGTCCTGCTAGCGCACCGCTCCAGTGTGAAAGCCCTCCGGCTTTCACACTGGAGTGAATGGGGCCGGTTTTTTCAGGCGGTGTACAGGCGCTATTTTTAGTGCTGTACCACCTGAAAACCGCCCCAGTGTGAAAGGGGCCTACCTCCAAACAAGTCACACTTTTCAAGGGGTCAGTCAAACCAACCCGCACATGGCCATAAAGCGATTTGCCTTTCTTTGCCTGCAGAAAACATACAGTCGGTAGTGACAAAAACCTATAAACTTAAGCCAGCCATAGATGGTACAGGAAAGAAAAACAAACAGTCAAACAGTCAGTGTTGATGAGGGAATCCCTCCCGAGGAACCCTTGTGTTCTCCCAGCAGGGGGAGCCATCCCTGTCGGGAGAACACACAGTATAAATCGCATGAAAAAATCTGATATCCGACTGGTTGTACCAAAGTTGATGGATCGATCAGCTTGGGTACAATCAGCCTGCTCATACATGGTTCCTGCTGAACTGGCCGAGATTGCAACCATCTTTGGCCGGCTTTATAACACGGACAATGATGGTTACTTAACATTAGACCCATCAAGAACAGACGTCTCAAGATAGATATACCCAGACCGGAAAAAGCTATCTATAGAGGAACTGTATAGAAGCATCTGAGTTTAGTCCCAAGGATACAGACCATTTAACACTATTGTATTTTCCTTTTGAACTGCGTGAATAAATCATAGCACAAGCTAAAATCTTTTTTTAATAAAATAATGACGACAATTTCAAATTTTGGAGGTTTATTATAAAAAAATAAATATTCATACAAAAATAATTCAGAAACATCCAATGTCAATAGTAATATTTTACAGACGCATGTAGATCATTCTTATCTTCTGGCAATAAACACCTTACGTTGATGCAAGGACTCCCAGAATGCTTTGTGCGGCACCTTTCAGTGTGTCAGCTCCAGTATTTATCCACTACAGCACTGACTCTATGGTGGAACAGTGCCAGAGCTTGTCTGTGGAGCACTTTCCATCTCTTGGCTACTGGATGCCACAGCAGTACGAGGTGCCGGTTTGGGCAAGCGAATGGCAATGTGACGGTTAGAGGCCGCGTTCTCCTTCAAGTACTCTCCCCCCATCTCCTCATATTCTTTCCTGGTTATCCAGCCTTCATCCACCTCCGAATTCTGAAGGGCCCAATCAGAGGCTCCATGCCAAGCATCAAGGACAGGGTTTTCGGCCACTGAAACCTGAAATGAACAGTAAAACCCAATAATAAGTGATCCGATGCAAGTATTGTACAGTTTACAGAGTATTTAAATGGTTAAAACCAAAAACACAGGAAGTGACTTAATGTTGTGTCAGTTTTGCACAAAGCCTAAAAGTCTAATGGCACTTAAAAAATAAAAGTTCATAAAGAAATTTTTTTCAAAGAATCATACTTACCTTGGTGGCTGCAGCATCGGTTTGATGCTGCATCTGTCCCCTGCCGGCTCTAAGACTGAGAACCGAGCGATTAAATACCGCTGATCGCTCGGTTCTCAGTGTCCGTAAGCAAAGAGCTGGTGACTGTCAGTCACCGCTGTCTGCTCAGACCCCTCACCACGTTCACTGGAGTGCTGGGCAGTGGAGGGGCTGGGAGAGGCCGAGCCAGGTGCCGGTCCAGGGTTCTGGGCGGATCCTGACCATATGGTTGCAATCTTTCCCCAGCCTGTGACATCAGCCAACAGTGGGTTTCAGCCTGCTGTCTGCTGAAAATGGGTCAAAGGAGTGCAGAACAAACTGCACTCCTGTGATCCACATGAGAAATACAGCCAAACAAGCTTTAGCTGTACTTCTCCTTTAAGTAAGAGAGATATGGAACTTCTGACAATACTGTTGTCTGTGCCTTCCTGTTCCAGTGACAATGGCATCCTCATTTCTTTTATGAGAGCCACAGGTAAAGGAAGGGAGGCTAAATAACTTCAGTTATTAAAAGGAGTAGGAGGGCCAAAGCTCTTTGGCCCTCCTACTCCTGGGCATCATAAGAGTGCACTTCTTTCTGCACTCCTGTGACCTGTATTCAGCCGCCAGGGAGCTGATGTCACATAGTTGGTCCAGACTCTGAACAGATCTCAACTTTAATGCCGGGATCCACCCAGATGTCTGGACCGGCAGCTGGCTCAGCCTCTCAGTAAGCTGCTGACAGCCTGAGCCAGCCGCTCCTGCCTCCTCCACAGCCCAGCGCTCCAGTGTGCGCTGGAGGAGCAGAGAGATGGTGATCGACAGCGATAGTCTCTCTGCTCACTAAAGGCCAACAACTGAGCGATTAACTCAGGTCTTGGTCAGCGGACCGATGCTGCATCCACCTAGCTGAGTATGAAGGTTTGTTTTTTACAATCCCGAACGTCTTTTAAGCTCTAATCAGGCATTTTTTAAAAGAGCAGCTATACACAGACAAGTAAACATTTTAGAAAGGACCTGCTGGCTGGCAACATAAATAAATATGAACTATGCATAATCAATATTATTATCTTTTTTTTGGGGGGGGGGGGGGGGCACTTACCCCATCTAGGTGGCAGCTGGCAGCAGCGGCTTCTGTGTCCTCTACTCCATCACAGTGGCTTCCCCTCCTCCTAGGCATCCAATAGGATCACTTGTCCTTTGAGCCACTTGGGTGATGAGTCTCAAGACCAGCTTCCTGATTGGCCGGGAGGAGGATCATTGTTACAATAGCGAATAATCATTTGCTATTGTATCACACCTGGTTGGGCTCGGTTTGCATTCTCTGCACCCCGAGCCCACCCTATTTTGAAGTCTATTAGAGCAGGTGCTTCAATGCTTCAAACCCCCCCCCCCCCCCCCCCCCAATGGTATCCATGCATCCGGCGTCCTGAAAGGGGCCGGCCCGCCTAATAGATGGGCCGCCCCTGCTGCCTAACATCTCAAACAAACATTAGCAGCATTCGGCCTAACAACCAGCCCTATCTGAGCACTCATACATGAAACGTGGAGCCAAACGGTCTCATCATCAGCAACTCTTTCTCCATGCGGGTCTTGATTCCTGGGTACATCACGTTACCTCCTGTCAGAAAGACATTCTGCACCAGCCGCTGCTGTATTTCCTGGGGATACCTATCACATAAAGACAATAAATCAGAATACCACACACTACATATAGATACTTAAATGCTAAGGCCTAATGCACACTGGACGTTATAAAACGGCAGTAGCATTAGCTGTAGAATGCCATGATAAAAAACGCAAGATTTTTTTTTGCGTTTTGCAGCAGCGTTTTTTTAGCAAAACTATACTCCCTCAAAAGCTTATGCCTCAAAAACCCTCATAAATGAAGAGTAGCCAAGTTTTTAAGCGTTAAGAGAATTTTTACAGCTGAAAAACACCTCTTCAAACCCACTAGTTCTGGGGGGGGGGGGGGGGGGAGATTCAGCCAGAAAACGCCTGCCAAAAATATGCTTATAAAAGCCTATGTGTGCATGGACATAAGATAACAATGCATGAGGCCTTAAAGTTAAAAATTATAAAAAAAAATGAATATATATATATATATATATATATATATATATATATATATATATATATATATATATATATATATAATAATTAAAAAAAAAAACACCACACAACAAATTACCTATCTGGAGGAAACCCCTGCAACCATGATCACTGGTGTGGCAAACATATGTTCAAATGCTGGGGCACCAGTCACATGATCTCAACTAAAGGTGCAAAATGGACTGATGTGCAGGGATAGCTGGACAATCAGCAGCTGTGAACTTTACTCAATTACTGAACTTGTAAATCCTGTTTATGAGCAGATGTCACAGAATAATGCCAGTTACCTTTATTACACAGAAAATCTTGCTGTTTTAGTGCCTAGACCCTGTCAACTGCCATTGTATATATATTGTATGAAAAAAAAAAAAAAAGGGATAAATAAGTTATATTTCTAAGAATCTGGCTGGCGATATATTGTAGAACAAAATGCATTTATAATAAAAAAAGGTTAAATGTTTGCATTTCCTGCCTCCACCTAACAACTGTACTAATTTTCTTCATCAGCTCATCCCCCACAGTTATTACCTTTTATATCACTTGACCCTCCCTTTTAGATTGTAAGCTCTAATGACCAGGGCCCTCCGATTCCTCTTGTACCAAATTGTAATGTAACTAACATCTGCCCTAACGTTGTAAAGCGCTGTGCAAACTGTTGTCGCTATATAAAATCTGTATAATAATAATAATTTATAAATATTCCTATAATGTTGGATTGCCACTAAATAGCTAAAGCAAATCAAGGTGTGATAATTTTTATAGTATACTACTGGTGTTCGCACTTATAATAGGATTACAGTGGAACCTTGGTTTATGAGCAACGCGGTTAATGAGCGTTTTAAAAGACGAGCAACTTTTTTTTACATTTTTTTTTTTTAATTCTGACTCGGTTTGCGAGTGTTGTCTTGCAAAACGAGCAGAATTCAAGTTAATGGGGTGTGCAGTAACACATTTGGCCAGAGGTGCGGGGGCACCGGGGACACTCGGAACGGTTCGGAGCCATTAGGAAATACCCCCGAGCGTTTCCGAGTTCAGCCAAGCTATCCCGAGTATTTACAAGGCTCTCCGGCACCACCCCACCTCTGGCCACATGCGGTATTGCATGCAAGAGAAGTCAATGCGGAACAAATTATCTTCGTTTCCATTGACTTCTATGGGGAAACTCGCTTTGATATGCGAGTGCTTTGGATTACAAGCATTCTCCTGGAATGGATTATGCTCATAATCCAAGGTTCCAATGTAATACATTTTGTTTCCTGTTGAGCAGAGGATTCAAAATTTTTGTATTGTTTTGGTAAACTGATCCTTTTGTGCAGCTCCAAAATGTTCCTTTAAGATGACTGGACTTACTGGTCTAGCATGTGCTGCATGGTCTCTGCCAGCCCAGCCTGATCTTCCCCAATTAGCGAGGGCTGAAATATCACCTCTGGCACACGAATCCTTTCTGTGCCCAGGTACATCTGGTGGTACTCTGCTATATTAAACATGGCCTGGCAGAGGATAAAGATGGATTTAGACAAAATTTCAGAAATATGTTAATTTACAGAAATAGATTCTTATTAAACTTCAACTACCTGAACACTAGGCGCGGTTTTCTCAGCTTCCACCTGATCCTCGGAGTAAAGAGAGTCCGATTCCATAATCCCTTCCATGTCTTCTTGCTCTCCTCCCAGTGGTTCTGGTGTCTTTAATACACAAAAGAAGAAATAAGCAATAAGTGAAGTGAGCACACGACCAATCAATCAGCAATCGTCTCTCATCTCTTTGTCTGACAGCCAAGAAAAAGAAACAAACAAACAGTCTGACAGCTTAGTGTGGCTAAAAGGTGAAAAAACTCATTGGTTTCAATGAAATATTGCAATACCAGGAACTAGAAGAGATTGATTCAGTAGCAAAAGGAGGCATGCAAAGTGCTGTTTGGTAACAGCCAATCATAATTAATTTTTTACATTGAATCTGAGGCTTTAATCAAATAAAATCTCAAAAGCAGGCTTAGTCTGCAATGCTTTCTGTTTAGGTAAGCAATCAAGTTCTGGAAGTCCTTTGTCATATTAAATGTTTTAAACACTGTGACAAGACTGGGCCATGTCACTATATAGAAAGACTGGCACCTAGTTTTTCCCATCCATACAGGGTAAGGGGTCTCAAAGGGTGGAAAACTGGATTATCAGTTTTCTCAGTGGATTAGTAAACCCTGATCTGGGTCCTGAAGCCCAGAGGCTTTGTAGAGCCTTGGGAGGGATGAAGCCCCCACATTTTTCTAGCACACAGAAGTGCAGGAATGTGCAGGGTATTAGGACACCGACTACAATTCATGGCTTGCCCCTCTCCAGGAGTCCACATGGCTACAAAGGAGCAGTAAAGCCTCTTAAAAAAAAAAAAAAGACACCCTGCAAGGCAAAGGCATAATGAGCTAGTATGCATAGCATACTAGCTCATTATGAAAAAACTTACCTGAAAACGAAGCCCCCGAAGCCGTCCTTATCCTCGATCTTCTTCGCCGCCATCCAGGGCCGGAGTGACTTCTGGGTCTCGCCGCTCCAGCGCTATCATTCGCTGGATCGGCGAGACGTCACTCCCGCGCATGCGCACGAGATCGGCATATAGCCGTGATCTCGGCATATTCAGTGCGCCCTCAGTGCGCCTGCGCGCCGCTGTCTACGGTGCATGCGCCGTAGACAGCGATGCCTTTTCATCGCTAAATATCTCCTAAACCATGTAGGTTTAGGAGATATTTTTTGGATCTACAGGTAAGCCTTAATCTAGGCTTACCTGTAGGCCAAAGTCATATGTGTAGTGATCTAATCTATAATCGTCGTTCCTCGTAGATGGTATATAGTTATTAAAAGTATTGTCTCCGCAGCAAAACCCGATTCTCCCAGAGAGAGATTTTATTGACTTCCAAAACTGAACAGTCTTACAGATGACAAAAATCCAACAGAGTTCATATCACGACATTGCTAGTAATATTTAGAGCCCCATGGAAACATGTGACTCTTGGGTGCCTTCGTAAGAACACACACTTCTAAACAGATTGAACGTCCTGTTATATCCCCCCCACACACACTGAATGTCTGAGCAATTTGATTAGGCGTTTCCATTAAATGCTTTGATCTGTCCCGGTATTTCAGAGTGACCGGAGACAACCCCACGCTGTGAATAGTTGTAATTATAAAGCTGCCCCAATTTACATTCTTGCATATTCCCCTTTTGATATGTGTGAATACTGATTAGATTAAGATAATCATTATCTGTTCCCTTTCATATGTGGAGTAATTCTGGTCTGGCCATTTGTCCTTTGACCAACAAACCCTCTTTTAATATGCGCAATTAGATAACGGCTACTAAAGCGGTCTGCCTAGAATAACCTTGTTTTTAGAATGCCTAAATAAAAACACTACATATAATAAATATATATATAATATATATATATATATATATATATATATATATATATACACATGTATACATATATATATATATATATATATATTAGACACAATATACTACAATATGGAAGGGTTTACTTCCACTTTAAAGCGGACCCCCTCCCTCCCTAAAATTCACATCTACATGCTTCTCTGCATGCAGATGTGAAATTGCCTTTTTTTTGTAAATGTTCCCCCTCCCCCTTTACCTAACTTGTCTTCCACTTCCTGGCTTCACCCAAAAGGAGTGGTGACGTAGCCCAGATGCCACCTGGTAATTCAACGACACCATTGTCTTCAGGGAAATCTTGTACCTAAAGATCTTTCAGTATTGTCACACTGCACATGCATGAGATGCAGCATATGTCATAATGTGTAAAAGAATAAAGTGCATCGCTCGATACCTTGTATAGATATAGTATATGAAAATGAAAATTGCACATATATCACTTAAAACGTCCATATACCAGTGATATTATATGAAGAAAAAAAAAAAAAAAAAAGACTAAAGTTCACTAAAAATAACATAAGTATCACATAAATTCCATAAAAAGATTGGAATAAATCGGATATGCTTCACAATTTCAAGTGAAAGAAGACCCGAGTGTTTAGTAAGTCATCAGCAATAAAACTCGTGAAACAAGTCCATCCAGATAGCACACACTGCGGATCTTTATCAGATCCAATTGTCCCCTGTCACTAGACGGTAAAACAGCACTTGAGGGGTTAAGATCTCCCATCAACCTGCAGGTCTCCTCTGCTGAGCCAGTAAGAGGTATGCAGCCACCATTTCTCAAAAGGTAAGACATAAGAGGCGATCTTATAGTGTAAAACCATAAAGCCAAATTTTATTAAAAACAAGTTTTCAAAGTATGTATCGCAATGTGGCGTTCCTATGGGCTAGCAGTTTGAACCCAGCTGTCAATCAACTTGGTAAGCGTGATGACGTCACTTGTAGGGCTTACAAGAGTGACGTCACCACGCATGGCAAGTTGCTTGACGGCCAGGTCTGAACTGCCAGCCCATAGGAACGCCACAATAAGATGCATGCTTTGAAACTTATATCACTGGTATATAGGATGTTTCAGTGAATGATCTAATTGCACATTTTAGTCACACTTTTTTTCATATTCCATATTTATACAAGGTATTGGGGTTTATAGGGCTGCACTTATTCTTTTACATTTGGTGAGTTTTTGGATCATGGACTCTTAGTACTGGCAGCTTCTTTCTTTAGAGTGATCTAGCCCAAGTGCAGTGAGCTCTACATTTATAACAGGACATCATGTGCCGTACGAAATGACATTCATTTGCTGGAAAAAAAAAAAAAAAAAAAAAACTTTGCCTCGAGATCTCGCAAGATATCTGTGAAGGTTTTTTTTTTCCCTTTCAACAGACTGCATGTAGTGTTGTACGCCGCATGCGCAAGACCTTGTGATCTCTTGTCTTGTGCATGCGCAGCATCACAGAAATGTTCAAAATGGCGGTGCAGGAATGGGGGCCAGGCAGGACAAAGACAGGTAAATATGAAGAAAATGTCTCAAGGATATGGTATGATTGTTTATTTTTTTCCAAATCATTGACAGGTTTAAAAGTAATATCCTTGAAGCTAGTTCCCACAATGCATAGGGGTAGAATACTTAGCAGCATCTAGTGGCCAAATTTTAGATTTTAAATCAATAAAGATCAAACCAGCACAGGAAATAGCTTAATAACATTTTGTTTTTTCCTCATTCCCTTGAACAAATGTACAAACATTTTTCAATAGGTGAACTGCTATGCATTTTTTTTTTTATAAATACACCCCATAGTCTTTGTTTTGTATAAAAAAAAAAAAAATAAATAAAAAAAAAAAAAACCTGTTTAAAATATATACAGGTGCATCTCAAAAATTTGAATATCGTCAAAAAGTTTATTTATTGCAGTAATTCAATTCAAATAGTGAAACTCATATTAGATTTATTACATACAAAGTGATATATTTCAAGCATTTCTTAATTTTTTTTAAGCCAACAATTCTGTATTAAAAATCCTCTTTTTATAGGTCTTATCTAATATTCTGATTTATGAGATACTAAATTTTGGGTTTTCATTAGCTGTAAGCCATAATCATCCAATTTAAAAAAATTATTATCTAGATAATATATGAGCGCAACTTTTTGAATTGAATTACTGAAATAAAATTAAATTTTTAATGATATTCAAATTTTTGGAGACGCACCTGTATGTTTAAAAAATAAAACATCTAAAAAAAATTAAAAAAATAAAAATAAAAAAAAAGGCACTCACCTGTGGTTTGCCATCTATGGTCTCCCCCAGGACCCGCTGTCTGCCCTGCTCAACAGCTGCATTAAGTTTGTGAATGTACGATTGCAGCTCCTCTGCAGAGTCCATATTCAGCTCCACCAGGGCTTTGTGGAATTGGTCCAATTGTCCATCTTCCAGAAGCTCCTATTGAAAAAAAGACACTTCTCCCATTTATATCAATATCAACAATATTTGTTCATTCATTGAATGGTCAAAGAATTTTCATACAAATATTCTCGTACGAAAATCTGCTAGTGTATTATTAGTCTGCAGCCATCTTCTTATATTTATACTCCAACAGTGAGCTCCAATAAAATAAAATTTTCAACTCTGTTCCTCTCCACCTGGCATTTTGGAGTTTCCAGACCCTCCTGTTAAATTCTCTATAAATATAAAATAAAATTAGCCAGTTCCCGACTGCGCTATAGCCAAAGTAGAGTGGTTGTCGAGTCTATGGATGCCCTCCCATATTCCCGCCCCCTGCATCGAGCACACTCTGACCGCTGTGTCTTTTGAACACAGCTGATCACAGATTAGGGTAAAAGGGCAAATCACAGCAGCCCTTTACCATGTGATCAGCTGTGTCCAATCACATATAAAACAGACTTGCCGATTACTGGTGTCCTGTCGGATAGTGTCCCCCGTCGTACGCATGACAAGCAGATTCCGAAAATAGCCGAAGATGAACGGCGCCTGCGCCGTGAGTCCAGGTTCAAGCTCCACCATCCAAGTGGACATAGAGTTAGAATAAAAAAGAGCCGAGCGCAGCCCTATGTTCACTTGGATGGTGGGGCTTGTACCTGGACTCACGGCGCAGTACGGCCCAGACACTATTCGATAGCCGGACAGTTTTGGACAGAACACTGGCAGTCCTTTCCTCCCACACTGTGTCTGCGGGATGAAAGGAGAGAAGTTAACCAGCAAGCCTGCGAGCATATCGTTTACACTGATAATAATCCGTGTAGCCTCATCAGGGCACATCCGTGAAGGCAAAAAATAACATTTTTGGTCTTTTTTCATTTGTTTAGCAAAAAATGTAAAACCCAGTGGTGAATAAAATAGAACCTTTTTTTTGGTGCTATTTTTTTATTTTAACAAAGGAAAACGAACAGCCTCTTCCATAACCGACATACATCACCTGTATATAAGCAACCAACAACATATCAAATTCAATATCGTTTAACCATGAAGTTAAATCTGGGGGAATATCAAAAAGAGGAAATATCTCCATCTAAATTCCACTTTCCAAATTGCTAGCCAAACCTGGTCAAGGGGGGGGAACGCAACCCCTGATTCAGGACCCGGCACAGCAACTACTCCCAGTAATGTTCCAGACATAACAGCTAACAGACTATTCGCCTCCTTTCCTTTTTCTACCCAACCCCCCAACCCCCCCACACCTTAAAAGGAAAAAAAATTAAATAATAAAAAAAAAAAAAGAGTCCCCCTCCCCTAATTCCACCGCCCCCCAAAAGGCTCCCCCTCCTTTCAATTTAAGGTATACTAAAAGGGCCCATGTCCTCCTCTCTCATCTCTTGGGGGTCACGTCAATAAAAAGAAACAAAAAGATTCCATGGCGACCATGTTTTCATATAGATTTCTTGTTTTTGTCGAGATGTCCAGACTAGATCTTCCATTCGGTTTGCTTCCTCTACCTTCCTAAGCCACATTCCCACTGTGGGAGGCTGTGTCTGTTTCCAATTAAGGGGGATACAGGCTTTGGCTGCATTTGATAAAAATGGCACAAGATGGACTTACTGTATGTTTTAGCTGGGATTTCGGACAGATGCAATAGGAAGAAAGCTGGGTCTTCAAGGATTTCAATATCACTAAATTTTTGCATGATCTCCCGGACCCCTTTCCAAAATTTCCTAATTCTAGGACAGCGCTAGCAAGCATCCGGTATGTTCAGAAAGCATTTGTGAAGTATAACTGGGGTTCTGTACCAATGGGAAATGATCTTATAATTTGTTTCCTGCATTTTTGTACAAGTCGCTGTTTTAAATATGGAGTGTATTATGTTGGTATTTTGACCTTCCGAGAAGGTTCTACTGAAATCCAGTTCCCATTTTTGTAAAAAACGGCAACTGGTAATTCTCCATTGGTTTGACCAATAACGCATACATCTTAGGGCTCTTTCACACGGACGTGTCCGTGTACGGAGCCCGCTCTGCACAGCGGGGAAATCGCTCAGTCGATCCCCCGCTGAGCAGGCAGATGACAGGTCTGTCTCTGCACTCTGTGCAGGGATGGACCTGTCAGAGCGCCGCTCTCCCCTATGGGGAATCGGGTGACGACGGACCATAGAGTCCGTCGTCATCCGATCCGATGACGGATGGAAAAATTGACAGTTACTTACCGATAACTGTTTTTCTAGGATATCTTCCAGGACGGCATAACCTGTGAGATGACTGGTCCACCTGACAGGAAACACAATCAACACCAAGGTTAAAAGGCCCCTCCCTTCCCCCTGCACCTCAGTTCTCCCAAAGTAATAGGTTATCCGGGTGACAGAGAGGAACTCTTCCCGTAATACTTACATTAAAACATGGGTGGGAAGTAGGCCTGCCGTCCTGGAAGATATCCTAGAAAAACAGTTATCGGTAAGTAACTGTCAATTTTCTCTAGTCATCTTCCAGGACGGCATAACCTGAGAGGATATACAAGAAGTTCAAGGCCTACCTCAGGGCGGGACCACCGCTTGTAGCACCTTCCTTCCAAATGTCAGATCCTGAGGCGACAGCAGTTCCACTCTATAGTGCTTCAGAAAGGTATCCTGCTTCGCCCAAGTGGCTGTGCGACAGACCTGTTCTATCGAGGCCCCAGCTCTCTCTGCCCAAGAGGCCGCCAAGGATCTCGTTGAGTGAGCCTTAAGATCCACTGGTACTGGGGAACCTGACTGTTCATAGGCTAATGCTATTGTCTGCCTAATCCATCTAGCCACCGTAGATTTAGATGCCTGCCCTCCCTTTCTGGGGCCACTAAATAAAATTAAAAGGTGATTAGACTTCCTGTACTCCTTCACCCTATCCAGATATGTCAACAAACATTTCCTAACATCTAATAAATTAAATTTCCTCTCCTTCTCATTTTTTGGATTATCACAGAAGGAAGGCAAAATGATCTCCTGCAATCTATTAAACTTAGATGCGACCTTGGGAAGATACAGTGGATCCTGTCTCAGAACCACTCTATCTTCTAAAACCAACAAAAAAGGCTCCTTAACTGACAGGGCCTGTAGGTCGCTCACCCTTCTGGCCGTGGTTATGGCCAGTAAAAAGGCTAACTTTAGCGTCAAAAACTTAACAGAAATTTCCTGCGCTGGTTCAAAGGGCGCTTTCGTCAGTGCCTCCAAGACCAATGTTAGGTTCCATGGCGGAAAAACATTCACCCTAACAGGGGTCACCCTTTCCCTTGCCAGAATGAATCTCTTAATCAGGGGCTCTAGTGCGAGCCTCTGATCCATAAATACAGATAGTGCTGCTATCTGTACTCTCAAGGTATTTGTGGAGATCCCCTGATCCACCCCTGCTTGTAAGAATTCCAGTACCACCGGTACTGAAAGGATAGACACCTCCTTATTCTGGCACCACTGTGAGAAACGATTCCAAACTTTAGAATAGATTCTCCTGGTGACCAGCTTCCTGCTACCCAATAAGGTCTCAATTAACCTATCCGAGCAACCTTTACCTCTGAGGATCTCCTCCTCAAGTACCATGCCGTCAGACAGAAGAACCCCGGGTCGGGGTGAAGGACTGGTCCTTGTAAAAGAAGATCCCGTCTGGCTGGAAGACGGAGCGGAGGAGAGATTGACCACTCTTTGAGCGTGGCAAACCACGTCCTCTTTGGCCACCATGGAGCTATTAGAATCAGTCCGCAGTCTGATCGGGCCAGTTTTTGTAGCACTCGTGGTATCAACACTAGTGGGGGAAAAGCGTATGCAAGATGGAAGTCCCAGTCCTGAGACAGAGCATCCACTCCCTGAGACCCCCCTCCTCTGTTGAGGGAAAAGAAGTGATCCACTTTTTTGTTTCCTCTGTGGGCAAAGAGATCTATGTCTGGGCACCCAAACTTCTGACTTATTTGCAGAAAGACCTCCTGATTCAGTTCCCATTCCCCCTGGAGGATGGGTTTTCGACTTAGAAAATCTGCCACCACATTGGCGGTTCCTCTTATGTGAACCGCCGATATGGATTGAAGATTTTCTTCGGCCCAATTTAAAATGTTCAGGGTTAGATTCAGAAGCTTCCTGGATCTGGTGCCCCCCTGGCGGTTTAGGTAAGAGACTGCCGTCACATTGTCCGACAGAACCTGAACCTCCAACCCCTGAATCCTGTCTCTGAAGGCTCTTAACGCCTGGCCCACTGCCAGAAGTTCCCTGTGGTTGGAGGAGGCCCCCGCCTGTGAAGGAGTCCAGGCCCCTTGTGCCTGAGCTTCCCCCAGGTGAGCTCCCCAACCCCAAGCACTTGCGTCGGTGGTTTCTATTGTAGGATTCCACTGATCCCAGGGTAATCCCAAACTGAGCCTGTCCTGATTCAGCCACCAATCTAGGGAGGCTTCTACTTTTGCTGGGATGGACACCTTCCCGTCCAGTGACTCCTTCCTTTTGTCCCAGGATGACAGTAGGAAGAACTGCAGCTCCCTTGAATGGAGCTGAGCCCAGGGAACCGCTGGAATACATGAGGTCATCAGACCTAACACCCTCATGATCTGCCTGCGAGAGCACTCCCTGGCTTCCTTTAAAGAAGAGATCGCTGTAATCACTTTCAGCCGTTTCTCCTCTGGAAGAAACAGTTTCTGAGCCTCTGTATCCACCAGGTATCCCAGAAACATTTTTACTTGGGATGGTGCCAGAGAAGATTTTTCTCTGTTCACTATCCAACCCAAGGTCTCCAGGGTAGAGATCACTCTGTCTACATCTACTTCTACCTGTTCTTGAGACTGTCCGTATACCAGTAGATCGTCTAGATAAGGTATAAGGGACACCCCCTGAAGGTGTAGATAAGCTACTACCTCCTCCGCCAGGACTTTTGTGAAGATCCTTGGGCTTGCTGTCAGTCCGAAGGGGAGAGCTCGGAATTGCCAATGTTGGATTCCTCTGTCCGTAAGGACTGCGAACCTTAGCAGGGACTGGTGTTCCTTGGCAATCGGAATGTGGAGATACGCATCCTTCAGATCTATCGTGGCTAGAAACGCACCTTTTAATAGATGCCTGCGCACCGTATAGATACTCTCCATCCGGAAGGTCTTTTGTCTCAAAAACCTGTTCAGTTTCCTGAGATTTAATATCAGGCGAAATTTTCCTGACGGTTTTTGGACGACAAAAACATGGGAGTAAAATCCCTGGTAGTACTCTTCCGGTGGAACGGGAATGATCACCTCCTGAAACGCCAGTCCCTGCACACTGTCCAGCAGTCCTGCGGCCCTTGAAGGTTCTCTGGGAAGACGGGTCAGAATTTTTTTTTGAGGGGGAGTGTAGAGAAACTCCAGACGGTAGCCCTCTGTCAAGATTTGTAATATGTAGGGGCTTGCGGAGATCTTGTTCCACTGAGGGACAAAGTGAGCCAATCTCCCCCCTACCCTGACGCTGGCGTCACTTGGACTGCTTGGTGGCATCTTTAGGACCGGAAAAGAGCAGGCTACCTTTTTGCGTGCTCTTTCCCTTCCCCCACCTTCTATTTGCGTCTTTTTTGCCCTTAAAACTTCCTTGACTAGAGGGGGGACGAAAAAACTTCCTGCTCCTCTCTCTCTTAGCTTTGACTGGAAACTTTTTCCCCTTTTCTGCTGACCTTGACAGGACCTGATCCAGGCCTGGTCCAAATAGTTGGGAGCCCTCAAAGGGTAACCCGCATAGTCGAGATCTAGACATATGATCTCCTTCCCATGACTTGACCCAGACAGCCCTTCTTGCCGAGTTAAGGAGAGCAGCAGACTTGGCCGTGTTCCTAACGGATTCTACCGCCGCATCTGCTAGATATGCCACAGCCTTACTTATTAACTCTAAAGACTCTGAAACTTCTTTAGAGTTATTCTCTCTAGAAACATGGGTGGAAAGTCTACCTAACCATGCATCCACGTTCCTAGCCACACAAGCTGATGCCAAGGCAGGAGCCATGGCTGCTGCATTTGCATCCCACGCTCTTCTCAAGAGCGTTTCGGCCCTTCTGTCCATTTGGTCCTTCAGGTTACCTGAGTCCTCGAAAGACAAATCGGACTTCTTCGAGACCTGTGACAGGGCTGCGTCCAACTTGGGGGTTTTGAAAAACTTTTGTTCCTCTTCCTCCCCAAAAGGAAACCTCCTCTTCCACGTCTTAAGCCTCAGAACCTTTCTTTCTGGGTCTTTCCACTCTCTCAGTATCACCTCCTTTAGGGCCTGATGGACTGGGATTACCCTGGATTGAGGTTTACCCAATCCCCTGTACATTTTATCCCTGTTAGACGCCTGAACCGGAGGTTCCGGGATATCTTCAGAGACATAAATTGCCCTGAGTAACTGCCCCATATCTTCTATGGGAAAGAGGTGGCTACTAGCTCTACGACCTTCACTATCCTGGCTATCAGCCTCTGAATTTTCCCCATCTTCTAGCGAGTCTTCCTCTGACTCCTCCAAGTCCTCTAATTCCTCAGTACCTGAGGTAACAGAGGATGGGTTTTTCTGTGAGGTTTTATGACCCCTGTCTGAAAGACCCTCCTGAGAGGAAATATCATCTCTAGAGGACAGGCCTGCTTTGTCATCCGTCCTCTGAGCTTCCCTAGGTGCTATGGCTGTCTTAAGAGATTGTAGTGTAGAGAGCATCTCAGATTGTACTACCAGGAAATCCTTCATAACCTGTGAGGTTTCCTTACTCGACAGCTTATGAATGCACCTAAAAACAAAAAGGTTTAGAATGGTCTGGCGGGAGCTTGTCATTACAGTTCCCACACCTTTTTGTTCTGGGGGGAGGGGGATTTTTACCCCTAGCCTTGTGAACCCCTTGAGCAGAGCCGCTAGGTTCTAAGGGAGACAGAAGAGAGACATAACACCCTTAAAATACTTTCACTCTCCTGTGTCTTCCCCCCCCCTCATGGTGTAAGTAAGACCCCTCTTACCCCACCACTCACAAACAGAAGAGGACTCACCACCTGTAGCCTCTTCTTGTGTTAAGGGTGTGACTATGTCCTCCTCTCTTTCCATCCTGTTCCTTGCTGAGTCCGTCCAGGAGGCGATCGGGAGGAAGAAAGGGGACAGTCGTGAGGCCTCTGCCTGCTTCTCCCGAGTCTATGAGAGACTGCTCCTCAGACGCCGGTCTTCGGCGCCATTTTGTTGAGGGCCTGCCGCCCGAAGGATGGGATTTGGCCTCTAGTGTTTCCGGATCCGCCATTTTGGCGTAGACCGGAAACCGGAAGTGCCGACAACCGGAACCGGAAACTGCGCCATCTTGCTCCACCCGGAATGCTTACTCCTTAGCCAGGAGTATTACAGCGTTCGGAGAGATGGAAACCTTCCCAAACGAACCCTGCCCAGCACCACTGGACACCCAGGCTCTCACCAACTCCTTCAGCAACTCGAGCTCCAGTCTCAGACTCTGGCACCTTCAACACCCCTGTACCTGACCGGGTGGAAGAAAAAATGGCATGAGGTATGTGCTCACAGGAGTTCCGGAATACCCCCTCTGTAACCGGGAGGCTCCTTGCCGGGGAGTAACTTCTGCCCTGGCCGTTGGGGGGCCCTCTGGGAAGGGACTAAACCCTGGCTGGATCCGCCACCCTCCCCGGCTTTGGAATCCAGCCCCCAGAGGGGGAACCATCCGCTACTAGCTTCAGGTCTATAGACAAAAATAACAAACGTTTCGCTGCCGGGAAACACAATCAAGAACTGAGGTGCAGGGGGAAGGGAGGGGCCTTTTAACCTTGGTGTTGATTGTGTTTCCTGTCAGGTGGACCAGTCATCTCACAGGTTATGCCGTCCTGGAAGATGACTAGAGAAAATGGGGTTTTCCTCCATCACACTTTTTCGGATCGGAGCGGGTTGGATGTCAGCGGACATGTCACCACTGACATCCGTCCCTCCATAGGGGTCTATGGAGCATCCGTTCAGGTCCGCCTAAAAGACTGACAGGTGGACCTGAATGGACCACCCGTGTAAAAGGAGCCTTAGAGAGCGTATGCAAAAGTGGTCCTTTTTCCGTACAATACTTCTAAAAAAAAGGCCCAAAAGTCTAATTGAAAAGGGCCATTTCTGTCCGTCAGTTCCTGAACTGTAGGCCAACATCCCGCTCTTAAAAAAAAAAAAAAAAAAAAAAATGTGAGGCCTGATATAATCTCCACTTTATCAATATGTCAAAGGATCCCTTCCATAAACCTAAAATGAATTGTGGGTTCCCCAAAACAGGAACCAGGGGTGAATACCTTGAGGATAGCTTACCCTTGGCAAAAAGATTATTGCATATGCGTAAAGTTGGTCCTATAGTTGGGTGTGACTTGGTCATTGATGGGAGATCCCTGAAGCACCATTGTGCCTCAGCAGTAACTCCCTACTCTGTGCTTGTTCCAATATTGGCCAGATCTTTAAGTCCCCATGTCGGTATGATAAAAATGTCACATTAGGTACAGTGTTGCATGAGCAGGCAATTGTCATTCAAAGTGCCACAGCGCTGAAAGCTGAAAATTGGCCTGGGCAGGAAGGGGGTGAAAGTGTATTGAGTATTGAAGTGGTTAAAAAAAAAAAAGTAATGCAGAGTCCTGGGAAATTAAGATCACACCAACAGACTCTCCAAAAAAACAGAAGAAGATGCCAAGAGTTTTATCTCTCCAATATCTTTCAAATAATGAATCAGTATTGGGAGGACTGACCCTTTAATATCTACAGTGTCAGCATGTCAAAAATGAGCGAAAGTACCAGAATTATTACCAGCACTAGATACCTGCACACAGAGCAATCTCTCCAATCGTTCCTGATCCTGCTGAAGTTTCTCCTCTCGCCGGCGTGCATTGAGCTCTTGCAGGCGTTTAAGCTGCTGCTGCCTGCGCTCCTGCTTCTCCTCTGATGTGACCGCAGTGCCCAGCAGCTTGGAGGAGAAGGGCAGCTGCATTTTGTGTACATTCTGTTCATAGTAATCTGGGCAACGCCATTTCTTCAGCTCTTTGATAGGCAGAAGGAGAAAAAAAAAACAATTTTAAAGAACTTGTCAAATAGAGACTTTATATATTTGATTCAAGGTCAATTCACAGCAGTGCATTGTAGCGCATCTGTATAAACGCAGATCTACGGAAGGACATCTGAAAAAAAGTGAACTGGTTATTACACAGAAATGGAGTTGGGTAATCAAAGCTCCACAAAATGACCTCTATATGTCACATCAACTTTCTGATGACTAATACAACTCCTTTGAAGCAGGCCATACACAGAGCAAAATTTCTTTACATGAATCGCAGGAAAGGAATTCACTCGATCCCCTCCCATCAACCCGGACAGTGCTGACAGGGGAATTCCTCCTGCCCAGCCATTGTATTATTCTGGAGTGGGAAGCCGTCCCCGCTGGGAGAAGAAAGTGATTATTGGTAGTGGCTATACCAGCCGCTAGCAATAATTGCATGCAAAATCTGGCTGGCTGGTTGTACCAAAGTTGATCAACTTGGTACATTCAGCCTGCCCATACATGGTTCGAATCTCGGCCGGTTCAGAGTCAAACAGTCTATGGCCGGCCTTAGAGGTTCCTGGTGTGCCTTTGGTATATAGGCTCTGGTTGGGTGTTCCTGAAATTTCACCAGATTTCTGCCCTGCTACACACACACACACACACACACACACAGATATAGATATAGAAGAAACACTTAAATCAGCACTTCTTTACATTAAGACGTTTCTAGGAATTTAACCACTTGATTACCCGCGTATTGTCATATGACGCCCACAAGGTGGATCTCCCATCCTGGGTGAGCGTCATGACGTCCTACCATTCCCGGCCGCCTAGGGGGAGTGCACGCGCCGGCGGCGTCGCTCGGGACCCGGTGCACGTGCCCGCGATGTCTGCCGGGCACCCGCGATTGCCCGTGAAAACAGCGGGACCATGGAGCTGTGTGTGTAAACACACAGCTCCACGTCCTGTCAGTGGAGAGGAGACCGATGGTGTGTTCCCAGTACGGAGGAACACCGATCGGTCTCCTCCCCTTGTGAGTCCCCTCCCCCCACAGTTAGAATCACTACCTTAGGGAACATATTAACTCCTGCAGCGCCCCCTAGTGTTAACCCCTTCCCTGCCAGTCACATTTACACAGTAATCACTGCAATTTTATAGCAACGATCGCTGTGTAAATGTGAATGGTCCCAAAAATGTGTCAAAAGTGTCCGAAGTGTCCGCCACAATGTCGCAGTCACGAAAAAAAAAATAAAAAAAAAAAAAAAAAAAATCGCAGATCGCTGCCATTACTAGTAAAAAAAAAAAAAAAAAAATGCAATACATCTATCCCCTATTTTGTAGACGCTATAACTTTTGCGCAAACCGATCTATATATGCTTATTGTGATTTTTTTTACCAAAAATATGTAGAAGAATACGTATCGGCCTAAACTGAGTAAAAAAAAATTTAATTTTTTTTTTAAAAATGGGATATTTATTATAGCAAAAAGTAAAAAATTTTGTTTTTTTTCAAAATTGTCGCTCTTCTTTTGTTTATAGCGCAAAAAATAAAAACCGCAGAGGTGATCAAATACCACCAAAAGAAAGCTCTATTTGTGGGAAAAAAAGGACGTCAATTTTGTTTGGGTGCAACGTCGCACGACCGCACAATTGTTAGTTAAAGCGACGCAGTGCCGAATCGCAAAAAGTGCTCTGGTAAGGAAGGGGGTAAAATCGCCCGGTGTTGAAGTGGTTAAGGATCGAAAAAAATTCACAGAGCAAAATCTATTGCAGGGTACAACCTCAGTTCCTAATTGCTATTCATCAGGCCAATAGCAAAGACTTACCTTCTATATAGTCATCTGGAATGTAGCAGTGCTCATGAAGGATTTCCTCCATACGGCTGAGAGTGACAGCAGACAGATGTCCAGGATACTTGAGTTGCATCAGGCGGTGGAGATAAGTCACACCCTGGAATCCTCCAATATTTATACGTTTGCAGTTCTTGCCATCCAGTCTAAAGACAACGCACTCTCAGTATGTCACTTACACAACAAAACATATCCATATTCATACCATCACAAGTCAGGTTACTTCTTTGTAGTGGCCAACTTGTTTATTAAAATTAACTGAAGACTTACTATGGCATAGAAAACATCTAGAAAGGTTGGTCAAGACTAAGCAGTTCCCCCGGAAAAGGTACCCTTTGCCTTGAATTTCTCCTGAGAAAATAGCAGTGCATTTCCTGCCTTATAGCTGTATATTTGTAGTGCAAGATCATCCTAAGCATTGCTGTCTCTGGCCTCTAGTCACAGATATAAGCCCCCGTACACACAGTCGGAAATTCCGACCACAAAAAATCCGTCTGATTTTTTCCGACGGATTTTGTCGGAAACTGGTGTTGCATACACACGGTCGGACAAAGTTGTCGGAAAATCTGATCATTCCGAACGTGGTGACGTTCGTTGCGTACGACGGAACTACGTAAAGGATAGTAGCCAATAGCTTTGGTCTCGTAATTTGATCTGGGCATGCGTGCCACTTTGTCCGTCAGAATTCTGTACACACGATCGGAAAAAGTCCAATCGGATTTTGTTGTCGGAAAATGAGAGCAGGATCTAAAAAAAATTTTCCGTCGGAAATTCCAAAGGAACAAGTCCGATGGAGCCCACACACGGGCGGATTTTCCGACAACATGGTCCGATCGGACATTTTCCGTCGGAATTCCCGACCGTGTGTACGGGGGCTTAGAGTGATTTTGGTGATGCCGCTACTGTGCTGCTCACGGTTTTCCTTGCTGGAGAGCAATCTGTACCTGGAGCCATGCATTACAAGGATCTCCCTGTGTCATTCATTCTGTGGACCTGGGCTTTCTACACCTCTCCTGCTGTCTTCTGACCATGACACCATCATGACTAGTTCTCTGTCCCTATCAAGACTGCCACCCCCACACTGTGACCCAGCATGAAACAATGCATTGCAAGTCAGTAATGGAGAAAAAGTAAGCTAAAAAAGGTTACTACAGGTAATACTAATGATTTATCTCTCGACCTTTGATTGACTTATTGGGCACAGCTTCCACAATACAGGGCCTCTTCAATGGCTATAAGATTACTGTACTGTTATTCAGCCCTTTTTGTTGCATACTGTACAAAGGATGAAGTGTGAACTCACCTGCCATCCAACAGAGGAAGTATATGAGTACAATGGTAGCCAGAAGACAAGATGAGCCCAGAGGTGGGAAACACATTTTTGTTGCGGTAGAAGCTGTACAGGCCATCAATGCCAAAGGACACTTTGGGAATCTGGTAGCATTCAAAGAGAAGCTCGGACATCATCTGCCGGACATGAAGTGGGGTGCATGGTGCCTCAGTAAGCACAATGGGATGGTCAACACAATCCTGTGTAACGAGACAAGCATACGAGTAAGTCACCAGCACCCAACAGTTAAAGTAGAAGGCAAGTCAAAACCTAACTAGGTTTAAATCTACTCCCGCACCAATTATAAGCCTTATCTATCTACCCTGTAAAAGGAAAGATGCATATACTTACCTTTTCTGAAGTCGCTCCGGTCCAGTCACATGATCTCTCCAGCAGCGGTTTCAGTGTAGAGGAGAGGCCAGTGACAACACCTCCAGAGCCTGTGTGTGACATCACCCCTAGGCTTACTATGGGGCATCCATAGTTGGCTGTCCCTCCTCTACACTGAAGCCAATCATGTGCCTGGACCACAATGACTTCGGAAAAGTATAGGCATCTTTCCTTCTACAGGGTAGATAGAAGATAAGTTGCGGCTGGTGGTATATTTGTGTGTGTTTGGGGGGGGGGGGGTGGAGGGGGCAGACAGTGCGCCCAAGGCCCCTCCCCACTCACCCCCAGTCGGGTCACCCACCTTTCCTTTTACAGAGTAGATAGAACATCAGTGGCGGCTGGTGGTATATTTCTGGGGGGAGGGGGGGGCAAACTGTGCGCCCAAAGCCCCCCCCCCACGCGGGTCACCCGCAACCACCTGAGCCCACCCTTTTTGAAGCCTATTAGAGCCCCTGGCTCTAATCACGAGCATAAAAAAAAAAAAACAAAAAAAAAAAAAAAGAAGAAGTGGAATCCATGCGTCCGGCTCCCCACATGTAGATTAGGGGGCCGGACACATGGATGGGGGGGGGGGGGGGAGAAGGGCGGTGCACGCGTGCCCTGTATGGACGGGCCGCCGCAGTAGAACAGAATGGAAGTAGGAGTGCATTTAAGCATAGGCAAGTCTCGACTTACCTTCCACTTAAACAACAGAATGTAATGTTATTTATATGCTGTAAATCATGACAACCCGAGTCTCTGGGTATGAAGGGTAGTCATAAAACTTTAAATTCTGAGTTTTCAAATAAAAGATAAAACACTGGTTGAACAGCTAAAAACACATAGATGAACTTTTTTACCAGCCGTAAGATTTATTGCTTAGCTGTCTGTGGCTTTTAATCCTGGAGCAAGCACGTAGATCAGGGAAAGTCGGAGTGAAATCAGAGCTCCTTATTTGCATACTTATTTTATGTCACTGACCTGAATGTACTAAACCAGCAAGTGAGGAAATTTCTCTCCATCAGGTACATAAATAGCAATAAACAATTAGACAGAGGTTCTAACCCCTCCCCACTCTAGCCATCAGTTGTCTACGTCCATTACATTTTGGCTAGAGTGGGGATGGATTATAACCCATAAACTGGCCATAGATGGATTGAAATTCAGCCTCTTCAACAGTATCCAGCTGAATTTCGATCCATCTGTTGCCGGTCCGGCTTGAGAGCATTTGATCTACTGCTCAATAACAGGCTTGCAGGAAAACTTTAGTTCGATCAGCGCGCGCGCGCGTGCGTGCGTGCGTGTGTCCAGCCACCTGCTTTGTGTGAATACCCAGCTTTAGACTTTATGCTAAAATACATTTTGAACTAAAAATATATTAAAAACCGGAAGGATATACCCACTTCCTGACCAGGCCATTTTTTGTGATATGGCACTGCGCCGATTTAAAGTGGTTGTAAATCCACTTTTTGTACTTTTACCTATAGGTAAGCCTAGAATAAGGCTTACGTATAGGTAGTGGAAATATTTCACTTGTAGTTCGCCGGAAACTGCTACAGCGCATGCGCAGGGAAGAAACAAAACTAAAGGCCGTTTCTTCCCTAGCATATGCCGAAGATCGCGGCTCCCGTGCTCTGAAGTGACGTCACGCGGCGCAAATCACAGAGCCAGAGTCCGCGGCCCCCTGAAGGAAGAGGGCAAGAAGATGGATGCTGCCCACACAGTAGACGTCGCTGGATTCTTTTGCAGGTAAGTGGTACATAATGGGCTAGTATGCGATGCATACTAGCCCATTATGCTTTTCATTTGCAGGCTATACAGGGAGCAAAAGAGGAAGTAAAACCCATCAGGGTTTACTTCCTCTTTAACTGACAAAGTTGTACCCAAACAAAATTGACGTCCATTTTTTTTCCCACAAATAGAGATTTATTTTGGTGGCATTTGATCACCTCTGCGTTTTTATTTTTTGTGCTATAAACCAAAAAAGAGAAACAACTTTGAAAAAAAAAAAAAATTCTAGATGCTTGCCCTCCCTTTCTAGGGCCGCTAAATAGAAACCAAAAGGTGACTTGACCGCCTGAAGTCTTTCACCCTATCTAGGTATGTCAGTAAACACCTTCTGACATCTAGCCAATTAAATTTAAATATGGGCGACATACTAGTTTTAATAGGAAGACACTGATAAAATGTCTGCCACTATGTTATACAATGTGGACAAAAAAATGGCTGCGGTACCATACGTCCCCATCAGTCAATTTAAGGACACTATCTGTGCTAGCCTGTGTTTCGTCAGATTAGGCAACCCGTCAGATTTTGTAACGGAAGTGACGTTCTGTCGTCGCCATCTTGCTACACCCCACACTCGGCCACAGTAAGGATACAGCGAGAAGGCAGCAAGCTGACATCTTGTTACACCCACCGGAGTCATGCATTTAACACTTATTTTTGACAGTAAACTGAGCTTATATTGTCAAATACAGTACTTAAAAAGCAGCAGTGAGCCTGCTGATCTTACAGGTTTGCTAATCTCACAGAACACCACTGCTTTGAATAATCAACATCAAAACAGTCTTACAGATTTCAAAATACTGAATTTCACTATATAAGCAGAGTTTACTGTTAAAAATAAGTTTGAAATGCATGACTCCGGTGGGCGTAACAAGATGTCCGCTTGCCGCCTTCTCACTGTATACTTACTGCGGACGAGTGCAGGGTGTAGCAAGATGGCGGTGACGCAACGTCACTTCAGTTACAAAATCTGACAAAACTCCTGCATCCCCTGATGAAGCCACGCGTCGGGATTGGCTGACAGGCACAGGAAGCGACGCAGGAGATTAGCACGGTGCTCGTGGATGATATACTGTGTCTTATCTTGATTAAAAGTGTTTTTTTGGCCCATTTATACTTACTTGGTGGATGCAGAATCTGTACCCCGTTGCCTCTACACTGAGAACCAAACAATCGAACATCGCCGATGGCTCGGTTCTCACAGATCCCTGAACGGAGAGCTTCTGACTGTCAATCAGCAGCTCTCTTCTCCGTCTCAGCGGCTCGCCGAGAGGCTGACACTCCCATCAGTCCAGGCACGTGGTGGATCCAGACTTTATTGTCTTGATGACGCGGTGCTTGGACTGATTCCAGTGACGTCAGCAGATGGGTCACACGAGTGCAAAACGAATTGTTTCCTGTGACCCATAGGAGAAACCCAGCCAAACAAGCTCAGGCTGGACTTCTCCTTTAATGCGAGTCGCTTTGTGTTGGTTTTAATAATACATACACAGTGTGCTCCCATCCATCGAGCCCAGCAGTCCAATTTTGGGTTTCTTCTAAGATGAAGTCACGTGACCCGTGACATGCGTCAGGATTGGCTGACAGGCACACCGGAAGTGAGATAGAATGCATTAAGGTGAAAAAAATACTTTTACCTTTACAACCCCTTTAATAATACATTTTTTAAATGACATACTACACTATTTTAATTGAGAGAGAGTGTAGGTATGGTGCTATTCCTCTTATGAATAATAGATAATGAAGTAGTATAAAATGGAGTCAAATATTTGTAAAGGCTTCAAAAGATATTAAAAAGAGTGCTGGTAACTTACTGCAAAGTCCCATTTGGAAATGCCTTTAAAGTGAGAGAAAAATATAATTTAATTAAAGTAATAAGTGCTTGTGTGTTGCACCCTCTGCGCAGAGTTGCAGTGAAAAAAGGGGTGTGCTGAAGGTGTTATATATACTGCCCAATGCAGTTTAACACTGATTTGAAATAAAAATGAAAGAAAGATTAATTATGTGCTTGTGTGTTACACCCTTTTGCAATACGCAGGGTGTCAAAAAGATGGATAAAAATAGTAATTAATTCTAGTGTTGGTGATGTGTATAGGGGTGTGAATCCTCCGTTACTACACACTGCTTGGTTGTTTCTTATATATATACACACAGGTAACATGTGTTTGACCCTCCGTTACAGTGAATGAACATACAATCATAAAACACACAGTGTGAGTGTGTGTGTATATGAGTGTGAGTATTATATATATATTTTAGGGCTGTGGAAATTAAAGATTAATAACTCGATTAATCGTTCATTTTTTTGATCGGTACTCACCTCTCCCCGCCGGCTTCCGGGTCTTCAGGGAGTTCCATCAGAGATCCGATGTAGTCACCGGACTCCTCTCCCCTTCCCCAAGTGCCTCCGTCTGCTAACGAAGGGAAGGGGGAGGAGTCTGGTGACGTTGAAGTTCTAATTAAACATAACGCGTACGGGGGAGGAGCTACGCATGACGTCACCCACTGCTGCCCTACAGAACAAACATGATTATCAGCTTTACATGCTGTGTTTTTATCATCTTTATGTGAGTAGTTTGTGTTTGAACACAAAAATTCAATCTTATACTTAAGCGGTGAGCACTTAGATCTTTTCTTTCTACCCATGACCTGGCGTCCTTGCTGAGATCTAAGGAGACGTGAGAAGTTTATGGTCTGTGTTAACCCTTTTTATACCTGCTTGCATGACCACCTGTTGACCACCTTGAGGTCCATGCCATAAGGTGAGAGTGATTAATTAAAAAAAAATTACTTACGTCAGTGCTACAGTTTGAATTTAAAACGTATTTGTGTGAACTGTGAAGTTAAGTCATGGATTGTGGAAACTAACTAGTGTCGGGTGATTGTATATAGTGTATACCACATTTACCACTGACTAATGCAGAGTTGCAATGCAAGGAGATCAGCTAAAAGTAGTTGGATCTGTATGTGCGTTATAATTAATCAAAATGATTCGATAAAAAAAAAAAAAAATAATAATAATAATGAATCAATAAAGTGACTTGTGCTCGCAAACAGTGTCCAGTGCCTTATCAGAATAATGCTGTTTATATCCTTTAAAGTGACAGTAGTGTCGGTGATCTTATCTGTGCTTGTAATATGATTGCACTCACCAACCCCCCCCCCCCCCCCCCGGGGGACTGCACAATCAAAGTATAAGCCATTGTGTAGCACAGGGCTTGACAAATTTGCTTGGAATCTAGGAGCCAACTAAAAGTTAGGAGCCAGGTTTTTTTTTTTTTTTTACTTCTTGAGATCCACGCTGTAGCAGTCATTCTGCTTTGCCGGGACGACGTCCTATGACGTTGTCCCCTGTACGAGCGGCCTGCGCGCCCCCTGCTCTGTGATCAGCAAGTCTGAGACTCGCTGGATCACCAATCCGAGTAAGGGGTCGATCTTGACCCCTTACCACGTGATCAGCTGATCACGTGATGTCAACACAGCCGGTAATCGGCTATTTTTTTTTCCTCGCCCTGACAGCACGAGGAGAAAAAAAAAGCCGATCAATAACGACCGACAATGGTTAATTTTTATATTGAAAAAAAGCTATCTTAAAATGTACACAGAAAGACGACTAGAACCAAAGCATACTTACACATTATATATATATATTTATATATATATATATATATAGTTATAGTGTGTGTGTGTGTGTGTGTGTGTGTGTGTGTGTGTGTGTGTGTGTGTGTGTGTGTGTGTGTGTGTGTGTGTGTGTGTGTGTGTGTGTGTGTGTGTGTGTGTGTGTGTGTGGGTGTGTTTGGGGGGGGGGGGGGGTTCTAGTCGCCTGTGTAAATTTAAGATTGGATAATTTTTTACAGCAGGCAGGGTTCCATTAGCATTGCTGGATGTCATACCAACGGCCACCACTAGATGGCGCCAAGATCTTAGAAGGAAGTATAGGCTTGCAGAAGGCCGCTAAGCCGCGGCCTCGATTACCGGCCGGTGTGGCACGACGCAATCGTGTGACGGGGGGGGGGTTCGCACGGAGACAGGATACCCCAGATGTGCTGCTCCAGGCGTCAGGTCACTAATTCTAGTCGCCATGGCGACCTGGCGCCCGGGGATTGTCGAGCCCTGGTGTAGCACTCTGGAACCAGCTGGACAATCTATGAATCGCTACTGGCATTCCACCAAGTTATCACATAAAAAAAAAAAAAAAAAAGAGAAGACGAGTGCCCTTAGCGTGATACCGCTTTTAAATAGTTTATTTGTGAGCAAAGTGTAAGGTTATACTCACAATTTGATTAAAATTCACATGCACAGAGTTAAAATGGAGCAGGCGCCGGGTAAACAATCGCAGCCCCGACCGGAAGTAACACAAAGACGTACTATAACTCGGCCCTACGCATTTCGTCACTCAAGACGTCTATTTGGGCATTCCTCTTCTTCCCTTTGCATCCCTCCTGGGGCGAGTGTGGAAGCTCAGTACAGAGGAGGCCCCATCCACCACCCAATACCAATTCTTGGATTAATGGGAGGAGGACCCCCAAAGGATATAGAAGCCACCAGCTATTTATGAAAAGACCTACAGAGGATATCTGAATTATTGGTTGTTTTCTCATGCAGTTACCTTACAGCAGTAAGGTGAGAGGCCACTTCATGGAATAAAGAGCACGGTTAAGATTGGAGCACCACTTTTCACCCCTCCTCAGGATTATTCTAGAGACTTTTTAATAGTTTCACGACATGCATTGACATGTTGATTTTCATTTTATGAGCACTGATTGATTTACCACTGTTCTTTTTGCTGCATAAGATTTAGATTTGTATTGGATTCCTTTTTCACAGTTTTACTTTGGAAGCTTTTTTTGTATTTGACATTTTGTTTCTACTGCCATCTTGTGCACAGTTTTAGTATTACTTTTCCTTTTACAGCATATTGCTTGTCACTTTGGTTTCATTATAGCTCAAATAACAGCGCAGCACAATTCACATACACACAAAGTTGATTGAAACACAACCCGAAAGGGTTCGATCAATCAGCCACTGTGCTCTTAATCCTCTTGTGCATGGCAGCGATAAAGCCCCCAGGTTGGCTCACATTTATAAAATGGGTCCCAGTTTCTGCTCAATTTGTACACCATTTCAAGAGAATAAAACAGAAGGAGTGAGACTCCTTGGATGAAACAAAAACTGTAAATGTAATTGAATTGATGACGTTTCACCACTGATTTTGCTGCGATACGTGAAACCCGAATAGCTGAAATACCAGCTCGGGTGAAATCAACCTTTAACCCACTATACTTAATATGACGTCTTTTACTTCTCCGGGGTATATCTGAATGTTGATGTCCCCTTCCCATTTATTAAGCTAAGGTGTATGTGCTCTGTTTTATATATACATTTTTATTTTTAGATTTTTTTGACTGTAGATAATTTTTGGTCAATACTCATGGATATTCTTTATCTAAATATATGAATCTATAATAGGTTTTATATGTAACAATTTCCTCATATTTGTTGACTATACTGGTTTGGGATTGTATGCTGATCAGCCACTTGTGACTTATATGTTATATATCGGTCGAAGGTGATGCAGACTGGTGGTATGGGGGTAGACTTCACTTCAACTCCCATCCATATTATGTATTCCTATGACGATCCCTAACCTATTTAGACTTCTAATATTGTGTGCACTAATTCGTTTATCCACTTGATGGTGCTATACGGGCTTTAAAATGTTCCCACATTGATTTGATTTACCTTGTAGTTTATCTGTCAGCAATTATCTCCAGGACTTTGTATATTGGGCTGGTGGGGCTTGTTTGAAACTTTGCCCGTTTAAAGTGGAGCTCCGTCCTGGGGAAAAAAAAAAAAAATTTTTTAAAAGTCAGCAGCTACAAATACTGCAGCTGCTGACTTTTAAAAATCGGACACTTACCTGTCCAAGGGTCCAGCGACGCGGGGAAACGAGACCCCCCCCCCCTCGTTCCACGAGCCACTCGCGGCGCCGGCATTCCTAATGTGGGAACCCGGCTGTGGCTTCACAGCCGGGCACCCACTGCGCATGCGCGAGCGGCACCGTGCGCCGTGATTTGACGCTCAGTCATCTGGGACACGTGACAGGTCCCAGGTGACTGTGCGGCGCCGAGGGGGAAGTGACGTTTAGCCCGGGCACTGAAGGTGGCAGACTACGAGGGACCCCATAGCAACAGGCATTTGGAGGTGAGTAAAACATTTTTTTTTTTCCAATTATTTTTTGGGGATTTTTTTTATGATTTTTAAGCCCCCTTTTTTTTTTTGACTGGAACCCCACTTTAAGGACCTCCTTGGTTATAATAGGCTGGTTCTTTGCCCTAGATATAGTCAATATGTGGCCCTGGTGTGTGTTTTTTGCTGTTTCTGATTGGCTGCTGTTTAACCTATGGCGCCGCTGCATCGCGCTTCAGGCTGCTATATAAATGACCTGCGCAGAACTGTGGGCGTACCCCTGATGACGTCACGTTGTGATGAAATGATCGTCGGGTAACCACGCCCACACGTCCTGCGCATGTGCGATCGCTTTCTAACTCCGAGGCCAGGAGTTTTTTATCTTTCTCTGCTTCAACATAGCTAGTTTTGCTGCAACAGACTAGTAGCTTGCTAGCCTGTTTTTTACCTATGCTGTACATTGTATCCACTGCTTGATTGAGCCCAATAAAGGAGCCATTTGTTTTTACGGTACAACACGATTTGGAGGTCTTTTTGTATTTTTTTGGTGCCCCTCTGGGATCTGATTGATGTGAGGAAAAATACCGGCACCTGGTGAATTTGACGCATGCTTCATTAGACCAGGAATCTGGAAGCTTCACCGCTGCGAGGGGAGACACCTGCACCTGGAGGATCCTGATTGATGGGATACATGCACTAAAGACCAGGAATCTGGTAAGCCTCCATTCACACTTTATGATTTCTTGAAGGGAACTGCGTGGTCAACTTTATGCATCTTTATTACGTTTATAAGTTGATCTTGGGAGATTATCCAACACTATTTGCTGTTTTGGACTTTGATTTTTATGCACTAATTTTATGCGATTTTTTGTTCACTCATGTCATTGCATGCTCATGCTTTTTTATGTGCATATTATCACTATATGCACATGCATTAATTTATCACATTTATTCATCACATTATTTGCTGTTTTGGATTTAGATTTTTATGCACTAATTTCATGCGATTTTTTATGCATTACTAATTGTTCACTCATGTCACTGCATGCTCATGTTTTTTTATGTGCATATTATCATTATATGCACATGCATTAATCTATCACATTTATTTGTTATATTTGATTAATTTCAGGTGTCCCAACTTAGTTTGTCACTGTACACTTTCACTATCCTAGATATAGTTATATATTCATTAATTCGAGCGCTGCACTTTCTGTTCCTATATCTGAATGATGCCTGTAGCTACAGACATCATTCAGATATTGCCGTTTTCAGCCGGCGATTCCCTGCACCATAAGAATGATCATAGCGGCTGTTCCGCCGATTGATCGTTCTTACGTCCCCTCCCGCCGCCCTCCGGTGCTTCTACCGACTCACCCCTTCCATCGGTGAGTCGGACTCAGGATCCGCCGGCCCCCGGATGATGATCATAGAGATTTCCAGCAGACCAGATGGTCGCCGGAGTCTCTATGATCGTTCGGAGGCCGGGCGCTTTGTTATGACGTCACGCCTGGCCTCTGCATTTAAAAAACGTTGGCGGCGCGGCTGGGAAGCGGTGATCGTTTTTTTTTTTTGATTTTAGGCTTCCCAGCCTTGAGGTGAGATGTGGGGTCTTATTGCCCCCATATCTCACTGTAAATAGGTCCGATCGTGCCATATTCCTATTACAAGGGATGTTTACATTCCTTGTAATAGGAATAAAAGTAATCAATTTTTTTTTTTTTTTTTTTTTTTTTTAAAGTGTCAAAGTAAAAAAATAAAGTAAAATTAACAATAAAAAAAAATAATTTAAAGCGCCCCTGTCCCCGCGAGCTGGTACGCAGAAGCAAACGCATACGTAAGTCCCGCCCACATATGAAAACGGTGTTCAAACCACACACGTGAGGTATCGCCGCGAACGTTAGAGCGAGAGCAATAATTCTAGCCCTAAACCTCCTCTTTAACTGAAAATATGTAACCAGTAAAACATTTTTTAAAGCATCGCCTATGGGTATTTTTAAATACCAAAGTTTGGCGCCATTCCACAAGCGCGTGCAATTTTGAAGCGTGACATGTTGGGTATCTATTTACTCGGCGTATCTTCACATTATGCAAAAAAATTATGCTAACTACTGTTTTTTTTTTTTTTTAAAGCATGAAACAGTTTTTTTTTCCTGAAAAAAAACGCGTTTGAAAAATTCCTGCGCAAATACCGTGCGAGATAAAAAGTTGCAACGACCGCCATTGTATTCTTTAGGGTCTTTGCTAAAAAAAAACATATATAATGTTTGGGGGTTCTATGTAATTTGCTAGCAAAAAAATGTGGAATTTTACATGTAGGAGAGAAATGTCAGAATTGGCCTGGAACTCCTGGAGGATTTGTAGCCTCAATTAGAGACGACTGGAGTCACTACACCCGGCTTCGCAGATGCTTTTATTCCGATTAATTTATGAATGGATGAACTACCTGATCCATTTTTTTTTTTTTTTTTGCCGCACCCAACTGTGCCAGATGTGACCTCAAAAGTGATTTGCAGAGATGAATATTCAATAGAGATCATCGCAGAAATCCACCTGGATTATAATACAGCCAGACTGCGGGGAAGGACCTGATTTATGGAGGAGGGCGGTGAGTCACAGCGGATGACACGGGAAGGAGGTGTCACTACGGCTGTCAATATTCAATAAAAACATTGCCTGACAGCGAAACTACAAGAGGCATGACAGCCACATCACCTATAAAATCACCTATAAAAACTGACTTATCACATCATTACATAACACTGGGGTTACAGCTGAAGTTTAATCAGTTTAGATTTTTTTCTTTCCTGGTTCCTCCCTCCTCATCAAAATGCTAATGATAGGTTTATATAAAACCTTTCCGGTTTCATTCCATACCTTATTTTTAGACTCAGTGACACCACTGGGCCTCTGTGCTTCACTGTGCAATGCAGGCAGACCGTGGCTGGTGGGAGGGGCTGAACTTCCTGAAACCATCAGGAGCACCCTGCCTTGGTAGTTCTCTCAAGGACCCTCAGCACAGATGCAAGACGTGGGCAGGTGTAACGACATATTCGGCGACCCATCGCAGTTTGCTACGGAAGTGACGTCTTGCTACACCCCACACTCGTCCACAGTAAGGATACACCAAGAAGGGGGAAAGCGGACATCTTGTTACACCCACCGGAGTTTTGCATTTTAGACGTATATATATAACAGTAAAGTGAGTTTCTATAGTGAAATACAGGACATAGAACTCCGTCTGACTTCTTATGCCGCGTACACACGGTCGGAATTTCCGATGGAAACAGTCCGATGGGAGCTTTTCAACGGATTTTCCGACCGGTCTTTTTCAGTCGGAATTTCCGACGGACTTTGGATTGAGAACCTGTTCTCAATTTTTCCGACGGAAAACCTTTCTATCGGATTTTCCGATCGTGTGTATGCAATTCCGACGCGCAAAATTCCGACGCATGCTCGGAAACAATTCGACGCATGCTCAGAAGCATTAAACTTCCCTTTTATAGTGCTGTCGAACGTGTTTTATGCCGCTGTGTTACTGACCGGCGGAATTTGGTGTGACCGTGTGTAGGCAAGACCGTTTGAGCGAAATTCCGTCGGAATTCCGACGGAAAAACCATCAGAGCTTTTTCCGACGAGAATTCCGACCGTGTGTACGCGGCATTAGACGTTGAATTTTGAAAGCAGCGAACTTCTGTCAGATTAGCAAACCTGCGCGATGACCAGGGTTGCCGCTGCTTTTAAAAGAGGAAGTAAAGCCGTTTTTTTTTTTTTTTTTTTTTTTTTTTAAAATAGGAACCTACAAGACAAAGGCATAAATGAGCTAGTATGCATAGCATACTAGCTCATTATGAATGACTTACCTGAGAACGAAGCCCCCGTAGCGGTCTACATCCACGATCTTCTGTGCCGCCATCCAGGACCGGTGTGACTTCCGGGTCTCACCCTTCCAGCGCTGTGATTCGCTGGAGCGGCGATGACGTCACTCCCGGGAATGCGCGCGAGAGCGGCATATCGGCGTGATCTCGGCATGCGCAGTGCGCCTGCGCGCCGCTGTCTACGGCGCATGCGCCGTAGATAGCGGTGCCTTTTCTTTTCTAAATATCTCCTAAACCATGTAGGTTTAGGAGATATTTATTGGACCTACAGGTAAGCCTTAATCTAGGCTTACCTGTAGGTCAAAGTGGTCCCAGAGGATTTACTTCCACTTTAAAATTCAAGATCTAAGTAGTCAGACGGAGTTCTATGTACTGCATTTCACTATATAAACTGACTTTACCGTTATAAATACGTGTAAAATGCAAAACTCCGGTGGGTGTAACAAGATGTCCTCTTTCCCCCTTCTTAGTGTATCCTTACTGTGGTCGAGTGTGGGGGTGTAGCAAGATGGCGGCGATGGAACCTCACTTCCATAGCAAACTGCGATGGGTTGCCAAATATGTCGTTACGCAGGCTCTTAAAAAGGAGTTAGACAAATACCAAAATGGGGGTGATGGGTGGATGTCAGTCTAGCCCAGTGATGGCGAACCTTGGCACCCCAGATGTTTTGGAACTACATTTCTCTGCAGTGTAGTTGAGAATCATGGGAAATGTAGTTCCAAAACATCTGGGGTGCAAAAGTTCGCCATCACTGGTCTAGGGAGACTGCAATTTTATGAGTAGCGCACAGTGCGAGCTAAGCCTCCACGAGTGAAAGAACTGAAATCCAATGAATGAAAGGGAGGGAGGGGAGCAATACTGAGAAGGAAAGAGCTAAATGATGTTGGAAATCCTCCATCCGGGAAACGAGGTGGGCTCCATCTGACTTGCTGCAACTTCCAATGCACACTGAGAAGCTCAGAGTGTGCAGTGAAATCCGAGTAAACAATTTTAGTACAGGAGGGGATCCTGAACAAGTAAGAAGGGAGGAAAGGGCGGAAGTCACAGTCCAGGATGTTTTCTTGGCTCTGTATAAAACATGGGTCTTCAAATTGCGGCCCTCCAGTTGTTTAGGAACTACAATTCCCATCATGCCTTGTCATGTCTGTGAATGCCAGAGTTTTACAAGGCCTCATGGGATGTGTAGGTCAGGCACCCGCTGTGATTGGACACAGCAGGAGCTTGTCAACCAATGATTTATGGGCAGGACCTGCTGATTGGCTGTGTGCAATCAGCCCAGAGCTCTTGTGTTATCAATCAACTCTGTACATAGGGAACGATCTCTCTGTTTCTTATCTCTGCAAAGCAGGAATGAGAAACTTAGGAGGTCTATTAGTAAAAGCAGCACACTGTACACACATTACACACTGTACACATAGTTAGGCACACATTTACCCCCTTGGATTACCCGAGATGTTAAAGGGTTTGTTAATCAACGTGTTACTTTATAAAATCTGCTCGGTCTTCTAAGGATATGTCCCCCTGTGTGTGGTGTTAAAAAAAAACTGTATATACACCTTACTTATGAGTCACATGACGTGCCACCTCTCTCCTCAGAAATAAGGTATATACAGCTGCTATATATATATATATATATATATATATATATATATATATATATATATATATATATATATATATATATATATATATATATATATATATATATATATATATATATATATATATACATACATATACACACACACACACCACACGGGCCTTTAGAAGAAAGAACAGAATTTTTTAAGTAGAACATGTTATTACAGCAGCTGATGAAGACATGTAAACTGACCACGGTGTCAGGGCTCAGCAGCCATGATGTACCGTGGTCAGTTTACAATGGGGAGGGGAGAAACTGGCAGGATCAGCCAGGTATTACTGGTGTTACGGGGGGGGGGCAAACGATACAGCACAAACACTGTGCTATTCAACATGCTTTAACCGATTGCTGACCGCCCACTGTCAAAATGACGGCGGAACGGAATAGCCGCTCCCGCGCAGAGCTGGAGATGGTGGCTGCACCGTGTTGCTAGGACACGGTGCGAGCCTGATCTGTGTAAAGAGCCACGTCTGCGGCTCTTTGCCCATGTGAGCGGCATCTCCTCACAGGGGACAGTTGGGGAAGTAATCAGGGCACTGATCATCAGTGCCCTGATTACAATATATAAAGTGTAAAATCACAGTGTCCACCAATGCCAGCATACAGTGCACACTAATGCCAGTGATCAGAGCCCACACGTGCCACAAATCCGTGTCCATTAGCCATGCCAGTCAGTGCTGGCAATTAGTGCTGCCTATCACTGCTGTCCATCAATGCCCACCAGTGCCGCCTATCAGTGCCTGCCACTGCCGCCTATCAGTGCCACCTAACAGTGCCACCTAACAATGCCCATAAGTCCGGCATATTAGTGCCTCCTCATCAATGCCCACCAGTTCAGTCTATCGGTGCCTATTGGTGCCGCCTCATCAGCACACATCAGTGAAGGTGAAAAATTACTTAGTTACAAAATTTGCTGACAGAAAAAAAAAAAAAGGAAAAAAAAAAACTTTTTTCCCCAAAACGTTTGGTCTTTTTTTTTTGTTGTAAAAAATAAAAAACCCAGCAGTGATTTAATACCACCAAAAGAAAGCTCTATTTGTGTGAAGAAAATTATAAAAAAATGTGTTTGGATACAGTGTAGCGCAATTGTCATTCAAAGTGCGACAGCGCTGAAAGCTGAAAAATGGCCTGGGCAGGAAGGGGGGTGTTCGTGCCCGGTAGGCAAGTGGTTAAAGAAAAAGGATCCATTTTTTTGAGGGGGGTTAACAAACGCTTTAAAGAGGAACTGCAGCCTGCCGGTCATAGAGGAGGAAGCGGAAGAGCCGGCTCTTGTTAAAGGGACATCAGCACCGATTACCAGTGCAAACCCAATCAGAGCCCACCAGTGCCGCCAATCAGAGCCCACCAGTGCCGCCAATCAGAGCCCACCAGTGCCGCCAATCAGAGCCCACCAGTGCCGCCAATCAGAGCCCACCAGTGCCGCCAATCAGAGCCCACCAGTGCCGCCAATCAGAGCCCACCAGTGCAAACCCAAAAGGGCCAGAGCCCACCAGTGCAAACCCAACAGTGCAAAAAATCAGTGCTACCTCTCAGAGCCCACCAGTGCAAACCCAACAGTGCCATAAATCAGTGCTACCTCTCAGAGCCCACCAGTGCAAACCCAACAGTGCCATAAATCAGTGCTACCTCTCAGAGCCCACCAGTGCAAACCCAACAGTGCCATAAATCAGTGCTACCTCTCAGAGCCCACCAGTGCCGCCAAATGAGTGCCCACCAATACCACCAATGAGTGCCCACCAAGGCAAACCCAACAGTGCCAAAGCCCACCAGTGCTGTCAATCAGAGCCCGCTAGGGCAAACCCCAAAAAGTGCCAGAGTCCACCAGTGCAAACCGAACAGTGTCATAAATCAGTGCTACCTCTCAGAGCCCACCAGGGCAAATCCAAAAGTGCCTCTCAGAGCCCATCAGTGCCTATTAGAGCCACCTCATCAGTAAAAGAAAAAAAAAAAAAATTACCTGGTTGCAAAACTTTATAACAAACTATGAAAAAGATTTTTTTTTTTTAACCCTATGTGTCTTGGTGAACGTTATCACTTGTGAAAGGAAAATAAATAAATAATCACAAATTCTGTATTGTCCCCAAAACAGATATAGAGGGAAATTCTTACAAATTGGGACATTAGTTCTGGAGACACCCAGGAATTCCCTTATTTTGGAGGGATTTCCCTTCACTTCCTGTTTTAGCCATGGGGCAGGAAGTGAAGGAAAATCTTTCCAATGGGTCACAGATAAACCTGACAGATGTTATAACTCTTCCTTACTCGATCCAACATTTTTTAATAAGTTTTATCTTTAGTGGTACAGGAGAGGGGGGCACATGGCAGCCATGCAGGTCCTACCTGTGACGTCACCCCCAGCCTCTGGAACACGTGATCACACAGCAGCTCCTGCAGCTCCAGGTTGACGGGCAGGTTCCTGTCGAAGGGGGTCCGGAGCAGCCAGCGGAGCGGCTCCAGGTTCGGAATGTCATTGCCCACCCGGCTCAGACTGCGGGGCCCGCCTCGGCTCCTGGCCACCACCGAGCGCAGCTGCATGTGCGGGCCCAGGCCGGCCCATCCCGCCCGGAGCTGGAAGGAGCCATTGTCCAGCACCAGCACGCCCGCTCCGTCCTGCACGGGCTCATGGACGGGGTCCGGTACGGCCCGGGTGTCTCGGAATCTGAAAACATTGTCGGCCGGTCTGGGCGCGGCCATGTTGGACGGGAGGTGCGTCCGGAAAGCCGTCCGCCTGAGAGGGCGCACGAAGGTTCCGAGGAAGAAGCGTTCCTAGCAACGGTGGCTTTGTTGATCCTTCACAGCGTGAGGCTGGACACAGGTAAGGGAGAAAATACCATCAAAAGAAGCGCAGTGCTGTCCACTCTCCTCCCCCTTCTTCTGGTCCTTCTTCTCTTTTATTAGAACATTTATTTCCTGCTCACAATCTCTTCTTGGTGAGACAATTTTTACCTTGTTCTATGGTGTCCACAGCGACCCTTATTACTATATTAGAACCCATGAAAAAAATTTTGGGTACCTCTCGGTCAACCCCGAGATGATTTTATACACAGAATTAGTTTAGCTTTTTTTAAAAACAGCGTTTTCCAACTCCCAGGGCACCCCAGATGGCGTGTACAGTTATCCCCAGAAGTGAATGGCTGGAGGCGGCACCAAGGGGGTGTCTTTTGGTGCATTTTGGGGGACACATGACAATTTTTTTATAAAAAGATGCTGGTTGGTAGGGAGACAGCACCCGCTGGAGTCCTTAGCAACCAGTGAATAGCTGGTTGCTAAGGACGCCGGCATGTGCTGGCTCTGCTATTCACTGGTTGTTAGAAATCTAGAACCTGCCAGTGTCCTTAACCAGCTATTCACTGCTTATGCGTTGCACTACATTATGCGTTGCACTACATTACAACACAATTCATTTAAAATGCACTGTGCATTTTTTAACCACTTCAGCTCTGGAAGGTTCACCTGGCTCATGACCAGGCCATTTTTTGCAATACAGCACTGCGTTACTTTAACTGACAATTATGCGGTTCTGTAACACTGTACCCAAATAAGCGTTATAAATAGAGCTTTCTTTTGGTGGTATTTGAGCACCTCTGTGGTTTTTATTTATTTTTTTGTTATAAAAAAGACTGCATTTTTGAAAAAAAAAAAGTCTACGAAATTATATATATATATATATATACACACACACACACACACAATAATTTTTTTTTTTTTTTTACTAGTAATGGCAGTGATCATCGACCTATAGCGGGCCTGCGACATTGTGGCGGACAAATCGGATACCCAAGACCCCTTTCACACCGGGGGGCAGTTTTCAGGCGTTTTAGCGATAAAAATAGCGCCTTTAAAACACCTAAAAACTGCCTCCCCTGCCACCCCAGTGTGAAAGCCTGAGTACTGGGGCGGTGCGCTTGCAGGGTGTTCGAAAAATTCCTGCAAGCAGCATCTTTGGGTGGCTTAGGAGTGGTGTATACACCGCTACCAGACCGCCCCTGCCCATTGGAATGAATAGGCAGCGCTTCCGAATCGGCCAATAACCGCTTCGGAAGTGCCGCAACACGGGCGCTTTTAACCCCTTCTTGGGGTTTAAAAATGCCCCGCTACTGCCCAAATAGCGGCGCCAAAGTGACGCTATAACAGCAGTAGCAGTAAAGTGCCGCTAAAATTAGCAGAGCTTTACCGTTAACGCTCGGGCGGATGCAGTGTGAAAGCAGCCTAGCTGACACTTTTTGGGGGACCAGTAACACTAATACAGTGATCAGGGCTAAAAATATGCACTGTCACTAATGACACTGGCTGGGAAGGGGTTAACATCAGGGGCAATCAAAGGGTTAAATGTATGTTTACTCACTGTGGGGGATGTGCTTTGCAGGAACACAGGATCAATACCTTCCACTCTGACAGAACGACAGTCTGCCTTGTTTACATAGGGAGATTGTCGTTCTGACTCTGTACTGTGTAATCAGTGAGCGCCGGCATACATAGAGTCCACGGTAGTCGCTGCTGGGCTCACACTGTGCATGATCACAGCAGGAGCGGGTCGCCGGGAAGCGCGCGCACCAGACCTGGAAGTGTCAGATCATGTACTAGGCACGTGATCTTGCACAAAGCGGCCGCAGTAAATGTACGGTGGGCTGTCCGCAAAAGGGTTAAAATGCATAGCGTGTTTTAGAAGTGGAGCCATGTAAAAGGGCCCCCGAGACCTTGTTCACACAAATGGACTATAGCAGTGATGGCGAACCTTGGCACCCCCAGATGTTTTGAAACTACATTTTCCATGATGCTCAACTATACTGCAGAGCGCACGAGCATCATGGGTAGTTTCAAAACATCTGGGGTGCCAAGGTTTGCCATCACTGTACTATGCCCGTGTGAGGACAATGCTTGCCAGCATAGGGGTGCACTGGTGTTCCATGCATCCCCCGTGCAGGCAGCCCCATTCATGTCTATCAGGATGCAGCAGTTACACGGACACAGTCACTGCTCCCAATTTGACAGCCATGCGCAGGGCTGTTTTTAGGGCAGGGCAAAAGGGGCAGCTGCCCTGGGCCCTGTCATTGTTGTGGGGCCCAAAGCAGCTGCCTCATACTTGCCAACTATCCTGGTTTAAATGAACTTGTCCCTTGAGGTTTTAGTGTGCTGTGTCCCAATATCTCAGTGTGAAGTGCTGCTACTAATGCTGCCCAGCTCTGCCCTATTTTTGTATAAAGATGACTCACCTGCAGACCCTGTGTTTACATGTAAATTACCGGCATTCATATGTAAATAGCAGAAGCATTCATATGTAAATAGTGGTGGCATTCATATGTAAATAGCGGGGGGGCGGCGGCATTGATATGTATATCATGCCCCCCTGAGGTCATATCCACAGTAATATCTAGCAACCAATCAACAAGCAGAAATCATGTGCTATAACCTCTAGCAACTAATTAGTGAGCTGTAATGTGTGCTGTAACCTCTAGCAACCAGTCAGTGAGCGGTAATGATACACTGTAACCTCTAGCAACCAGTCAGTGAGCGGTAATGATACACTGTAACCTCTAGCAACCAGTCAGTGAGCAGTGATACACTGTAACCTCTAGCAACCAGTCAGTGAGCAGTACTGATACACTGTAACCTCTAGCAACCAGTCAGTGAGCGGTAATGATACACTGTAACCTCTAGCAACCAGTCAGTGAGCAGTAATGATACACTGTAACCTCTGGCAACCAATCGCAATAGCTGCCTGATCTGATTCAGTAAACTGATTTTGAGTCTAGCTGCTATTTATTGTATGTCTCAGAGCAGGTGGAGAGCAAAACTGAATGGGTAGGGCCCCAAGAAAAGTTTTGCCCAGGGTCCAATCAATAATAAAGACGGCCCTGGCCATGCGGGTCCACGGCCACAAAAGCAGACAGTGTGCATTCAGGGCTGTGTGCCCGCACTAACCCGGCTGTCAAATCGGGAGCAGCGTTTGTGTCCGTGTAACTGCTGTGTCCCAATAGATATGAATGGGACTGGCTGCATGCGGATGCACAGAACACACAGGCATACCCTATAGTGTGCCCATGTGAATGAGGCCTAAAAACACCTATGTGTATAAAGCCTAAATTATTATAAAACTTCGCCTCACAGTACATTCGGGCTTTTGCAAAATTGCTTTCAACAGGCACATGATAGTAGCACTGCGTTTAGATTAGTAAAAATAAAAAATCTGCATTAGTGATCAGTATTTTACATGCAAATATTCACACACTCACACACATGTAAATCACACCTCCCTCTGAAGAGTAGATTACATTAGAAGTATTTGTATACATGCAGCATATGGACCAGACGCGTGTTTTTTGTGCAGGAACATTCTGCCAGGAAGATGTGGTGTTTGTACATCAGTACCCATGAGGCTCATTTACACCAGATGGAGTCCAAAGTGTTTTTTTTTTTTTTAAATGCAGTGTGAATTCATTTATATTGTAAAGCACTGCACAAACCGTTGGCACTTTATACAGTGCCTTTAAAAAGTATTCATACCCCTTGTAATGTTCCACATTTTGTCATGTTACAACCAAAAAACTTAAATGTATTTTATTGGGATTTTATGTGATAGACCAATACAAAGTGACACATAATTGTGAAGTGGAAGGAAAATGATAAATGGTTTTCAATTTTTTTTTTTACAAATAAATATGTGAAAAGTGTGGCGTGCATTTGTATTCAGCCCCCATTTACTCTGATACCCCTAACTAAAATCTAATGGAACCAATTGCCTTTAGAAGTCACCTAATTCGTAAATAGAGTGTGTAATTTACAATCAGTACAATACAGCTGTTCTGTAAATCCCTCAGAGGTTTGTTAGAGAATCTTAGTGAACAGACAGCATCATGAAGGCCAAGGAACCCACCAGACAGGTCAGGGATAAAGTTGTGGAGAAGTTTAAAGCAGGGTTAGGTTATAAAAAAATTCCAAGCTTTGAACATCTCACAGAGCACTGTTCAATCCATCATCCGAAAATGAAGAGTATGGAACAAACCTACCAAGACATGGCCGTCCACCTAAACTGACAGGCCGGGCAAGGAGAACATTCATCAGAGAAGCAGCCAAGAGGCCCATGGTAATTGGAGGAGCTGCAGAGATCCACAGCTCAGGTGGGAGAATCTCTCCACAGGACAACTATTAGGCCCCTTTCACACATGCGGACTGTATGTCCGTATTTCATCCATCTGTTTTCGGATGAAATACGGACATACATGCATCCCTATGGGATAGCGGGTGTCAGTGGATGAACATCCGCTGACACATGATATCATCCGTCTCCGCTATGGTCCGATTCTGCAGACAGAGGAAAATCCTATTTTTCTATCTGTCTGCAGAGCGGATTGGATGAACACGGACAGACAGTCCGTTTTCATCCGATCCCCCATAGAGGAGAGTAGAGATCTGACAGTGTGCAGGGACCGCCCTGTCATCCGCCAGCGCTGATCCCCGCTGAGCAAGCGGATGTTCACAAGGTGGATCATTACGGATCCGTCCCGTATGAAAGGGGCCTTAGTCGTGCACTGCACAAATTTGACCTTTTTGGATGAGTGGCAAGAAGAAAGCCATTGTTGAAAGAAAGCCATAAGAAGTCCCATTTGCAGTCATGTGGGGGATACAGCAAACATGTGCTCTGGTCAGATGAGACCAAAATTGAACTTTTTGGCCTAAAAGCAAAATGCTTTGTGTGGCAGAAAACTAACACTTCCCATCACCCTGAACACACCATCCCCACTGTGAAACATGGTGGTGGCAGCATTATGTTGTGGGGATGCTTTTCTTCAGCAGGGACAGGGAAGCTGGTCAGAGTTGATGAGAAGATGGATGGAGCCAAATACAGGGCAAATACAGAAAACCTGTTAGAGTCTGAAAAAGACTTGTAACTGGGGTGGAGGTTCACCTTCCAGCAGGACACCGACCCTAAACATACAGCCAGAGCTACAATGGAGTGGTTTCGATCAAAGAATATTCATGTGTTAGAATGGCCCAGTCAAAGTCCAGACCTCAATCCAATTGAAAATTGCTGTTCACAGACGCTTTCCATCCAATCTGACAGAGCTTGAGCTATTTTTCAAAGAAGAATGGGCAAAAATGTCACCCTCCTAGATGTGCAAAGCTGGTAGAGACATCCCCAAAAAGACTTGCAGCTGTAATTGCAGAGAAAGGTGGTTCTACAAAGTATTGATTCACATATTTATTTGTAAAAAAACATTGAAAACCATTTATCATTTATCTTCCACTTCACAATTATGTGCCACTTTGTGTTGGTCTATCACATAAAATCCCAATAAAATACATTTAGGTTTTTTGGTTGTAACATGACATAATGTGGAACATTTCAAGGGGTATGAATACTTTTTTTCAAGGCACTGTAAAGCCTGTATAATAATGATAATAATAATACAATGCAAGAAACACAAATGTATTTCAATGAGCTTTATTTACACCATTGCAGGGCTTTTCATGTGCATTTATTAAATGTATAGCCTGCTGTATTTTTTCGCACATAATCGTACCAAAATGCACGTAAACATTCATGAGCACATCGCAAACACATGTAAATACAACTCATTAAAATAAATAATGTCTAAAAAAACACACCACAAATACAACAAAACGCACTGCAAACCTATATGCAGCTCAGTGTGCATTCACTAGAGGTTTGCAAGCTGGCAGGTAAGTGTTTGTTATTACAGAGGAGACATAAACATGCCTCTTCTGCAATAATGAGCTGCCCGCTCGCAGGTTTTTATTAAGAACTTGCCAACCAGCAGTTTAACTTATACTGGTGTCTGGAGGCACTGTTGTTCTGGGTTCACAGGCGCATGCAGGTGCCCCCTGCTGCTCTTGCTGTGGTTGGACACAGCGCGAGTTTGTCAGCAGGCTCACAGCATGATTTTGGCTGTGAACCTGCTGATGGCTGTGGCCAATCACAGCACAGAGATCACCGTGTTTGTTAACACAGATCTGGCTGCTTCTTCTCCCTGATCTCACTTACCATTCAGAGCTGAGATCAGGGAGAAAAGCCAGCTAGTCTGAGTAAAATCAGCACACATACACTTGTTAGGCACACAGGTAACCCTGTTTGTCCCAGAATGCAGCAGAAGGTTAGAAGGAGGGGCCAGAAATGTTGTAGATTGCTGATTGGCAACCTTACCCGGAAGTGGGAGCGGGTACCTGTCAAAATCCGGAAAAATCCGATCGTGTGTGGGCTCTAGCGAACTTTTTCCGACGGAAAAAGTTTGAGAGCAGAACCTAAAATTTTCCGACAACAAAATCCGATCTGACTTTTTCCTATCGTGTTTAGAGAATTCCGACGCACAAAGTGGCACGCATGCTCAGAAAAAAATGTGGAGACGAAAGCTATTGGCCTCTACGTAGTCCCGTCGTACGTTTTGTACGTCACCTCGTTCCGAATGATCGGATTTTCTGACAACTTTGTGCGACCGTGTGTATGCAAGACAAGTTTCGGCCAAAATCCGTCGGAAAAAAAATCAGACGGATTTTGTGGTTGGAATGTCCGACCGTGTGTACGGGGCATTAGTAATAACATTCGTCCAGGAGAGAAAATAGCCTTCTAACATTCATTTTGTCCTCATTTATATAAAACAAAGGTTAATTTTTTTTTCTTTTTAATAAATATACCCCTTAATGTCTCAAGTCCTTTTGCGTATCTGATTCTGCCCAGTCATTGAATTATACACTGCTCTGTTTTACATTAACCGCTTTCCGACCGCCTCCTGCACATATACGTCGGCAGAATGGCACGGCTAGGCAAAAGCACGTAGATATACGTCCCCTTTAATTGCCTAGCCGTGGGGTCGTGCGCGGTCGGGAGCTCCGTGACCACGGGACCAGCGGACCCGATCGCCGCTGGTGTACCGCGTTAGGGTCACAGAGCTGAACGGGGAGAGGTCTGTGTAAACAAACCTCTCCCTACACTGACTGTCACTGATCGGCTGTTCCCTGTCACCGGGAACGCCGATCAGTGACGTCAGACATCAGCCACGCCCCCCTACTGTAAAAAAAAAAACACACACATCACACTAACTCCTCCCCGCCCCCTAGTGGTTAACTCCTTCACTGCCACTGTCATTTACATAGGAATCAGTGCATTTAAATAGCATTGATTTCTGGTTAAATGTCAATGGTCCCAAAAATGTGTCAAAAATGTCCGATGTGTCCGCCATAATGTCGCAGTCACAATAAAAATGCTGATCGCCGCCATTACTAGTGAAAAAAAAAATATTAATAAAAATGCTATAAAACTATCCCCTATTTTGTAAACGCTATAACTTTTGCGCAAACCAATCAATAATCGCTAATTGCGGTATTTTTTACCAAAAATATGTAGAAGAATACGTATCGGCCTAAACTGAGAAAAAAAAAAAGTTTTTTATATATTTTTTGGGGATATTTATTATAGCAAAAAGTAAAAAATATTGAATTTTTTCAAAATTGTCGCTCTATTTTTTGTTTATAGCGCAAAAAATAAAAACCACAGGGGCGATCAAATACCACCAAAAGAAAGCTCTATTTGTGGGGAAAAAGGGACGCCAATTTTGTTTGGGAGCCACGTCGCACGATCGCGCAATTGTCAGTTAAAGCGACGCAGTGCCGAATCGCAAAAAGGGGCCTGGTCCTTTGGCTGCAAATTGGTCCGGGGCTGAAGTGGTTAAAACCGCCCCTTATCACATCCGTGATGTACAAGGATGTGTAGGAGACAACAGACAAAGCAATTTCCCCGCTGACCTTCTTATTCATTTATTGTGGATAAGTTGCTTGGGATGTCCTTGAACATTAAATATCAGAAGTGTTTTTTTCATATCGTCACCTTGATGCTGAAGACGTTACAAATGACAGATCCACCAGATCACCTCCCAGCACTTTTTTCCTTGCACACTTCCTTGTATACCACCATGGGCTGACTTACTACAATGCCGCATAATAACTATCAGCGGGCAGGAAACTGATGCTTGATGAGCCAGGGCTGTTTTTATACTCCTTCTGTAATTAGGAGAAACACGCACACTAAATATGTAGTTAGCCTGACAATGACCATCAGCTGGAAACTTTGTTTTTCCAGTGTTATTTGGCTGATCGGAAAATCCACTTAAGTTTTCCTACCAATGTCAGTTCCTCGTGGCCTTTTGTGTCATAAAAATACAGTAGAGTATTTTTCACTGGTTCTGCATGTGGGTGTCAAACTACTGAACCGTGTAAACTTAATAATAACTTTTTATTTTTATTTTTTCTAATCATTTTTTTTTTTTTTTTAAATCAGATAACTTTTATTGAAAACCAACAAAAAACAAACATACATAGATCTTTTCTAATTTTTAACCACTTCAGCCCCGGAAGTATTTGCCCCCTTCGTGACCAGAGCACTTTTTGCGATTCGGCACTGCGTCGCTTTAACTGACAGTTGCACGATCGTGCAACGTTGCACCCAAACAAAATTAACGTACTTTTTTTAACCACAAATAGAGCTTTCTTTTGGTGGTATTTGATCACCTCTGCTGCTTCTTATTTTTTTGCGCTATAAACAAAAATAGAGCGTAAATTAAAAAAAAAAAAAAAAACACAATATTTTTTACTTTTTGCTATAATAAATATCCCCCAAAAATAAAAACAATTTTTCCTCAGTTTAGGTCGATATGTATTCTACATATTTTTGGTAAAAAAAAAAAATCAAAAAAAAAAATCGCAATAAGTGTATATTGATTGGTTAGGGCAGGGATCTCCAAACTACGGCCCTCCAGCTGTTGCAGAACTACACATCCCATGAGGCATTGTAAAACTATGACATTCACAGACATAACTAGGAATAATGGGAATTGTAGTTCCTGCACAGCTAGAGGGCCGTAGTTTAGAGATCCCTGGGTTAGGGGATAGTTTTATGGTATTTTTATTATCAATTTATTTTTTTACTAGTAATGACAGCGATCTGCAAATTTTTTTTATCGGGACTGCGACATTATGGCGGACACATGGACAATTTTGACACATTTTTTGGACCCTTGGCATTTATACAGCAATCAGTGCTATAAAAATGCATTGATTACTGTAAAAATGTCACTGGCAGGAAAGGGGTTAACACTAGGGGGCGATTAAGGGGTTAATTGTGTTCCCTAGTGTGTGTTCTAACTGAAGGGGGGAAGAGGACTGTTTAGGGGAGATGACAGATCGCTGTTCATACTTTGTATTAACAGACGATCTGTCTCTTCTCCCCTCAGAGAACCGTAATCTGTGTGTTTACATACACAGATCCCGGTTCTCCGTGTGTCAGCAGCGATCGTGGGAGCCCGGCGGTCACGATCACCGCCGGGCTCCCACGATCGCTGCTGACACACGGAGAACCGCATCGGCTCTGGGGGCGAGCAGCGGGCACGTCCTTAGTGGCCACAGGGCGAAGCGACGTAACATAATGTCGGTTCGCCCAGTCGTGCCATTCTGCTGCAGTACAACTGCGGCAGCTGTTTGGCAAGTGGTTAAAATGACAGTTTTCAGTTAGGCCTCTTTCACACGGGACGGACTGCGGCTGCGATCCACTTGCTCAGCAGGGGATGTGTCTGCTGATCCTCACTGAGCAGGCAGATGACAGGTCCGTGTCTGCTCTACTTATGCAGAGTGGACACAGACACAGCCTGCCGTTCTCTATGTCTCGATTCACACCTATGCGTTTTTTAGTGCTTTTGCAGAAATGCAACACAGTCCATTTAACATGGTTTCCTTTGGGACATGTTCACATCTATGCTTTTTTCAGCCGCTGTGTTTTTGGAAACGGGTCATAACTTTTTTTAAAGCAAAAACAGTGTGTTTGGTTCAACATTCTTCAATGGAGACGCTGCAGAAAAGCATGTAGTGCATTTTTGCCGCAATTTGCATTTTGCGTTTTTTTTTTAATCCACCAAAAAAAAAAAACATAAAAAAATGCATTAAAAAGGCGTGTGCAAAAATGGATCAGCAAACTGCATAGGTGTAAACCAAGCCTATATGGGCGGCCGGATGTAAACCTGTCCGTTTACACCCGGCTGCTATCCAATCCACTGGACAGAAGGGGAATGGATCCCCATCTGTGTCTTTTTGGCAGATTGGACGTGTAAACGGGCACATGTCTTTTTACACCCATCGCTCCATAGAGGAGACAGGAGGTTCTAATCGGGTCTGCCTGAAAAATGGACAGGCGGACCCAATTGGATTGCCTTGTGAAAATGGCCTTAGGTTAGTCCACCCTCTGAAAAGTTGGCTTTTAAAGTGCCAGGCATTCAGGAGTAGATCCCCTGAATGCCTGTCTTTTTTTTTTTTTTTTACAAATGAGCAATTTACAATGAGACCAATTCATCACAACCGTGAGCCAAGCATTTGACTTAAGGCCCGCACACACGATCGGACTTTTTGTCAACCAACATGCAAATTAGCTGTTTTGGACCAACATCCGACCGTGTGTACGCTCCATCGGACCAACTTTTTCCAGGTTTCATCTGACTTTTGTTGGCTGTGCGAACAGACCAACTTTCTGCCAACAAAAGTCCGATGGACCAAAGTCCGACCGTGTGTACACAAAACCAACGGACTTTTGTACAAAGTACAAACACGCATGCTCAGAACCAATGCAAAAGATCAGACAACAATATAGAAGTTGACCAAAGGTGGCGCTGGAGTATTCGAATGTCCTCTTTTGAAGTGTCGTCAGTACGTTGAAACGTCACTACGTTGGTGTTGGTTGCCTAAAAAGTCAGACCGTGTGTATGCAATACCAACTTGGGGCCAACGCCCTTTGGACAAAAATCCACGGGAAAGTTGGTCCACGGTCCGATCGTGTGTATGAGGCTTTACAGGTGCTGAACGGCCCCATTTGAATGGCCAAGTTTGACAGGAGGTGCCTAAGTAGGGTTGCCACCTCATCCATTTAAACCCGAACACATAATAATTACACAGGTTCTGTGGCTGATTAAGTTGTAAATTAAACACACTTGGTGCCTTATTTGCATTAAATTTTCCTCAGAACCTGTGTAATTCATATGTGTGTTCGGGTTTAAAGGGATGTGGTGGCAACCCTACGCCTAAGGCCCCTTTAACACTGGCTGCTCCGTGAACTGGGATCTGCTTGTTTAGAAGGGGATCACTCTGCTGATCTCCGCTGAGCAGGTGGATGACAGGTCCGTGTCTGATCCACTATGCAGAGTGGACATGGACACAGCCCGCTCTCATCTATGGGGCAATCGGATGGAAACGGACTGCCTGTCAGTTTCCATCCGATCTGCCAGATGGATGGGGGATGGGTCCTCCATCCGTTTGTTTTTGGCACAGGATCAGTTTGGATGGCGGCGGGTGTCACGTGACATCTGCCGCTCCATAGAAGAGACTGGAGGGTCCGATCAGGTCCGTCTGAAAAACTGACAGGCGGACCCGATCACATTGTCCGTGTGAAAGTGGCCTTAGGTTAGGTTCATACTAGTCCACTCTGTGAAAAGATGGCTTTTAAAGTGCAGGCATTCTGGAGAAGATCCCCTGAACACCTGTTTTTTTTTTATTTTTTGCCAAACAGCAATTTACAATGAGACTAATGGGCCACAATGGTGAGCCTAGCATTTGTCTTACGGTTGCTGCACGGCCCCATTGATTTGAATGGCCACGTTTGTCAGGAGGTGTCTTTGGCCTCTTTCAGGGTGGGTTCACACTTATTCGAATTGGATGCCGGCTTCTTCACATCCAATTTGCATGACAGGAGACTGTGACCGGCTCTCAATGGAGTCGGATAACACATCTCCGGGCAGTCACGGAGCGCACAGCTGAAGGGTCCCCGGCATCTTTTGCTCTGAATTCAGCCAAAAATTCGGACCTGAAACAGGGACTGGGGACGCATCAGACCCCCTGCTGTGCCCCGCGGCTGCACATAGCATGAACCCAGCCTCACGCGGGCGCCTCTGTGAAGTGGGATCTTGTTGCTCTGCGGAGCATCTCTCTGCTGATCCCCGCTGAGCAAGCGGGTGACAGGTCCGTGTCTGCTTTGCTGTGCAGCGCAGACATGGACACAGCCCACTCTCGTCTATGGGGCAAACTTAGCGGTCCAGTAAAAAAAAAAAAAAAAAAAATGTTGTCTATAGTTCTACTTGATTTTAAATCATTAAAGCTGATTTGTTGTCCATTCTCGGCATACATAAAGTAAATATCAATCTTCTCCAACACAAAATAATACTACCGTTACCAGGAATTCTTACCCTAATATATGGTCCTGAAGTCTTCCTCCCTGCAAGTCCCAGTTGTGACAGCTTGTTCCAAGAAACCGTTTTTCTTGTCGGTCTCTGACCAGACTTGCAATGTCATCATATACAATGGACTTGCATTGTGGGTGATGATGTAGAAGTGCCCAACCACAATACTGGGAATAAAGGAATAGACCACTGGCTGCCACAAGACCCTAAATGAAACCCTTACATATCCCCAGTGAAGTGACTGGCCTCAGGTGATACACAGAGATGAAACATATCCTCCTACAGAAGTTGTACCTGTTTATCTGCAGCCCCCCTTTTTTTTTCACATCTGATCAAAATTGTGAGAGTTCAGAAAAAAGCGGGTTTAGAGCTGAAGTTACACTCTGCAGAGCTCAGTTAGGAGAGCTCTGAGAGCGGATTGGATGGAAAGGACACAAGTCTATCTACACAGCACACAGGAGCTGTCAATCAGCTGGAGGTCCTCCCATCACCTTTTTTCTCTTGGCGTCAGGAAAACTTGTCAGAAGTGATTCAGCGAACAAAAGTGACCCTTATTGCTCTTAACTGAGACAAGTACACACTATAGAAGGATATGCTCTGTTCATATTTCATGTCTGAGGTTTACAACCACTTTAAGGTAAGTAATTTTTGGTATTATTGTAGATAGTTTCCTAGTAAAATTTGTATTATTTTCTGCATCAGCTATGGGGAGGTATAGGTTTTATGTCATAGCTCCACTTTAGAAATAACAAGATTCAGTTTGTTATTATTCTCATGCTATGTATGTATGTCTGTGTACAGGTAGGTATGTGCCTTGTATAGTTCAATTAGATTTTTCCATGCAGGTGGATTATGGGGAAAATATGTTTGTTTTAACAGTTCTAGATGGTTTGATGTCTACCATCAGCTATTATCTTCACAATGTTTGGACTGGAAATATGTAAAGAAAATTCAGTTGTGTGGGAAGCAAATCTTCCTGTTATTTCAGTCTTATGCCGCGTACACACGACTGAACTTTCCGGCAGACTAGGTCCAACGGTCTTCCCGACGGACTTTCGTCAGAGTTCTGATGGACTTTCCAAACAAACGGACTTGCCCACACACGAACGGACTAAGTCCTTTCTCAAGTCCGTTCGTTTTGAACGTGATGATGTAAACGGGACTAAAAAAGGAAGTTCAATAGCCAGTAGCCAATAGCTTCCCTTGCGTCGTATTTGGTCCGTCGGACCAACACACAGACGAACGGTTTTCCCGATAGGAATTGAGTCCGTTGGATAGATTTGAAACATGTTCTATTTCTAGGTCCATTGTATTTTTTTTTTTTAACAAAAAAGGATCGGATTAGCCCACACACGATCGGATTGTCTGATGGACTAATTCCATGGGACCTAGGCTGCCAGAAAAGTCCAGTCGTGTGTACGCGGCATTAGGAATAACCTACAAGTGTGCGGCAGACGGTCTCTCGCATTTTACTGGGCGTTAGAACTTAAACCAGTTAACGTCATAGATTTGTAAAGCTTGGGATCTCTATTAGGGTACTTTGACACTTCAGGCATTTTAGCACTAAAAATAGCGCCTGAAAAGCGCCTCTTAAGGACCGAGCCTCTTTCTGAGATTTGTTGTTTACAAGTTAAAAACATTTTTTTTTGCTAGAAAATTATTAAGAACACCCAAACATTATACATTTTTTTTTCTAACACCCTAGAGAATAAAATAGCGATCGTTGCAATACTTTCTGTCACACCATATTTGCGCAGCGTTCTTACAAGCGCACTTTTTTGAATTAAAAAATAAGACAACAGTAAAGTTAGCCCAATTTTTTTTTATATTGTGAAAGATAATGTTACGCCGAGTAAATTGATACCCAAGATGCCACGCTTCAAAATTGCGCCCGCTCGTGGAATGGCGACAAACTTTTACCCTTAAAAATCTCCATAGGCGACGTTAAAAAAAAATTCTACAGGTTGCATGTTTTGAGTAACAGAGAAGGGCTAGGGCTAGAATTATTGCTCTCGCTCTACCGATCGCGGCGATACCTCACATGTGTGGTTTGAACACCATTTTCATATGCGGGCGCTACTCATGTATGCGTTCGCTTCTGCACGCAAGCTCGTCAGAACGGGGTGCGTTTAAACATTTTTTTATTTTTTTTCTTATTTATTTTACCTTTTATTTTTTATTTTTACACCGTTTAAAAAAATAAAATAAATAAAAATGTTGTCACTTTTATTCCTATTACAAGTAAACATCCCTTGTAATAGAAAAAAAGCATGACAGGACCTCCTAAATATGAGATCTGGGGTCAAAAAGACCTCAATCTCATATTTATACTAAAATGCAATAAAATAATAAATAAATTTGTCATTTAAAAAAAAAAAAATAAAAAAAATTTCCCTTTTTTGACGTTGCTTCCACCCTGCATTGTTATGTAGACGGCGGCTCCGGTAAGCGGCAGAGGGCACCGGAGCGCGGCGGGAGGGGGCTCCCCCTCCAGCCGCCGATAAAAGTGATGTCGCAGCGAATCCGCCGCAGAGACCACTTTTATCTTGAAGCGGACCACCCGCTGAAAAAGAGGATACTGGGGTTATGGCAGCTAGCTGCTGCCATAACAACGACAGTCCTCTTCAAAGTACCGACGTATAACGATGGTGGGCGGTCCGGAAGTGGTTAAGCCTCCCAGTGTGAAAGCCGGAGTGTATACACCGCTCCCAAGACACCCTGCCCATTGAAATGAATGGGCAGCCCTGCCGGAGCGCCTGCAGACAGAATATGAAAGAGCGCCACCTATAGGTATAGTACTGGAAACCTTAGCCACATCCCAATTCAAGAGAGAAGAACACAAAAAGTGGACGCCCCAGGGATTTTATGGGCAAGGGATGAAAATTGGATAAAGGAGTAACAAAGAACTTATACAAAATGTATTGAGTACAAAAAATATATAATAATATAATTAATACACAGAGATATGTAATCCTAAAAACGAATTAGATAGTCATGCTCAATAGTTACATAACAGCTAGGTTCTGAAACACATGGGTGATCTCATGGTGAGAGGACAAACAAGGTGCATGGACACAGAAGTCCCAACATGTTTCGGAATATATGTATAGGTAATTCATTCCTTCTTCAGGGACTGATTTAGAACAAGTTTTTTTTGGGCTGGTGGTACAACAGCAAAAAGATCAAAAAAAGGGTATGATATAATCATGGGGTGGTTCAAAATCATGGGGTGGCCAATGGATATTGTATCCCGTCTTAAAGTGTAAGTTCACCTTTACAGAAAAAAAAAATCTGTAAGGTGAACACACAAAGCCCCGGAGAGGTGAGGCGGCTATACCGGAGCTCCAAACGAGCGATCGTGTGGGGGGGGGGGGGTCCTGTGCAAGTTCACCTTACAGATTTTTCTGTAAAGGGGAACTTACCCTTTAATGCGAGTTTAGGAGAGGAGCTTCAATTATAACGTGTGGTAGATCTGGTTTTGCTTTGCACAGCATTCCTGAGCAAGCCGTGGCGTTGCAGTTGTTTTGCAATTGCAGGCTCTGGTATGTGAGGCTCTGATGTTTCACATTAACCCAAGAGACACAAGGTCTTTAGATGCCTTTGGCCTGTTTCACATGGGCTTCAGAGTTTTTAGCTTTATTCAAGCTTTTAACCGGTTCCCGACCGCCACCTGTATATGTACGTCGACGGAATGGCACGGCTGCGCAAATGGGCGTACCTGTACATCCCTTTGAATTTGCTGCCATGCCATCGCCTGCGTGTCGCTGCCGGAGTGTGCACACGCCGCAAGCTCCATGAGTAGGATCGCGGGTCCCGCGGACTCGATGTCCGTGGGGATACCCGCGATCGTCTCACGGAGAGGAGGAACGGGGAGATGCTAATGTAAACAAGCATTTCCCTGTTCTGCCTAGTGACACTGTTACTGATCACCGCTCCCTGTAATCGGGAGCGGGGATCAGTAATGTGTCACACGTAGCTCCCCCCCCCACAGTTAGAATCACTCCCTAGGACACACTTAACCCCTACAGCGCCACCTAGTGTTAACCCCTTCACTGCCAGTCACATTTACACAGTAATCAATGCATTTTTATCGCACTGATCGCTGTATAAATGTGAATGGTCCCAAAAATGTGTAAAAATTGTCAGATGTGTCCACCATAATGTCGCAGTCATGATAAAAAAAAAAAAAAAAATATCGCAGATCACCGCCATTACTACTAAAAAAAAAATAATAATAAAAATGCCATAAAACTATTCCCTATTCTATAGACACTATAACTTTTGCGCAAACCAATCAATATACGCTTATTGCGATTTTTTTTTTTTTTTTTTTTTTACCAAAAATATGTAGAAGAAGAATACATATTAGCCTAAACTGAGGAAAAAAACAAGTTTTTTATATATTTTGGGGGGATATTTATTATAGCAAAAAATTGTGTTTTTTTTCAAAATTGTCACTTTTTTTGTTTATAGCGCAAAAAAAAACAAACAAAAAAAAAAAACCCAGTGCCGAATCGCAAAAAGTGCTAAAATGGTTAATGGGCACAAAATCGGTTAAAAAAACGATAAAAAGCGCTAACACTGAAAAAAACATTAACGCTAATAAACGCAAAAAACGAATTGCACAGCTACTGGCGTTTTTATAACATTATTTTAACGTCCAGTGTGCATGAGGCCTAAAAACGCTCAACAAGCAGAAATCTATTATTTTCAATAGCCCTTATTCACATCTTGTCGCTTGTAGCAAGCCGCCTGTCGCTCAGAAAAGCACTTCTGGCATTCCGCCATCAGGCTCGGAAAGAAGGGCCACAGCCGGTGTTCGGGGGGGGGGGGGGGGCCTTAATGGTTTCTTGCATTGGGGCCCTAAAGGTTCTAGGTACGCCACTGATAGGGAACTATAGCACATGTCAGAATGCACCCTGAAAGTTATTTCTACGTGTTCATTTTTGTCATCTGCTCAGTTAATGACAGTTTTACCTGCTTAGTTGTGGCATGATTAAAGAGGACTGGTCACACACAGGAACAAAAGTTCCAACATCTTCAAAAAGACAATGCCATGGGGGTACCATAACAAGCATATTTATATCACAGGAAGTATTTTTTTTTTCTTTTATATGGTTATGCTATGTGGTCATTTTAGACTGAATTGGGAATTATATGACATTTTCTTTGATCCAGTGCTATAATAGGTTAATAATCTAAAACATTATGTAGAGCGTGATGGATCTTGGCAAGAATATGACCTTTGTTTTACACTGTTTAGTGCATTGTTCTTTCTGGTAAGATGTCATTCCATTTTTAGCTCCTCTTGTCTTGTGACTATTACCGGCTTTGTTGACCAACTCATTTGTTTTTTCATAATTTTTTTTTTTTTTTTTTTTTATTTAGTTCATGTGTCCTGAACTGTACACAGCACAATAGTAACTGTTATTATTTTTTCCCTCAAATCCTGGTCTGCAAAAATTGTTGCGTTTTCTTCAAAGTTCTGTCCCCTATTGGGACAAAGTACATGTCACAATTTGGGTTCAGGCTTGGAGGCCACTGGCTGTAACAGTAGAGAGTTTCAGGTTTCACAGTATATATAGAATAATATGCAAAGTGGTTGGAGGGAAGCTTCAGAATGGCAAAGATGTTTTTATTACAAATTATGTGAGCGGACTGCATTTCCTTTAACCACTTCAATACCGGGCACTTAAAGCGGTTCTGCACCCATTTCATTTAGTAAATCTCTTTGCCTTCCAAATCAGGCAAAGAGTACTAAATGAAATGTTTTTTTTTTTTTTTTTTTTTTTTACTTACCTTGTAATTGAAGACTTCCGGTCTTCTCTCTCTGCGGCGGCGGGCGGGGTCTCTGCGTCGATCGTCGTCACGGCGCACTGTCTCCTGGGATCTGGTGTCATTGATCCCAGGAGTCAGTGCGGGCATCTTCCGAAATCTCGCGAGATTTCGGCCACATCTTCCGAAATCTCCCGAGATTTCGGCCACATCTGCCGAAATCTCGTGAGATGTCGGCAGATGTGCCGTTACTGCGCACGCGCGAGTAACGGCGGTGCATGCTGGGCCATCTAAAGTTCCTGTGGGTGTTTCACATGCCCACAGGCAAGATGGCCCCCAGCACTAAAGAAGAAGATGAGGAACTTCATCGGACGAAAACCGGCGGCGATCGAGATGGAAGATGGAACAGGTGAGTCCCCTAATAAAGGTAAGCATACTTTATATTACGTCCTAAAAAAAAATTTTTTTTTACAGAGTGCAGAACCGCTTTAAACACCTTCCTGCCCAAGCTAATTTTCAGCTTTCAGCACTGTCGCAATTTGAATGACAATAGCGCGGTCATGCTACACTGTACCCAAACAAATTTTTTATCATTTTGTTCCCACAAATAGAGCTTTCTTTCGGTGGTATTTGATCACCTCTGCGGTTTTTATTTTTTGCGCAACAAATAAAAAAAGACCGAAATAAAAAAAAAAAAGTTTTTCTTTGTTTCTGTAAATTTTTTTGTAAATAAGTAAGTTTTCTTCTTCAATGATGGACACTGATATGGCTGCACTGACGGGAACTAATGAGGTGGCACCAATGAGGTGGCACTGATGAGGTGGCACTCGTATGCGGCACTGATGGGCACTCATGGGTGACACTGATAGGAGGCACGAATGGGCACTGATGGGCATGGATAGGCACTGATAGGTGGGCACTGATGGGTGGCATTGCTGGGCATCACTGTTCTCTTTTATTACATACTGGTGCCAATCAGTGCCCAGATTGGGCATTCATTTGAACATGTGGATGGCCAGGGGTACATACCTGGCCATCCACGTTGCCCCCTTCCCTGGTGTTCCTAGTGGAGACCCTGGTGGTCCAGTGTGGACAGCCGAGGGGGGGCTGCGCTGATAAACAATAAGCGCAGACACCCCCCTGTCAGGAGAGCCGCCGATCGGCTCTCCTCTACTCACGTCTGTCAGACCACTGTTTACATCGTGATCAGCCGCGATTGGACGCGGCTGATCACATGGTAAAGAGCCTGATCATTGGAGACCAAGCGGAGTTCCCAACACAGGTAGAAAACTGACCATGCTGTACTCTCATACCTAGTGTGGTCAGTTTTTAATAGGAAAGCTGAGGGACTGACAGTAAAACCAGGGATTTCACACAAAGAAAGCAATGCATACAGAACAGGATACTTTTACATACAAGTACATGGTACAGTGGGCCCCTATCTGGATTGACAGCCGTCTACAAAGTGCCTTCCAGGATTTTTTTGGATGTTCATTGGAATGGGTTACCAGGTTGTATCAGAATAATGCAGACATGTATAATATTACCTTTTGTATGCTTTATGTGCTTATACAAGACAAACAGAAAATACATGACATGCTGGATGGGATAGCACAGAATCACTAAAGCTCCTGTACTTCCCCTTTAATAGAAGCGATACGGGATAGTGCACCATTGAAGAAAAAAGGAAGTCTGGAAACCAAAGATCACAGCTTTGTTTGTTACATTGCGGGGTGGGGGAGGTCCGCTTCCACTTGTACAAGTATGAACGTATTCTGCATTCTTTAAATGGTTGTAAAACAACATGCATGGAATGACAATCTCAGTTTAAGGCCCAACTCCAGCCCAATGTAGAGAAAAAGAACAAGAGGGGGTTTAGCCAACCTGACGGACTATCTCAGTACCTGAACAAATGTTTACCTGAATACTAAAAAAGTTTTTCTAAATATCTTTTATTAACACACAATATACATATAATTTATCTAACATTAAAAAAATCGTTCTATTCCAGATATGCATACAGACGCAATAAGTCAGATTGTTGAATCGAACTTGCTGATCAATGCTGGTTGACGCGTTTCGCTTGTAGCTTCTTCAGAACCAGAAAACAGCAATTTGTGATATCTTCAATTTACATTTCTTCAAAGAGGTCCACCTATATAGTGGCTAAATAGCATTGTCAGATGGAGTGCTGGAGAGTTGATGTGAGCACGTTATTCAATCTAAGAACGTTTGTCTGACGTCCTGTTTATTGGTATTATTACCACGGACCATTGGCTGTTCATCCCAGGCTGGGGAATTCTTCTACACACATTGCCAGAATGTCTGTATGATGTCCCCTTTTTTGTTGGTGGTATTACCACTAACTTGAGGCCACTTATCCCAGGCAGGGGAACTCTCTGTATGCTTTATCAGGCACAAAGTACTCTTCCAGTCTTACCCCTCTTACACCATTCCCATAGAGGATAGTTTTGGTGACTGCATCTTTTAGCTGCGTCTATTTATCAGATTCTGTGTTACTTTTGTTGGATTCAGATTCCCTACAGGCAATTCTTGGCTGCTTATCTCCGAAGATTCTACTTTAGTCAGTTGACGGTGCATGGTTTACATACTATTTAGCCACTATATAGGTGGACCTCTTTGAAGAAATGTAAATTGAAGATATCACAAATTGCTGTTTTCTGGTTCTGAAGAAGCTACAAGCGAAACGCGTCAACCAGCATTGAGCAGCAAGTTCGATTCAACAATCTGACTTATTGCGTCTGTATGCATATCTGGAATAGAACGATTTTTTTAATGTTAGATAAATTATATGTAAATTGTGTGTTAATAAAAGATATTTAGAAAAACTTTTTTAGTATTCAGGTAAACATTTGTTCAGGTACCGAGATAGTCCGTCAGGTTGGCTAAACCCCCTCTTGTTCTTTTTCTCTACATATTCTTTAGGATGAGGTACCCCCCATAGCTTATTCACATATCCAGCCCAATGTATTTTATTCTGGATAGAGTAGGGAAGGGTTTGAACCAATGTGAGGCTTTTATTGCCGTGTTCCCGTAACAGAATATCTTGTCACTTACAGCTTCAGTGATCACATAGGAACTTATGCTGACGAACATTCGACCGCGAGAGAAAACGATAGTGCCATCATGTAATGACCGATAAATCGTTCAGTGGACATAAATGAATCAATTTTTTGTTCATTTTTTTTTTTTTACATATATCTAGTGCAGACAGTTCGGACAGGAAACACATTAACCTTTCAACTTATCATTCGTTCGGCAGAAAATTTCCAAACTTGTCCTTCATTTTTTCGGCCTCAAAAAACGTCCCAACGATTATCGATTTTGTGCCTATTAACCACTTCAGCACTTTTTGTGATTCGGCACTGCGTCGCTTTAAATAACAATTGCGCAGTCGTGCGACGTTGCACCCAAACCGCAAATAGAGCTTTCTTTTGGTGGTATTTGATCACCTCTGCGGTTTTTATTTTTTGCGCTATAAAATAAAAAAAAAGAGCGACAATTTTGAAAAAAAAAGCAATATTTTTTACTATAATAAATATCCCCAAAAAATATATAAAAACAAATTTTTTCCCCAGTTTAGGCTCTAGCAACCAGTGGCCTGGAGTAGAGTCAGGAAGGGGAGGCGGAGCCATCGATACCGTGGCTCAATCCATACCTGTCCCCTGCATTCCCAGGGTCCATTTCTTTTAATTGGGGGGACATAAGGGGCACAGTATAATGTTGGGGGGGGCATGGCACTGTCCTATAGCTCAAAAAGCAAAATCAGATCATCAACATTAAGGTCGATTTACTAAAACTGAAGAGTGCAAAATCTGCTGAAAAAAGATGAAATTCAAAATGTGTGTTTTTTTCCTGTGTTTAAGGCATTTGGATGCCCAATGGCAATGCATGAAAGCACATGTTATCTGTGTTTTAATGCATTGGCAACAAGTATGAAGAAGCCTTGATCAATGGCTCTTAACCACTTCCCGCCCAAGGACGTCATATGACGTCTTTGACTTTCAATGGGAATATCTGAATGATGCCTGAAGCTACAGATATTATTCAGATTTTCTCGTTTTCAACCGGCGATTCTGTGCACCATAAGAACGATCATAGCGGCAACTCCGCCGCTTGATCGTTCTTATAGGCAATGGGAGGGGACGTCCCCCCCTCCCGCCGCCATCCGGTGCTTCTCCGGGCTCTCCCGTGCCATCAGGGGCCCGGAGAAAGAATCGCCTGCCGCCGGATGACGAGCATAGAGATGACCGTCGGAGGCCCGGGCGCAAAGCTATGTACCCGGAAGTAAACAAAGCCGCGATCGCGGCTGTCGGCATGAGAAGCATGAGATGCTTTCCAGCCTGGAGGAGAGATGTGGGGTCTTATTGACCCCACATCTCTCCTCAAAGAGGACCTGTCACATAGATTCCCATTACAAGGGATGTTTACATTCCTTGTAATAGGAATAAAAGTGATCAAAAAAAAAAAAAAAAAATTAAAAAAAAAAAAAGTGTAAAAAAAAAAAAAATTATTATAAAAAAAATTATTTAAAACGCCCCTGTAGCTCGCGCTCAGAAACGAATGCACACGTAAGTCCCGCCCACATATGTAAACGCTGCTCAAACCACACATGTGAGGTATCACCGCGTGCGTTAAGGCGCGTGCAATAATTCTAGCACTAGACCTCCTCTGTAACTCTAAACTGGTAACCTGTAAAAAAAATTTAAAGCGTCGCCTATGGAGATTTTTAAGTACCGAAGTTTGGCGCCATTCCACGATTGTGCACAATTTTAAAGCGTGACATGTTAGGTATCTATTTACTCGGCGTAACATCATCTTTCACATTATATAAAAAAATTGGGCTAACTTTACTGTTTTGTTATTTTTTAATTCACTAATTCCCCAAAAAAAAGGCGTTTGAAAAATTATTGCGCAAATACCGTGTGAGATAAAAACAATGACCGCCATTTTATTCCCTAGGGTGTCTGCTAAAAAAAACATATATAATTTTGGGGGTTCTGAGTAATTTTCTAGCAAAAAAATTATGATGATTTTTACATGAAGGAAAGAAGTGCCAAAATAGGCCCGGTATGGAAGTGGTTAACTATCCATGCCAAATCCTAAAGTGAAAAATTAACTGAATATGCATATCAATAATGCACAAAGAAAGCACAGATTGAGACATGACAACGCTATAAAAAACAAAAACAAAAAAAAACAAAAAACAAACACACACTACGACGCATATGACCTAAATAAGCCCTGCATCCTATTGGACACAGAGTTCTGATGAGGGCCATTCAGAACCAGCAAACTGCAGTATACATGCAACCACAGGCACTCAAAGACATATTGCTGATCCCAGCGAGCGCATCGCATGCTTTATTTTCCCACAGAATTTTATTGAAATGACATTTCAACACCATCACAATCCGCTGCGTTGAAAAAAATCAGCATACAGTGTGATTGACACCATAGGAAGAAGGCAATTTGCCTTGTCTATACATCAAGGCAGCGCTGGAAATAGCCACCAGCTTTGCATTTCTGGTGTAAACAAGCCCTAAATCTCTATTTTTCTTTCTCCTTTGCATCCGTTTTTAAAGTACTTTTTTTGGAAGGCTGCTTTCATGCTGATGATTTTTTTAAGGTGCTAAAAACGCAGCAAAACACAATCCCCTTAAATCCTATTGGACTCTTCACACCACTGCGGTGTGTTTTGAAAAGACCTGCATGATGCTGCATCTTTGGTGCGGTTTTCAAAACTGTACCAAAAACGCAAGTCCCTGTTGAAATGAATAGAAAACACGTCAAAAAACACATTTTTTTTGAGTCACATGTCCAAGTTTCACAGGTGCATGCTGGGTAACAGGCACCCGGAAAACGCATCAGAAATGCAGCAAAAACACTTGAATTGCGCGGTTCTGCAGCAAACACCCTCGCGGCACCATTATTTCTTAAAGTGGTTCTGAAAGCTCAAGGTTTTTAATTGCATGAAGGTAAAAATCCTTCTCTGTGCAGCTCCCCCTCAGCCCTTCTAATACTTACCTGAGCCCCATCATGATCCAGTGATGTACTTGAGAGCCTCGGTTCTCCGGGACTTTCACTTCTCATTGGCTGAATGGACACGCAGAGCTCGAGGGCGAGCCTGCTTGGGTCCCCTATTGCAAGCTGCTTGCTGTGGGGGCACTCAGCAGGAGGGAGGGGCCAGGAGTGTAGCGGGGGACCCGAGAAGAGGAGGATCCAGTCTGATCTGTGCAAAACCATTGCACAGAGCAAGTAAATAGAATATGTTTGTTATAAAAAAAAAAAAACACAATACACACACACATCAAAAATAAAGAACCAAAGCCTTTAACCTCTTCCCGCCCAACAACTCCCCCCCCCCCCCCCCCCCCCCCCGCGCCGCCCTACCGACTCATCCCCTTCATCAGTGAGTCAGAGACAGGATCCGCCAGCCCCGGATGGTGACCATAGAGATCTGGTCCGACGGAGTCTCTATGATTGTTCGGAGTCCGGGCGCGGTGTTATGACGTCACGCCTGGCCTCTGCATTCAAACACATTTTTTGATTTCAGGCTTCCCAGCCTAGAGGTGACTGTAAAGAGGACCGATCGTGCCATATTGCTATTACAAGGGATGTTTACATTCCTTGTAATAGGAATAAAAATATATATTTTTTTTTTTTAAAGTGTCAAACTAAAAAAATAAAAGTAAAATTAACTAACAATAAATTTTTTTTTTATTAAAGCGCCCCTGTCCCCATGTGCTCGCAGCAGAGGCGAACGCATACGCAAGTCCCGCCCACATATGAAAACGGTGTTCAAATCACACATGTGAGGTATCGCTGCGAACGTTAGAGAGAGAGCAATAATTCTAGCCCTAGATCTCCTCTGTAACTCAAAACATGTAACCAGTAAAACATTTTAAAAATGTCGCCTATGGGGATTTTTAAGTACCGAAGTTTGGCGCCATTCAACGGGTGTGTGCAATTTTGAAGCGTGGCATGTTGGGCATCCATTTACTTGGCGTAACTTCATATTTCACATTATGCAAAAAAAAAAAATGGGCTAACTTTAATGTTTTTTTTTTTTTTTTTTTTAAAAGCATGAAACTGTTCGAAAAATTGCTGCGCAAATACCCTGTGAGATAAAAAGTTGCAACGACCGCCATTGTATTCTCTAGGGTCTTTGCTAAAAAAAAACATATATAATGTTTGGGGGTTCTATGTCATTTTCTACCAACATTTTTTTTTTTTTAATTTTACATGTCAGAATTGGCCTGGATCGGAAGTGGTTAAAATCACCCCAAACGCAATACGATTTTGGTGCATTTGTTGTGTGCCAAAATGTGGAAAAATAGCGTAGTTGGCGCATTTGTTGTGCATAGTGAATAGGCTACCCTATGCGTTACGCATGGAAACGCACAAAAAAATGCATGCAGGAACATGCGTTTTCTGCTACACGTAGTGTGAATACAGCCTAAATCACTGCAGAGCGCAGTATGATCGCAGCCAATCAGAATGAAAAGAAAATCAGAATGAAAATGTCGCTGATCTGACTTCATGAAACAGAAACTTGCTCGCTGCACTTTACACATCCACATTGTTATGGAATAAGCCTTTGTAGATGGAAATCAGCATAGAGCAGGGAGGTCAGTAATAATATTTCCTAGCACTATTGTAAAGGGGGGGATCATGTATTGTCCATGGGAACAGCTGCAGCTGAGAAGGCTTAAAGGATCTCCGCTGCTCCGCCCCTCCTCCCCCTGCCAGCTGCTGTAATCAGTGGGACAGACAGGCAACAGGCGCTGGGGAGTGCAAGAAGGAAAGGAAGGAGGACTTGAATGCTTTGTGACATCCCCGTGTCACCATCCAGATACGTTTGCAGGTATTGTGCCATCGTGCCACTCATCACACCTCTTCCATGTGGCCCCTTTAATTGAGTTGGTGCCTTGGGTATCTTTCTGTGCATAGGACTGCATTGATCTTTGTGTTGTCTGAAATTGCTACAAGTTTCCCCCTTTGTTCTCTCATCTGATGTTGTTGCGTTTGTTTATTTTTATTTTTCTGTAATAGTCCAGCAATCCAATGTAAATGTTTATTTAATAGCATCTGTTTGTTTTAGTGTCTTCTTTATAAACTGATAACGTTTGGAAGTAATTATAACATTGCATTAACTGTCATTACCAAATGACTTTCTAGTTTTGTGTACGCTAATGGCTCATATGACTTGTATGTATGCCGCCCTATGGGAAGGCTGCTTTGCTTGCACAAGAAATCCTCTTAAGCATGGAGTTAAACCTGTTTCTGTAGAATGCCTCTATTGACATTAACGTTCCATATTTTTTTTTTTTTTTTTTTTTTTGCATATATATATATATATATATATATATATATATATATATATATATATATATATATATATATATATATATACACTTCCTGCTATAAAAACTGTTTCTCTGTAGGGAGAGATATATATATATATATATATATATATATATGAGAGAGAGAGATTGAGATATATATATATATATATATATATATATATATATATATATAGAGAGATATAAGAGAGAGAGAGAGAGATATTAAGAGAGAGAGAGAGATATTGAGAGAGAGAGAGAGATATTGAGAGAGAGAGAGAGAGATATTGAGAGAGATTTTAAGAGATATTGAGATATTGAGAGAGAGAGAGAGAGAGAGATTGAGAGACAGAGAGATATATTGAGATATATATATATATATATATATATATATATATATATATGAGATCTCTCTAGTGACTGATGAATGTACAATGTATATGTAAAGCGCTGCGTAAATTGGCGGCGCTATACAAGTACCAATAATAATCTAGTTGTAATGCTTGCGTGACCCAGTGTTGCTCAATTCCAGTCCTCAAGGCGCACCAACAGGTCATGTTTTCAGGATTTCCCTCGGATGAAACAGCTATGGTAATTACTAAGGCAGTGAAACTGATCAAATCACCTGCACAAAATAATGGAAAGCCTGAAAACATGACCTGTTGTTGTGCCTTGAGGACTAGAATTGAGAAACACTGGCGTGACCTTATCAAATCTGAATTGCAAAAAAAAGACCGATTATTAATTTTGAATGGGTTCTCAATGTACGTAGAAAGACAACATGGTGCCATGCTGTGGTGCACTGTAGTGGTCGGGCTATTATGGGTGCTATGTTTGTGGTTGGGGTGTCATTCTGGATGCACACTGCAATGCACTTTACCTTGCATAGTGGTAATGTGCGTTTTATAACGCAGGTTTATACCCCATTCAAACCTTAGCAATCTAAAGTGCGCTTTCCCAAGCATTTCTTTCTATAATAATAATAAATGTTATTTTATATAGCGCTTTACAAGGAAAACACAAGAAATACACAGGATAACATAAAGGGGGGGGGGGACTATTAAGTGAAAGCTTGAATGAGTTTAAAGATGACTCTCTGACGTTCTTAGGAAGTGAATTCTAGAGTTTTGGAGCTTAGCAGGAGAAGGCTCTGTCCTCCCATTGGGTGAAGGGGACACACGGTAAATCAGAATTTGGGGAGCGGAGGTTACAAGGGGGGAAGTAAGTTGAAAAAAGTTTAGAGAGGTAATGGGGTGCCAAGCCACGAAGAGCAAATTGATCTTAAAGTCTATGGTAAAGCTGACAGGTAGCCAGTGCAAGGACTCCAGGATAGGGGTAATATGATCGCTTGTACCAGACCTAGTTGGGATTCTGGTTGCAGAATTTTGAACACATTGAAGTGGATTTAGGTACACCAGTGAGTAGAGTATTGTAGTGGTCAAGTCAACGTCAATGTTCAATGTCAAGATTCCTATTAGGCCTCATTCACATGGGCATACCTATCCATACCCCCGTGCAACTATCCATCTTTACCCACACGGATGCACAGATGTTCTTTGCGTCCACATGCAGGTAGTCCTATTGGAGTGAAGTGGCTGCATGGCCACAGCTGCTGGTCCCAATTTGACGGTCGTCTGGGTATGTAACCTAGAACGGACGCCGTCTGAGTTTGGGGGGGACACACCCACACAACTGTTAGGCCCCTTTCACACTGAGGCGCTTTGCAGGCGCTAAAGTACTAAAAATAGCGCCTGCAAAGCGCCCTAAAAGAGCCGCTCAGTGCACTCTGATGTGAAAGCGCTGAGGGCTTTCACGCTGGAACGGTGCGCTGACAGGACGCTGAAAAAAGTCCTGCAAGCCGCATCTTTGGAGCGCTGTAAGAGCGGCGTATTTACCACTCCTAAAGCGCCCCTTCCCATTGAAAACAATGGGGGAGCGCAGCAGCGCTTTGCAGGCGGTTTTAACCCTTTTTCAGAAGCTAGCGGGGGTTAAAACTGCCCCGCTAGTGGCCGAAAAGCGTTGCTAAAACGACGGCAAAGCGCTGCGAAATATAGCGGCGCTTTACCCCCAGCGCCTCAGTGTGAAAGTAGCCTAAAGGCCTTTTCACATGGGTTGTTCCGATCAGGTCCATCTGCCAGTTTTTACGGCGGACCTGATCAGACCCTCCAGTCTCTTCTATGGAGCGGGCGATGTCAGCAGGCACATGTCCGCTGACACCCGCCGCTATCTGATCTGATCCTGCCCACAAAACCAGATGGATGATGGTCCTGTACTTCTCATTTAGGCTAGTGTACTTTTCGGGAAGACATGTTAGATCTGCAAAATCTTCAAAAAGACTTTATTCCAGTTGAGGTTTTTTTATTTTTTTTATTAGTAATAGATGGGCCCTGGAGTATCGTTTTTATTTCTTTTAGCGCCATTCCACAGACACGTTTCCCTGCAGGGCATGTGCATAACATTTTGGTCAAGAACATCAACAATTCCATGGACAAACCCAGACATGTTTTGGTATGGTCAGTGTTTTCTGACAGCAGAAATGTGTAGACGTCATACAGTCATCACACTAATTGGTTGCTGTTCAGAGAACTTATTCAAGGCTTATATAGCAAAGCCTGCACTCGTGGGATAACAATGGAGTTTGCAGTAACGTGGTAAACTCGCAGGCTGTAAACGTGACTTTTAACACCCCAGCAAAGTACCCCTCCGGTTTCTGGGTCTGAAAGGGTGTTGACCCAAATAGCAGAATACATATGTCTGCGACTCAAAAATTGCATGCTATGTTCAGGCCAATGAGAGAAAAAAAAAAGTAGTGCCTTCTGCAGCGTATTTTGTCAAATCTTTATTTTTTTTCAACTGTCTTTCTCCTGGATTTTAAGATTGAATTTTAACCTTTTGCCGACTCTTTTGACTGTCCTTTTTACTTATTTTTAAAGGCTTTTTTAACCGCTTCCGAACCAGCCGCCGCAGTTTTTCCTGCAGCAGGTTGACTCCCCTGCGCGAAACCACATAACTATACGTTGGCTTGCGGGGCCCGGATAGCAGGCGCGCGCAGCGGCTGCACAGCGGGGGGGGGGGCGATGCTCATGACCGATGGCCATGAGCGATCGTGAGCTGGAGACACAACATGTACGGGGGTGTGTAAACAAACACACACTTCACTGTTCTGTTTTGAGAGGAGTGACAGATCGTATGTTCCTATTAGCTAGCATCCACGATCTGTCACTTCCTGTAGTTAGTCCCTCCCCCTTCAGTTAGAATCACCTCCCAGGGAACACAGTTAACCCCTTCACCGCCCCCTGGTGTTAACCCCTTCACTGCCAGTGACATTTTTACAGTAATCATTGCATTTTTAATCGCACTGATCACTGTATTAATGCCAATAGTTCCAAAAATGTGTCAAAATTGTCCGATGTGTTCCGCCATAATGTTGCAGTCACGATAAAAATCGCAGATCGCTGCCTAGTAAAAAACTTTTTTTTAAAAAATGCTATTAATCTATCCCCTATTTTGTTGAAGCTATAACTTTTGCACAGACCAATCAATATACGCTTATTGCGATTTTTGGTGAAAAAAAAAATATATAGTAGAATACATATCGGCCTAAACTGAGGAAAATAAATGTTTTTTTATTTGTTTTTTTTTATAAATAAAAAAATTTGTTTGTTCTTTTGTTTGTTTTTTAAATTGTCGCTCTTTTTTGTTTATAGCGCAAAAAAAAAAAAAACGCAGAGGTGATCAAATACCCCCAAAAGAAAGCTCTATTTGTAGGAAAAAAAGACGTACATTTTTTGTTTGGGTGCAACGTTGCACGACCGCGCAATTGTTGGTTAAAACGACGCAGTGCCGAAACGCAAAAAGTGCTCTGGTCAGGAAGGGGGTAAAATCTTCCGGGGCTGAAGTGGTTAAGCAATATGGATGAGGTTTTGGGCGTCCTGTCGGTAATGTGAACCTTTCCTTTTCATGGAAGGTCAGCACAATTATTTTTTCTTTTTTTGGCCAAGTTGTTTATCCACACTAAAAGTACGAAGAGCTGTAATAATTGTCTTAAAGGGGAACTTCACTTTTTTGTGGGGAAAAAAATAGCAAATTAAAAAAAAAAAATTATATAGTCATATTGTGATTGAGTGTTATTAAAAATGACCTTTCCTTTTCAATCTGCAGCTCTGTTTTATTTTATTTATTTATTTTTTCTGTAAAATGCAATGCAATATGGCTACCTGGATGCGTTTTGTGCACAGAATGCTCCCTAGAAACATAATTTCCGGCTTGTGTGAGTGGCTCACTGATTTTCCCAGAAGTCTGCACCAAGATACAAGTCAGATATCAGGCATCCCCTGCAACAAACATGTCATTTTTGGTGAGATACTCCCAATATTCAATCACGTCTAAAGGGATGCAGACCCTACAACTTTACACATTAGAGCCCTGCAGGTGCAGCAGCTAACTGATAATTATGAAACCACTCCTGTTAGATTCACTTACAACATGGACACAGACAAACACACACAGGGATTTCTCCAGAATAATAAAAGGTAGTAAACTGCAACAATGTTTGTTAAAATCCTTGCAAAGTACTTGGATCACCCAGAGGGGGATGTTTTTTTTTTTTGTTTTTTTTTAACCACTTGCCGACCATATTACTTGCATATATTAGGGCAAATTGGCACTGCTGCGCCGGATCATGTACATGATCGAACACTACCGGGTAGGGGGCGTGCATGCGGCCTCTTACTGCTGTGATTGTACACAGCGGGAGCTGATTGGCGGGTATCGCAGACTCGATGTCCACTTTCAACCACTGATCCTTTGGTACAGAGAGAGAACGGCGGTCTGCCTATGTAAACAAGGTAGATTGTTGTTTCATCAGTAGGGAAGGCATGGATCCTGTGTCCCTGCAAAGCAGAGACAGGGATCCATACCTTTCCCTAGCAAAAGCACCTCCCACACAGTACACAAATCACTATCTAGGCACACAGTTGACCCTTTGAGCACCCCTGATGTTAACCCCTTCCCAGCCAGTGTCAATAATACAGTGACCGTGCATGTTTTTAGTACTGATCACTGTATTGGTGTCACTGGTCCCCAAAAAGTGTCAAAAGTATCAGTTAGGCCCCTTTCACACTGGGGCGGGAGCCGCGGCGACGGTAACCGTCGTTTTAGCCGCGGTATTCGGAAAACCCGAAAAAGGGTTAAAACCCCCCCGAAAAAGGGTTAAAATGGCGGTGCTTTGCGGCGGTATGTCTGATTGAAATCAATGGGTAGGAGCGGTACGGGAGCGGCTCCAAAGATGCTGTTAGAAGGACTTTTTTTTACCGTCCTGGTAGCGCACCGCTCCAGTGTGAAAGCCCGCCGGCTTTCACACTGGAGTGAGTGGGGCCGTTTTTTTCAGGCGCTGTACAGGCGCTATTTTTAGCGCTGTACCGCCTGAAAAACGCCCCAGTGTGAAAGGGGCCTTAGTGTCTGATTTTGTCCGGCTCAATATCGCAGTCCCACTATAAGTTGCTGATCACCATTATTACTAGTAAACGAAACAAAAAAATATCCCAGATGCTATAACTTTTGAGCAAACCAATCCATATACGCTTATTGGAATTTTATTTTATTTTTTTTAACCACAAATATGTAGCAGAATACATATTGGCTTGATGAAGAAATTGTTAAAAAAATCAATTATTGGATGTTCTTTATAACTGAAAGCAAAATTGTCGGTAATTTTTTGTTTATAGCGCAAAAAATAAAAACTGCAAAGGTGATCAAATATCACATAGTGTCGCAAGACCGTGCAGTTGTCAGGTAAAGTAACGTGCTGTAGTAATGCAAAAAATGGCCTGGTCATGAAGAGGGGTAAATCTTCTGGAGGGAAAGTGCTTAAAGAGGTGGTCCACCCGATTTTTTTTTTTTTTTTTTTTTTTTTTTTTTTTTTAATTCAGCAGCTACAAATACTGCAGCTGCTGACTTTTAATAAATGGACACTTACCTGTTCCAGGTTCCAGCGATGTCAGCAGAAGATCGCTCATCTCTATGCTGCCCCGCCGCCATCCTCTGTCAGGGAATCAGGAAGTGAAGCTTGCGGCTTCACTGCCCGGTTCCCTACTGCGCATGCGCGAGTCGCGCTGTGCGTCTTTATTGGTCCCCGTTGTGTCCTGGGAACTGTGTGTTTCCCAAGACACAACGGGAACCCTTTGGATATGGGCGGGCATCCTCAGATAGGGGCGGGGCAGCTAGTCCCGGAAGTGGGTGCAGATACCTGTATCATACAGATATCTGCACCCCCCTGAAAGGTGCCAATTGTGGCACCAGAGGGGGGGGGGGAGGAATCTGATAAGCGGAAGTTCCACTTTAGGGTGGAGCTCCGCTTTGAAGTGCCATTGAATGTAATTGACTATAAAAAATAGAGCCTGTATACTTTTATTTTTTTTGTATACTTTTAATCTGAATTTGTTATGCTGATTTACACTTTTATTCCCATGAGGTGTTATAGAATTTTCTAAACTTCTTTTTCTTTTTTTATGACTAATTTTCTTCAACCCACCAATGTGCACCCCAAACAGTTTTCCATGTACTGTTCTATACACACGTAACTGTTATTTTACTGTTCCATTATAGAAATTGCTATTAATTTTTTACTATGCCTATTCCTTTTTTTGAATAAAATCCCCTGTTAAGACTTGTTTAAACCATTGTCTTCTGATACTCTGTTCATGCAGTTAGTTTGACATTATTTCTTGGGCATTTTGTGGGCAGAAGACATAAAGTTTTTTCTTTTCTACACTGCTGTTAAACTCTTGCCATACATCAGTATGTGTACAGGCATATTTTTCAAAACCTAAAATTTTATGTTTTGAAAAATATACCTGGATGCACTCGCATATTGAATTTTTTTTTTTTTTTTTGTAACTTGAACTTTAATAGCATCCCATTCTTAGTCCGTAGGGTTCAATATTGAGTTGGCCCACCCTTTGTAGCTATAACAGCTTCAACTCTTCTGGGAAGGCTGTGCACAAGGTTTAGTTGTGTGTCTATGGGAATGTTTGACCATTCTTCCAGAAGAGCATTTGTGAGGTCAGGCACTGATGTGGATGAGAAGGCCTGGCTTGCAGTCTCCGCTCTTATTCATTCCAAAGGCGTTCTTTACACTGGGGCCGCATTGATGCTAAAGTGCTGCTCATTTTAGTGGTGCTTTAGCGCTGTTAAAGTGGAGCTTTTTGGCCACTAGCAGGGCTCTTTTAACTCCAATGAAGGGGTTAAAAGCGCCCGTGTTGCGGCACTTTTTAAGCGCTTTGCCATTCATTTCAATTGGCAGGGCATTTTTGGAGCACTAAATACAGCGCTCCCAAACTGCCCGAAAGATGCTGCTTGCAGGACTTTTCCTAATGTCCCACAAGCACACCGCCCCAGTGTGAAGTCACACTGAAATGAATGGGAGGCGGTTTTCAGGCGCTTTACAGTGGGACTGCAATGTCGCAGTCCCACTAAAAAATGCAGATCACCACAATTACTAGTAAAAAAATAATTAAAAATGCCATAAATCTATCCCCTATTTTGTAGACGCTATAACTCTTGCGCAAACCAATCAATATATGCTTTTTGCAATATTTTTTTGGGGGAAAAAAATGTAGAAGAATACATATTGGCCTAAACTGATGAAGAATTGTTTTTTTTTTATTTTTTTTTTTTTTTATTTGGGATATTTATTATGGCACAAAGTAACAAATATTTGTTTTTTCAAAATTGTTGCTCTTTTTTTGTTTATAGCGCAAAAAATTCAAAACGCAGAGGTGATCAAATACCACCAAAAGAAAGCTCTATTTGTGGGGAAAAAAAAAATTTGTTTTGGGTACAACATCGCACAATTGCGCAATTGTCAGTTAAAGCGACGCAGTGCCGTATCGCAAAAAATGGCCTTCCGCTCCTTAAGTGGTTAAACCTTGATAAAAGGGGTCTTTTCAAGCAGGTGTAGGTTGACCTTCCTACACAGATGGGGCTGACGCAACCACCTGGCTAGGAGAGTGGCGGACAGGAGTAAGATCCTTTTCACACTGGGGCGCTTTGCGGGCGCTACATCGCTAAAAATAGTGCTTGCAAAGTGCCCTGAAACAGCCGCTGCTGTGTCTCCAGTTTGAACGACTCGAGGCCTTTCGCACTGGAGCAGTGCGCTTGCAGGACGGTCAAAAAAGTCCTGCACGCCGCATCTTTGGAGCGCTGTAGGAGTGGTGTATTTACTGCTCCTAAAGCGCCCCTTCCCATTGAAAACAATAGGGCAGTGCTGCAAACCCGCAGCAGCGTTTTGCGGGCGGTTTTAACCCTTATTCAGACGCTAGCGGGGGTTAAAACCGCACCGCTAGCGGCCGAATAGCGCCGCTAAATATAGCGGCGCTTTACCGCCAGTGCCCGCAACGTTTCAGTGTGAAAATAGCCTAATGCACATTCATCTTAGGCTTCTGGATGACCCCCCGTGGTCAACTTTAGTGAGGGAAGTGCTTGTATAGGTCACTTTGTGCTACGTATTTTTCGCTGCTTACTGTCTACTTGCTGCCTCCTGTGCCAGGTGCTGTTGGTCTCCAAACATCACTCCCTGCAAGTACTGTAAATTCATCTGTGAGTGTTACCTGCAGTTCTGAATTGCAGCACAGACACTGTTACGGCAGGGCTCGACAATCCCCGGGCGCCAGGGCGACTAGAATTAGTGACCTGGCGCCCGGGGCAGCACATCTGTGGTATCCTGTCTCCTCGTGCTGTCAGGGCGAGGAAAAAAAATAGCCGATTACCGCCTGTGTTGACATCACGTGATCAGCTGTCATTGGCTGACAGCTGATCACGTGGTAAGGGGTCGGGATCGACCCCTTACTCGGATCGGTGATCCAGCGAGTCTCACAGACTCGCTGATCACAGAGCAGGGGGCACACAGGCCGCTCGTACAGGGGACAACGTCATAGGACGTCGTCCCGGCAAAGCAGAAAGACGGCTACAGCGCGGATCTCAAGAAGTTAAAAAAAAAAAAAAAACCTGGCTCCTAACTCCTTTTTAGCTGGTTCCTAGATTCCAAGCAAATTTGTCAAGCCCTGTGTTGCAGTATGTTGGAATGTTCTTGACAATACAATTCCTGCAACTCCAAGCACTATGCGTGTCATTCTTTCCCCCGGGGGTGCCTACCACCTGGCCCCCCCACAGCCTGAAATGGGATGGCTTTTTAAACCAAAAGGCCAATAAATTATCTGGGCTGTAAATTAACTTTGCTTTTCCTACAATTTACAAAGCACCGGGCAATACATTCAAGTTTTAATGGCTCATAGTAATAACCCCCCCCCCCCCCCCCCCCCCAGCTACTCCATTACTTCTGCTATGTTGAGGATAACAGGAGGCCAATATCAAGACTTTGGTAGTCAAGTTGTATGTATCAAAACCTAAAAAAAAGTTTTACTGTTAATTATACTTTGTGTGGATGTCTGAGTATACCATACTGTCAGGGAATTTTGTAGCTTTTTAACCACTTCCCGTCCGGCGCACGCTGTACGTCGGCAGAATGGCACGGACAGGCAAAAGTCCGCCATAATATCGCAGTCACAATAAAAATCGCTGATTGCCGCCATTACTAGTTAAAAAAAAAAATCATTATTAATAAAAATGCTATAAAACTATCCCCTATTTTGTAAACGCTATAACTTCTGCGCAAACAAATCAATAATCGTGAATTGCGTTTTTTTTTTTTTTACCAAAAATATGTAGAAGAATACGTATCGGCCTAAACTGAGGGGGAAAAAACTTTTTTTTTTTTATATATTTTTGGGGGATATTTATTATAGCAAAAAGTAAGAAATATTGCTTTTTTTTTCAAAATTTTTGCTGTATTTCTGTTTATAGCGCAAAAAATTAAAACAGCAGAGGCGATCAAATACCACCAAAAGAAAGCTCTATTTGTGGGAAAAAAAGGACGTCAATTTTGTTTGGGAGCCACGTCGCACGACCGCGCAATTGTCAGTTAAAGCGACGCAGTACCGAATCGCAAAAAGTGGTCTGGTCTTAAGCCAGCAAAATGGTCCGGTCTGAAAGTGGTTAAACTATTCTGCGCTCTGTGCATTATGATTAATAGTAACTCCGAGGACATGCCCCTTCCTAGTGCCTTGTGTCACTGTGACCTAGAGCTGTAATCTTTAGAAGTTTGGTTGGCTCTTTTACAGCCAGGATGATATCTGCCTGAAGATCTTATGCTTTGCCTGTGCCTGCACGAGTTTCCTGCAGATGGTCTGATTTCCTCCCACAATCCAGACCTTGTTTTGTGCACTGGTGCGCAGTCATGTTGGAACAGGAAGGAGTCATCCCCAAACTGTTACCACAAAGTTGGGAGCATGAAATTGTCCAAAATGTCTTGGTATGCTGACGCCTTAAGAATTCCCTTCACTGAAACTAAGGGGCCAAGCCCAACCCCTGAAAAACAATCCCACGCCATGATCCCCCCCCACCAAATGATTTTGACCAGTGCACAAAGCAAGGTCTGTAAGGACATGGATGAGCGAGTTTGGGGTGGAGGAACTTGACTGGCTAGACCTCAACCCGATAGAACACCTTTGGCATGAATTAGAGCGGAGGCTGTGAGCCAGGCCTTCTCATCCAACATCAGTGCCTGACCTCACAAATGCGCTTCTGGAAGAATGATCAAACATTCCCATACACACTCCTAAACCTTATGGACGGCCTTCCAAGAAGAGTTGAAGCTGTTATAGCTGCAAAGGGTGGGCCAACTCAATATATTAAACCCTACGGACTAAGGCGCCATGTGCGTGTAAAGGCAGGCGTCCCAATACTTTTGGTAATAGTGTATTTAGGAGAAGGTCCACACCTCCATATAGACCTTGAGGGGTATACAATGCAGGAGCCTGTGCATTGCACTTGTGTTGAATCAGTCGCGGTTGCAATGCTCTGCAGGTTTGAATGCAAATATTTAATTAATCTACTTTTATTTTTATTTTTTTATGTGGGTACATTTTTGCAAATGATGGCCTTTAACCATAGAAAAAGTTAAAGGCCAAGAGAAAAATATAGATTCATAAAAAATTAATAAAAATATTACTAGATTTCTTAACCACATAAAGTACCAGAATGCATTATTTTTCATTATAGGGCTTTCAATTGGCTCAGTTTATAACTGGAGCTATATAAACAGTCATGGAAAGGTTGTAAGTCTTATGCCCCGTACACACGGTCGGAAATTCCAACGGAAAATGTCTGATCCGACCATGTCAGACGAAAAAAATCTGAGAACCTGCTCCCAAATTTTCGGACAACAAAATCCGATCAGACTTTTTCCGATCGTGTGTCGAGAATTCCGACGGACAAAGTGCCACGCATGCTCAGATCAAATTACGAGACCAAACCTATTGGCTACTAGCCTCTACGTAGTTCCGTCGTATGCAACAAACGTCGCCATGTTCAGGATGATCACATTTTCCGACAACTTTGACCGACCCTGTGTATGCAACACCAGTGTCGGACAAAATCCGTCAGATTTTGTGGTCAGAATTTCCGACCGTGTGTACGGGGGCTAAGAGTTGCTTAACCGCTTAAGGACCGCTTCACGCCGATATACGTCAGCAGAATGGCACGGCTGGGCACACCTTTAAGAGCCCAACCGTTGGTCGCGTGCGCCGCTGCCGGCCCGGTCCTGAGCTCTGTGACCGCGGCCACGGGACCAGCGGACTCGATCGCCGCTGGTGTCCCGTGATCGGGTCACAGAGCTGAAGAACGGGGAGAGGTCTGTGTAAACAAACCTCTTCCCGTGCTTCCTAGCGTGACTGACACTGATCGACTGTTCCCTGTCATCTGGAAAGCCGATCAGTGATGTCAGACGCAAATCCACGCCCCCCTACAGTAAAAAAAAAAAAAACACACACTTAACCCCTCCCCGCCCCCTAGTGGTTAACTCCTTCATTGACCGTGTCATTTACACAGGAATCAGTGCATTTAAAAAGCACTGATTGCTGTATAAATGACAATGGTCCCAAAAAATGTGTCAAAAATGTCCGATGTGTCCGCCATAATGTCGCAGTCACAATAAAAAATCGCTGATCGCCGCCATTACTAGTAAAAAAAAAAAAAATATTAATAAAAATGCTATAACACTATCCTCAATTTTCTAAACGCTATAACTTTTGCGCAAACCAATCAATAATCGCTAATTGCGATTTTTTTTTTTATTTTTTTTTTTACCAAAAATATGTAGAAGAAAACGTATCGGCCTAAGCAGAGGAAAACATTTTTTTGGATATATTTTTGGGGGATATTTATTATAGCAAAAAGTTAAAAATATTGCATTTTTTTTTTTCAAAATTGTCGCTCTATTTTTGTTTATATGGCAAAAAATAACCGCAGGGGCGATCAAATACCACCAAAAGAAAGCTCTGTTTGTGGGGAAAAAAAGGACGCCAATTTTGTTTGGGAGCCATGTCGCAGGACCGCGCAATCGTCAGTTAAAGCGACGCAGTGCCGAATCGCAAAAAGGGCCTGGTCCTTTGGCTGCCAATTGGTCCGGGGCTTAAGTGGTTAATGGAGTCCTCCATGTTACTCCTCAGATGGGTCATAAGCAGTTGACAAATTGTGTTTTTCATACTTCTTGGATGTAGCTGGAGCAGAAAGAAGACTCATGCTGTGCCCCTTCTGCTTATCATAACAAAGTGAACAGAGATTTGCCTGAGTTTCATAATGTGAGCAAATAGGACACAGAAACAAAGCAGAATTGACTGACGCACCAATCGCTCACACATCAGTACCCTGTTGTATGGAGTACCATGCACAGATGGGCTGAGCTACTACATACTGAAATGATGAATGCATATTCATGAGTTATGTAAATACAGCTAAGATGGCAGCACTCAGTGAATTAAGATGCTTAAGACAAATGCAGCCCAAGTAAAGCAGAAAAAAATACTTGGTAAGAAGTAAAAAGTAGAATATTATTTTAAAAAGAGCCGGTGCTGAAAAAACAAGTTTAAAAAAAAAAAAAAAAAAAAAATATTTCCTTACAAAGTCAAAGCAGTGACTCTGCGGTTCAGTGCCAAGTACCCTCACGTGTGTAATTATTTGCCCATCTACTCTCACTTGTTTGGTGTCTCTCCTTTTCCAACACTGCGGCCTCTGACTGCAGTCACTCCTCAGCATTCGACACTTTGGCAAGTGCCAGATTTGTGTCCCCCTGTTAGTGGTGCGATCTGCTGGCCCCCATGCCATGCTATTACCTTTTTGTACCACCTCCCCCTCCCTTTAGAATGTAAGCTCTACCAGCAGGGCCCTTTTGTATTGAACTGTACTGTAACTGTGTTGCCCCCCCCCCCCCCCCCTATACATTGTAAAGCGCTGCATAAACTGTTGGCACTATATAAATCGTGTATAATAATAATAATCACTACAAGACACAGTAGTTCTGTAGGAACAAGTGGGAGGAACCACAGAATTGAGCCAAAATCCCAACACCCAGATTAGAATTTTTTATTTATTTTTTGTTTTTTTATCATCTTCAAATTTTTTTACATTTTGGAGAAGGAGACTTGGAACTCGTCTTTACTGCTGCCTGTGTCTTCCTTTTCGCTGCAGCACATTCTCCCCTGGACATCTAGGCAACAATGACCTATGGTCACAAAATGGTTAAAATTACCACCACTTTTTATTAAATAAAGTGGAAGAAATTGCGGCTTTGTATTGTTAAAGAGACCTACTATTTTCTCCTGCAATAAATGCGTTTTCTCTTCCTTTAGAACAGGGGTCTCCAAACATTCTAAACAAAGGGCCAGTTTATTGTCCTTAAGCCCCCGTTCACACCTATGCGAATTAGATGCGGCTTACACCGCATCCAATTCGCAGAACATTTCAAAATACATTAATTTTAATAAAGGCTGGTTCACATATCTGCGGTGCATTCGCATTGCAGGAAAAACGTGTGCGTTTTTTGGGCAGTGCGGTCCGGCTCAGGTGCGAATTCAGGCCCATTATCTTCTATGGGCACACATCTGATTCGCAGATGCATTCCGTTCTGAACACAAATTCTCTCCTTCTCCTCACTACACCCCCCTCCCCCCCCTCTCCCCTCCCTCTCCCTGCTCACTGATCCGCAGCTAAAACGCAGAGGAACCTCTGAACAACTGACTTTTTGGTGCGCAGTTAAGCCGGACATTCAATTCACAACGCACTGGTGTGAACGCGGGCTAAGACTCTAGGTGGGCTGGACTTTGACCAGCGGGAGTGTAAATTTTCCTGGCCTCAGTTGGAGTAAGCTTTGCCAGATTTTGGTATTGGGGGAAGGAATAGGACCCCATTTTTGGTGTCGGTGGGAGATATGGTGCCCCATTGTTGGTGTCAGGTGGCAGAATAGTGTCTCATATCAGTGGGAGGAATAGCGCCCCAAGGGCCTGAAAAAGGCAAGCAGAGGTCCACATCCGGCCGCAGTTTGGAGACCACTGCTTTAGAACAATGGTCTATAAACTGCGGCCCAGGTGTGACCCTTATAATTATCTTATTTTCTCTTCGCTTCTTCCAGGACAGCCATGAGACCTAGGGCTCCTCCTACCAGACCGTACTTCCTTCAATCTCTAGGCTGGTTAATAAACAGAGATTTCATCTCCAAATACGGAAAGGTTTCTTCACAGTAAGAGCTGTGAAAATTTGGAATAGACTCTCTCCAGAGGTGGTTCTGGCCAGCTCAGTAGATTGCATTAAAGGCCTGGATTATTTCCTAAATGCACACAATATAACTGGGTACTAACATTTTATAGGTAAAGTTGATCCAGGGAAAAGCCTCTTGGGGGTCAGGAAGGAATTTTTTCCTCTGCTGTAGCAAATTGGATGATGCTTGCTTTGCCGGGTCTTTTTTTTTGCCTTCCTCTGGATCAACTGTGGGTACATGTTAAGCCTAAAGCCTCATACACACGATCGGACCTTGGACCAACGTTCCCGTGGATTTTTGTACAAAGGGCGTTGGCCCCAAGTTGGTATTGCATACACACGATCAGACTTTTTAGGCAACAAACATGACGTAGTGACGTTTCAACGTACTGACGACACTTCAAAAGAGGACGTTCGAATACTCCAGCGCCACCTTTGGTCAACTTCTATATTGTTGTCTGATCTTTTGCATTGGTTCTGAGCATGCGTGTTTTGTACTTTGTACAAAAGTCTGATGGTTTTGTGTACATCAGACTTTTGTTGGCAGAAAGTTGGTCTGTTCACACAGCCAACAAAAGTCTGATGAAAACTGAAAAAGTTGGTCCGATGGAGCGTACACACGGTCGGATGTTGGTCCAAAACAGCTAATTTGCATGTTTGTTGTCAAAAAGTCCAATCGTGTGTACGGGCCTTTTAGCCTTTTTTTTTTTTTTTTTTGCTTTTTCTTGGGCATGGAGTTTCCCTTAAAATCTATACGAGACCTGGCATTCTGTCCTAGGGTTCCTCTTAAAGGGTAAGTTCACCTTTTTGTACACTTTTTTTTTTTTTTTTATTCCAACTCCCCTATGCACCATTATAGCCTTCATGTACTTTTTTTGTCAAAATATCAAACTATATATACACTATGCAATCTGATTTGTATATTGTGTATTTAGTGAGAAGGGTGATCACTGATTGCATTTCATTTAAAAAAAAACGTGCACATGGAAATGGGAGGGTGGATGATGCAGAGTGTGTGCTAAAAAGCACTTTGCGCTGTGATTGGCTAAAGCATACAGGTCAGGTGCATGCTTTGACCAATCAGCAGCCATCGTGAACTTGTATTGCACTGCAAACTTCCCACGAGTGCCCCATTAGTTTGTTCAACGAACAAACACCCGATGTTTGAGATGAACTTGCATTCGACTCAAACATCGGCCCATCCATATGTAAAAGTAATCTCCAACCAAATCTGTAGCTGAACAGTAACAAGGCATAAATAGAGCAACTGTACAATCTGTCCCCTTTTTGTTAACATTCAGTGTAAATTTTATTTTGTGGTCAGTAGAAATCACCACTTTTTAAATGAGCAGTCTTTTGAAATGATTGGCTTTACATTGGTGGTTGGTGGCATGCTCTTCCTTTTTACATTGGTGGTTGGTGGCATGCTCTTCCTTTTTACATTGGGGGTTGGTGGCATGATCCTCTCTTTACATTGAGGGTTAGTATAAAAATTCCCACTTACATTGGCAGTTTGCAGAAATGCCCTCTGTTCTATTGGCAGTTGTCGGGAATTCCCCCTTTTACATTGGCGATTGGTGAAAAAGCCCCTCCATCAGCATACCACCCTGATATCAGCCGCTACAGTTTTTTTATGCTATTTTAGAGTGGCGCCCTGACGCGCCATGCAAATGTGAGTACCCTGCAAGGAATTTTTTTACTGTGTTGAGAATAAAAGTTTTAATATACTACACTATGAAGTCCTCCTTTTTCTATTGGTATTACTGAGGCAAAAAGGGACTCCATTACCATATTGAAGCACAGAGTGAGGCCACCACAGGAATCTGGATTTACCACTGAACCATTTACAGGTTCCAATGCGTGTATTGACCAAGCCCTAATCAGCAAGGTCACACGCTCTAAGGTGAGCGGCCATTGCCTGGGGGGAACACCTGAGTGCACACGCAGCACCTTAATATTGGATTGATATCACAGCAACCACTGAATCGCATGGATTACATTGGAGCACTTTTGAACTTTTTTTGATTGCACAGCACATTGTAGCACTTTTTTATCAGGGGACCCATGGCTGCAAATGGGCACAGTGAGGCATGCAAATTGGTACAGTGAGGCTGCAAATGGGCATCGTTGACCCTCTATTCCACTTACAGTAGCTGCGCATTTCTCACCCTAGGCTTATACTCAAATCCATACGTTTCTCCATTTTTTTTGTGGTAAAACTATGTGCCTTGGCTTAAATTCGGGTCGGCTTGTACTCGCGTATATACGGTATATAATGTTGTTTTTTTTTTTTTATATATATATATATATATATATATATATATATATATATATAATACAAAAAGAAAATTGCGCTGGACTTAAACTAAATAAACTACGTAGAAGCAGCAACCTGAATGTGATAAGCAAATGGAAAAATTGAAACGAGAGGTTGCGCTAAATACTAAACATTGTGTGTGCTAATAATTAACAATAAAAATTAAATATAATAGTGTCTCACTCAATACAGGTAGACAAAGTGACTGGAAAGAGAATGAAACTAACATATGTCCATGATGGACAAAAACCAGTCAGATAGCCCAACAAGTATTGATACAAATAATATAAATAACTGTCAAAATGTTCAAGTGAGCGTATTTTTTTTTAAATCAAAAAGGTTTTTATTTAACATTAAACATAACACAACAGTTTCCATTATGCATAAAGTTTTTCCCAACAAATTGGTGTCATACGATCGTAACATACACATTTCACACTTTGGCATTGCCTACTAGCCTGTACAGGTTGCTTACGTACACATATGCGGTACAGTTTATGAACATTGCAACAGTCTTGATATGACTAGTTCCCTGGGGCTCAAACCTGGGGTATCGAGCCATTTAGACCATATATTTTCGAACCTGTTTGGGCTACCTCTGTGCTGATATATATACTTCTCCATTCGGAGTGTGTTCCCCATGTGGGCTATCCAGGATGCAACTGTCGGTGGCCGTATTGACTTCCATCCCATCAATATTAGCTTTCTGGCTTGGAATAATGCTCTAGTTACTGCTATTCTGATTGGTTCCTCTGGGATTATATCCTCAAGGACCCCCAGCAAACAGCACAGGGGGTCCATGGGGATTGTTGTCTGAAACACTCCATTAAGTATGTTCACCACTTCATTCCAGTATCTATGGAGTTTTGGGCATCTCCATAAGAGGTGTATGAGGTCACCGTTTTGTCTCCTGCATCGGTTACAAAGTGGGTCAGGCAATCTACCCATTTTATACAGTTTGGTCGGGGTATAATGGACTCTTAGTAGAATGTATAACTGGGAGACTTTCTGCGCTACATTGAGGGAACAGCTAGTTACCGACTGCATAGCTTCTATCCATTGATCTCCTGATATTTGACCCAGGTCCCTCTCCCACATGCCCTCCGCTCTGCTCGGGAATGTCCTCAAGTGTTGTGTTAATAGCATTTGGTAACACTGGGAGATAAACCCCTTAGTTTCGGTACTTGCCTTCATCACCTGGAACACTGGAGTGCGTGACTGTGTCCACTCCACCGCATTCCCCTGTGCCCTGACTGCATGCTGTAATTGTATGTAGTAGTATTGCATATTGACAGGTAGGTTAAATCTCACTCGCAGTTCCTGGAAGGACAGTAATTTTACCATTTTCAAATATGTGGGACAGTAGGGACACCCCCCATGCGCGCCATCTGGGTCCCTGTTGTTGTAGCTTAACCAACTCCACATAGGACTTATTATCCCATATTGGGCTGTACTCCGTGAATCCTTGCACCCCCTGAAACTGTCTGCTCTTGTTCCATACCTTTTGTACCAGTGAAAGCGTCGGGGTTTGTTTGTTGGATTTCGAGAACATTTGTGCCTCCAGCCCTGTCGGTATGGTTTCTGCCCCCGTGGCCCTCAGCATCAGTTGCGCCGACGAGCCACCCGGGTTCTGGGACATGGAGCCGATCAAATGTTGTAGCTGGGCCGCTATGTAGTACAGCCAAGGGTTGGGTAGTGCCAGCCCTCCGCTGTCCTTTGGTTGTTGCAGCTGTTCCAGACGTATTCGGGGGGGGGGTCTATTGTGCCATAGAAGTCTTCTAAAGAGAGTGTTTACTATTCTAAAGATTTTTAAGTGTATTACCACTGGGGAGTTGTGAAGGAAGTAAAGCAACTGGGGCATTAGTATCATTTTTATTAGGTTGGCCTTTCCTGCAAGTGACATTTTAAGGGCATTCCAGGTGTTAATTTTGTCTCTAAATCTGGACAGTAAGGGGTGTATGTTGAGATTGCAGTAGTCCCCAAGCCTGGGCGACACCTGCACTCCCAGGTACTTGAAGCTGCTCACCACCGGGATGGGGCAGGAGTCGGGGAGAGCCACCTCCCCACCCCCGTCCAATACCATCAACGCTGATTTTGACCAGTTTATGGTTAGCCCGGAGAAGTGCCCAAATTTCTTTATGACAGACATGACCCCGGGGAGGGATTGTGAAGGGTTTTCCAGAAAAAGCATCATGTCATCAGCATATAACATGATTTTTTCCTGTATCGTGCCATATTGGAACCCCTGGATGCAGCTACTTGCCCGCACCAGGGCTGCCAGTGGCTCCACGGCTATCGCAAACAGCAGTGGGGACAGCGGGCATCCCTGCCGAGTCCCCCTGCCGAGAGCGAAGACAGGGGACATCCTGTCGGCCATCCTAATAGTCGCTTGTGGCGATGTGTATAGCAACTTCACCCATGCTATAAATCTCTCTCCAAAGCCAAACTTTTCTAGTGTTGCCCATAGGTACCGCCAGCTGACGCTATCAAATGCTTTATTGGCATCCAGGGACAAGAGAGCCCTGTGTCCCCCTTTTTCCGTTTGCAATTGCATATTGAGAAACAGTCGTCTCAGGTTCGTGGCTGTAGATTTCTGTGGCATAAAGCCAGCCTGATCTTGGTGGACAATGCTAGTTATTATCCCGTTGACCCTGAGCGCCAGCACTTTGGCTAGTAGTTTTACATCGCTCTGTAGCAAGGATATAGGTCTGTACGACCCAGGGTCGACCGGGTCCTTCCCTGGCTTCAGCAGTAATATTATATTAGCTCTAGACATAGAGTCCGGCAACTGCCCGCATTCTAGGGAGGCATTGAACACCTTCAGTAGTTCTGGCAGTAGTTGTTCTCCATAGTTGGTATATACCTCCTATAGGGAGACCATCCTCCCCTGGGGCCTTATGTGTGGGGAAAGAGCTGGCTGCCTCCTGTAGTTCCTCTAAAGTGATAGGGGCACTGATTTGTTCCCTTGCTACGGCAGGTAACCTGGGCAGTTCCATATCTGACATATACGTTTCTAATTCCTCGTCTGTGTAAGCATCTCTCGACTCATATAGGTTTTCGTAAAAAGATGCCAGCTCAGAGATAATGGCCTCGGGTGTGTTGACCACCTTGCCATTGGCGGCTCTAATAGCGCCAATAGCCGGGGAGTGCTGCTGGGACTTTGCTATTTTAGCCAGGAGTCTGCCTGTCTGTTCACCTTCCTCATAGAATGCGAGTTTCGTGAAAAAGCGTTTTTTGTCCGCCGTGGAGGATCTCAGGCGGTCCAGGGAGTCCTGGGCCGCCATCCATGCCTCCCTTGCCTGTTCAGTTGGATTGGTTACGTATGAGAGTTCCAGTTGCCTCACCTGATCCCCCACCTGGTCCATAAGGGCCGACGAATTGTGCTTAACTACTTGTATTTCTTCTATGAATATCCCCCTAAGGCACGCCTTTAGTGTCTCCCATTTTTGCAGTGGGTCAGTGTGATGTCTGTGCGTTTGAAGAAAGACTGCGATTTTATCATCTACCCTGTCTCGTGAGGTGAACAGTTTAAGCCAGAAGGCATTTAACTTCCATGGGGCCCTAGGTAGTGTGCTAGCCGGTCTGGTAGTCAGCCACAATCCCAGTGGGGAGTGGTCTGAGACTCCGCGTGGAAAGTATTCTACCTTGGAAGTGAGATTTACCATATTGGGGGTACCCATACAAAGATCTATGCGAGAGAGGGAGCCATGGGTTTTGGAGAAACAGGAGAACTGCTTACAGTGCGGGTTACGAACCCGCCATATGTCTACCCATCCAATTTCTTCTACCAGTCTGCTCAGAGCAGTTCCCCTGTTTCCCCTAGGGGGCATTACCGGAGGGTGTCTGTCCAGTTTGGGGTCTAAATAGCAATTGTAGTCCCCCATTATCGGTATTGGAATGTCTGGTTTATTTCCTAGGTAGGATATCAACACTTGTAGCACCTCTCTGGAGAATGGTGGAGGTATATAGATAAACGCTATAATCATGGTTATGGTATACAGTTTACAGTAGAGAAATATAAACCTCCCGTCAATGTCAATGAGGGAATCAAGTTCCTGATATACTAGCGTTTTGTGGATCAGTACACTCACGCCCCGCGAATAGGCGGTGTGAGTGGAGTGATACGCCTTCCCTACCCATGCATACTGCAGGTATCCAACAGTGTCCCTGGTTAAATGAGTTTCTTGTAGCCCCACAATGGCTGGGTGAAATTTCCGTAGCCCTGCTGAGATCATGGATCTTTTCAGTGGGTCATTTACCCCCCGGACATTCCAGGATATTAAAGGCGTAGAGGCCATCTTTTGTGTTCGAACATCATCCTGCATGTGCGGGGGGTGGTCCCACCCCTGGTTAACATTCTATCATCAGTACCTTTTATGCATCAACAATTCTACCCTTCTAAGCAGCAAGAATAAAAACGACATGACATATAGCAAAGTCAGGCAGCGCCATGTTTGTTGGCGTAGTTTGTGGAAACTGAGAAAATCCAAACAGCGCAACTGCGCCTTACGATTAGCTTTAAAACAAATAACTGATTGGTCGGTAAGTGGTGGGCATTGGTGCGCCAACGTGGCGTGTCTCTGGGTCACCCACCTGATAAGGAAGTCATAGCCTGTTACTTTCCATGTGCCAACAGGGCACAACCACTGAAGCCATGTAAACCATGGCAGCAGGTAGCCTTCCAGGGGCATACCAAAACTTGCTTCGTCCAAGCACATGTGTCCGCAAAGTGAAAACACTGCTTCTTGCGGAAACCCAGCTGCTGATAGCAAAAAAAACAATATAAAGGCCCTCTGGTGTTATCAATGAGAAGTATAGTTAGTCGCCATTATTCCTTGTGTGATAGTTTAACAGGTTATAGTCACCCTTCGTTGTCTTCCCTGGATCTTCTGCGTAGGCCTTGCTCGTTGTGATCCAGCCATTCCGCAGCATCTTGTGCGTTCTCAAAGAAGTGATTTTGGTCCCTGGCAGTGATGCAGAGCTTTGCCGGGTACAGCATGGCATAAGGCAGTTGGATTTTCTGAAGTCGCTTCTTGACATTCCCGAACTTGGATCTCCTGCGTTGTACCTCTGCCGAGAAATCGGGGTAGAAGGAGATTCTGGTACCATTGTAGTGCACGGCCCCTTTTTCCCTGGCCATCTTGAGGATCACTTCTCGGTCCCTGTAGTTCAGGAGCCTGGCCAGCATCGATCTCGGCGGGCCACCTGGAGGTAGGGGACGCGGCGGCACCCTGTTTGCCCTTTCCACCGTGTATTGGGGGGAGAAGGCGTCTTTGCCGAATTTTTCCTGCAGCCAGCCTTCCACAAAGGATGTGGGGTCCCTACCCTCCACCTTTTCTGGGAGCCCCACTATCCGGACGTTGTTTCGCCTTAGGCGGTTCTCAATTTCGTCTTGTCTGTCAAAGGCATGGCGCGAATGCTGGGCCGCCATTCTCACTTCCCTGTTTATATGGGGCATCTGGTCTTCTATGTCGCTCACCCTGCCCTCCACAGCCGTGGTGCGTTCTCTGATTTTCTGTATGTCATGTCTGAGAAATGATACCTTTTCCTCCAGTCCCCCAAATCTTTCTTTCAGTGCATCCACTGAGGCTGTGCATTTGTGTACTGCATACAATATCTCGCTGAGCGTGGGTTCTGGGGTGTCTGCTGACTGTCTGTCGTACAGGGCTGGTAAGGGGTCAGGTACAGACTCCATGGGCTCATGATCCATATCATGTACATCATTATTGTCCCCCTCAGACTGTGCTCTGGGTGCTGCGTGCCTCTGTGTGTCTGCTTGTAAAGGGTCATCAGGGCCAGGGAGCTTTCTGGTGTAATACAGCATGTCCCTAGGCTGCTCTTTAGTTTTGGGAGTCTTAGGTGGCTTACCCTGCTCCGTTTTCTTCTCCTGGCCTCGTGGGGCTTTGGGAGGATGAGACATCCAGGCGCCATCTTGTGAGTCCTGTGAGGTCGCAGCAGCGGCGTCTCCCTTGTTTCCTCTGGTCATCTTGCCCTGCTCGGTCGGTGCAAATAGGTCCAGGCGGCTTAGGGAACGATCCGGTGTCCGTTTTGGGTGGTTTCAGGCGGTTGGCACTGTGAGGGAAGGATCGTATGAGGGATCAACGGCGGGAGCTCCGTGGAACAGGTCTGTTCACATGCCGCGCTAGGCCACGCCCCTCAAGTGAGCGTATTAGTAACTCAACAAGTGATATGAAAAACGTCAAATGTGATAAACAAATGAATGGATTATCAGAGTGTCCAAGTGAGCTGGATGCTGACCCAGCAGATGATGAACAGCAAGTGATAAACAAAAATAAATAAAAAATATAGATCAAATTGAAATACAATTGTCCAAGTGAACTGAATGGTCAGCACGGCAGTGAGTGGCTTCCACGTGTTGAACCCGGTGACTTTGCAGTGATTCAGATAAAAGTGACAAGTGTTTGTGATAATCCCTCCACCAGAAAGATTGCAGGCTTACCAGACTGTAGAGGGGAACACGCATGTGGCTAATACCCAGCCAGGGCCTTGACTTCAGATGTAGCTCAATTCCACCCCTCACGATATCCAGGGAACTACTCACTTAAGATGTAGGTGAGCGTGAAGCTTGTCACTGGTGGTGATGGGTCTTTAACTTATGGGTAAAAGCCAGTTCAAGGATCTCCAGGAATAGGGGAGGTTATCCCAAATATAAAAAAGAGAAGGGGACACACCATGGGTGGAATCCGAGGGGTTTATTAAAATAAAAAGTGCCTATAGGCACAAAGAATGAAAAACAACAAATAAGGAATTTAAAATTTCAAAATTTGCGGCCGGCCGGCAGCAGTACCCGCCCGTGCTAAGGGACGTAAAGCGCGATGACGTCAGCACGTCGCTCCTCCCTACGCGTTTCGTCAGAGTGACGTAATCATGGGACACAGGCGGCGTACTGACGCACTGCTTATATACACAACAAAGAGCCTCGATCTGGATGGTAAATGTCAAACCATAGTCTCCATCTTGGAGGCTGGCAAATCGAGGAAGGATACCTTGATTGAGCAGGGCTTTTAATGCTTGGCTATATATATTAAAGTCTACACAATGCGTTTCCCATAAGGGGGCTCCCTAAAGAATTCCTTAGAAATTGCAAATGGATTAGGGATCCGCAGACAGAATGCAATGTTAACCCGTAGCTCAAATTAAAAGACTACATTAAAAAACTACCTTACCCGTCATTCTCCGCGGCATCACCAAGATACGCCCCCCGCCCTCCAACGGGAAGCAGGCGGATCAAAGTGAAAAAATTGAAAGGCAAAAACCAGAACGGTCTTCGCCATCCAATCCCGCGTCAGAAAGACAGGCAAATCGCAAAAAAGACGGTAGATAGGTACTGTCATCAATGAAAGTAAACCCCCAGTGGGATTTAAAATAAAAACAAAAAACAAAAGATCTATGGTAGTTCTCTCGCAAGAAAAACTCCACAGAGCTATCTGATCTCCCACAAACAGGGACCGGGGTAGGTGGGCAGCGATACAGTATCAAATAAGGGAAATGTCATATCTAGCATCCTCCCATCGTCCTGGTGCAGCAACGCCACAGGTCGACCGGGGGGGCGGGGTGGTATTTAAAGCTATAATTGGGGTGCCTATGAGTGACATTCTACCTATTGGAGATAGAGATCACAGGGCAGCAGAGACAAACCTGTACTAGCCTGTACTAGCCCATTAGCGTACTGGTGTCATAACTGGGGTACCTATGGGTGACATTCTACCTATTTATGAATAGAGATCCCAGAACAACAAAGAAAGGTCAACATTATCCTCAACATATACTAGCCCATTAAAGTGCTAGTATCGATTGATCGAACTCAAATGTGTAAAAATGTGACAAGGGCAGGGGAAATAAACCGGTCTCATTGGACCTAATGAAATTAGCAATAGCAAAAAAGGAGTTTATCTTCACGTCTCCAATGGAGGGACAAACAACCATTAGACAAGTGTACTGGAAGAAGGTAATTATTAGGTTCCCAAAAGTAGGGTATTTTGGAAAAATATGGTTGTTATACATAAACAGCAACAAAACACGAATAAAAATAGGGTATTTGGGAATATATGGTTGTTATAAATGAACAACAACAACAAAACCCGAATAATCGATAGCACTCCGCGTAGAAGTATCCACTTGGTATATCAAGGTTTCCTAATATAAGGAACATGTGTCTGTATTTGATATCCACGACCCAGATCGAGTTCACAGCATCTTAACAAACCAATATGGATGTACTAAAGATTATATATTCTATAACAAAAACATGGTATAGTCTAAGCATTATCAATGAACGCATTTACATCAACATCGATGTTCAACCCTTGGGGGGTGTGTGTTTTTAATCTATGCACCCACGACATCTCTGACCTGGAAATGCTTCTAACGAGGTTACTCCCTCTCCAGTGTGGGTTAAACTTCTCTATTCCCAGAAATAGAGTGTTAGAGGGGTCCCTATTATGTGTGGTCAGATAGTGCTTAGAGACGGAGTGCTTAGTGTAACCTCTTCGAATATTATTTATATGTTCATTGAGTCGGACCCTGAGGGGGCGTTTGGTCCTGCCCACATACTGCAGACCACACGGGCACTGCAGCAAGTAGACAAGGCCCTCAGTGGTACACGTGATGAAAGACTCGATTTTATAGCTTTTAGACGTTACAGTGGAAGAAAAATTAATGGTTCTCCTAGTTCGACAGCTATTAATGGAACATACCTGGCATCTATTGCATTTATAATATCCGATCAGCTCTCCAAAGAATTGGGGAGCTCCCATTGGAGGATTCAAAATGTTAGGTGCTATTTTATCTTTGAGCGATGGGGCACCCCTGAACACCACACGTGGTCTATCGGGAAGGATAGTGTTCAGAAGTGCATCGTTACCCAAGATGTGCCAGTGTTTTTGTATGATACGGCTAATATTATGATATTGATTGGAGTAGTTGGTAATGAAAGGAACTCCTGCCGTATCCCTCACATCATTATTCTGCACTTTGACCTCCAGCAGAGATGACCGATCCATCAAGGATACCTGTTGGAGGGTGTCCTGAAGGGATGAAGGGTCATATCCCTTATCAATGAATTTAGAAGTGAGGGTTTTGGCTTGTATTAAGAATTGGTTGTATTCAGTACAGTTCCGCCTTAAGCGCATAAATTGGCTCTTAGGGACAGAACCAAGCCATGAAGGGTGATGGCAACTCCCCTTAGGGATGTAGGAATTTCTGTCTGTGGACTTGAAAAAGGTAGAGGTGACAAACCGACTGTCCGTAATCTCTATCTTCAAGTCCAAGAAATGGATAGCTTCCTGGCTCGCCTCAAACGACAGATGTATGCCCCTGTCGTTATTATTTAGCTCAGCCATGAAGGTCTCCAAGGATGGCTTGGTACCTTGCCACAGGAGGAGGACGTCATCTATATAACGTGCCCAAAGGACGATCTCACATCTCGATTGGGAATAGATGACGTCCTCCTCCCACTGGGCCATGAACAGATTCGCCAGGCTGGGGGCGTACTTGGCCCCCATAGCCACGCCCCTGTCCTGGCGAAAATGTTGTCCGTTGTACCAAAAGAAATTATGTGTGGCCGCAAACTGTAGCAACTCCATAATAAATTCAATCTGCATTGGGATAAGTGGTGAGTTCTTATACAGGAAATATTTTACTGCTCCCAGACCCAGATGGTGGGGAATGATGGTGTAAAGCGACGTGACGTCAGCCGTAACCAACCATATTTTGAAATTTTAAATTCCTTATTTGTTGTTTTTCGTTCTTTGTGCCTATAGGCACTTTTTATTTTAATAAACCCCTCGGATTCCACCCATGGTGTGTCCCCTTCTCTTTTTTATATTTGGGATAACCTCCCCTATTCCTGGAGATCCTTGAACTGGCTTTTACCCATAAGTTAAAGACCCATCACCACCAGTGACAAGCTTCACGCTCACCTACATCTTAAGTGAGTAGTTCCCTGGATATCGTGAGGGGTGGAATTGAGCTACATCTGAAGTCAAGGCCCTGGCTGGGTATTAGCCACATGCGTGTTCCCCTCTACAGTCTGGTAAGCCTGCAATCTTTCTGGTGGAGGGATTATCACAAACACTTGTCACTTTTATCTGAATCACTGCAAAGTCACCGGGTTCAACACGTGGAAGCCACTCACTGCCGTGCTGACCATTCAGTTCACTTGGACAATTGTATTTCAATTTGATCTATATTTTTTATTTATTTTTGTTTATCACTTGCTGTTCATCATCTGCTGGGTCAGCATCCAGCTCACTTGGACACTCTGATAATCCATTCATTTGTTTATCACATTTGACGTTTTTCATATCACTTGTTGAGTTACTAATACGCTCACTTGAACATTTTGACAGTTATTTATATTATTTGTATCAATACTTGTTGGGCTATCTGACTGGTTTTTGTCCATCATGGACATATGTTAGTTTCATTCTCTTTCCAGTCACTTTGTCTACCTGTATTGAGTGAGACACTATTATATTTAATTTTTATTGTTAATTATTAGCACACACAATGTTTAGTATTTAGCGCAACCTCTCTTGTTTCAATATATATATATATATATATATATATATATATATATATATATATATATATAATTTTTAAAGATTGGTTTAAGGATTTTATTGATTGCTTTTTTTTTCTCACCATATGGACTTTTTATCATATCCTGCATGAAAGCACTTTATTTGGAATATTGTGTGTATTTTAGCATGTTATCACTTTATTGCTGTTGTTATATAGCACATTTTTTCGTTTCACTATTTGGATTTTAAGTTTGAAAGCGCAGCATACTTTAGAATATTGGATGGTAAAAAAAGACCCTGCCCCTTACATTGGTGGTTGGTGAAAGAGCCCTCTCCCCTTACATTGGCGGTTGGTGAAAGAGCCCTCGCCCCTTACATTGGTGGTTGGTGAAAGAGCCCTCTCCCCTTACATTGGCGGTTGGTGAAAAGAGCCCTCTCCCCTTACATTGGCGGTTGGTGAAAGAGCCCTCTCCCCTTACATTGGCGGTTGGTGAAAAGAGCCCTCTCCCTTTTAAATTGGCAGTTGTCGGGAATTCCCCCTCTACATTGGTGGTTGGCAAAAAAGCCCCATTTTACATTTTTACAGAAATGCTTTCTGTGCATTGGAGAACGGTCTAAATATCCCTGTTTACGTGAGAGTTTGAAACTTTTATGATGACTAGCTGACTGCCACACCTCTGCCTCTAGGCCCCCTAGCAGCCACACGGACAGCTTACATGGTAGTTATGTTGATACCATTCTATGCAGAAAAACTTTTAACTGGAGTGTACTTTAATTACGTCTGTAGCAACTGGTAGGGAAGTTTCCCCGTCCCAGACAATACCACTTCCACTTGCCTTTGTCTGTTGTGATCCTGTGAGGTTTGGCAACAGAATGAGGAAATCCAGTAATTCAGATATAACATTTAAAGTGTGACGTCACTTCCTCATTCTCTCCATATTAAAGTAGCTGGGGAATTCTTGAACAATGCTAGTGTTACCTGAAGTGTGTAGCTATTAAATATAGGCCACCTTTATTTCCAATCATCTGAGTTTTCCAAGCATCAAAACATATTTTGTCTTGTCTTCTCAAATCTTTTACTCTGATTGCTGAGCACTTGGTGCAATCGTAACATTGCCTTCTACTCTAAGAAAGCGTATGTTCACCCAAATGATGAGCAGAGGTCATCGGGCTCCTGAGGATGATTTTACAAAGGTACTGTAGGCCCTTACACAACGTACAGAACCTTTGTGCTGGTGTGCTTGAGCCCTAATAGAAGTTCTGTATAATTCACTGGACCAGGAATCCAAGGGGAACGGTGGAAACTCAGTAAAGCGGTTTCACAGCCATACTACACGATCGCCTCTACAGAAGACACAATGAATGGCAGTAACCACGGCATAATTGGCCGAATACAGGAGGGGTAAGAGCCCGTTCAGGGCGAACTTTTATGTATATGCCACTTCCCTATAGTGTGTCACTTTGGCGATCATTCAAAGATTGAAATTTGAACTGTGTTGAATGTTTTGTACTTCTATACTGCCCACCACGATCATTATGCAGCCCTCTACACAGACATACACTGATAATATCAATCAGTGTAGAAATGACATTGCTGCCTTCGTTGTGATAGGGCAATGATTCAACGCTGTCTACTTTTGTTGGAATCTGTGACTAATAGTAGAATAAGTGGAATAATGGAAATCTTTCTCCAGCCCAATTATAGGCAGGGTGTCATGAACTTCCAAACCATCTCTTTTCACCACCCGTTGCTGTTATACCAGTATAAGCCTTTTCAAATGGACAAAAGGATTTGTCCTAAGGACTAATTAAATAATCTAAGGGTGGATTCAATACTGGGGTTTTCCCAAAAGGAGCAGGATAAAGTGTAGCACCATTTTTTGTCTACAGCTTGAATATAAGAACTTCCATGGCGGGGGTAGCGGGGTATTCGGGTTCAGCTGGGTTTTAACGACAACGTTGTCTATTACTGCAGTAATTATTTATTAGTCACTGTGTACTTTGTAGGAACGAGGTCCACCAGTATGGTCCACCAGTCGTTGTACCAAATTGGTTGGACCTTTTTTTCATTCATTTGTGTAATTCATCAATAAAGCCATATCTTTTGTACAATTATACCATTGTTGACCCACCCCTTAAAGGGGAGTTCCAGGCCTTTTTAAAAGTCAGCAGCTACAAAAAGTGTAGTTGCTGACTTTTAATAAACAGACATTTACCTGTTCCACGGTCCAGCGATGCGGCCGAACGGGGGTGTCGCTCCTCTCCGCCGGCGCCTCCATTGCCACTCTGGGCACCCGGCCATGACAGCTTTCATCTTCGCGGCCGGGCACACACGGCACATGCGCGAGTCGCGCTGCGCTCCCGGTGTGGATAGGCGATTTCCTGGGACCTGTCGCGTGTCCCAGGAGATCTCCTTTCGTCTAGGCGGCCCCTCACTCTAGGAGGAGTCGCCTAGGCGGTTGCTGGGCGGAAAGAGGAAGTGGGACAGGAAGTCCCCCCTCCTAATGGAGCCCCCCCCCCAAAAAAATGACATGCCAAATGTGGCATGTAAGGGGGCGAGGAGTGCTTAAAGCGGAAGTTCCATTTTTGGGTGGAACTGCGCTTTAATTGCTTTCTGTGGACATTTCTTTGTCCCTCAGTTTTTGAATAAAGCATTCACCTATCCTTGACGAATTCTGACTGTATGTTTTTAGTACAGTGCTATGGTCCATCTAGTAATTATAATGTGGTATTTTTTCTGATTGAGGTGAAAATCCTAGCTGATTTTCACCTCAAATAAGTATTGAACCACATTTTCTAGGTAAATATATTACTAAAGATGCTATTGACATGAAAATTTCACCACATGCCGGTAACTATCCATACATTTTTAAAGAAACCAAAACAAATAAGTTTTTATAAATTAAGTTGTGTCATAAAATGGAATGACACATGGAAAAGTAAACAGATGAAGAAAGGGAGGTGCAAAAAAGGCATGGAAAGTCAAGACACCAGCTAAAATCTATCATTAATTAGCAATCCTGCCCCTTTTTAGTGCAAATTAATATCAGCTGGTTCAGTCTCAACTGTTGGCCTGTAAAAAGGCGTCTCAATACCAAGGTGTCACACAAGAAACATCTCATGATGAGTAAAAGCAAAGAGCTCTCTCAAGACCTTTGCAACCATTGGCTGCAAGTATTGGTTACAGAAGGATTTCTAAACTTTTGAATGATCCAGTGAGGACTGTTGGGGCCATAATTTGGAAGTGGAAAGAACATCATTTCACCATAAACCGGCCACGACCAGGTGCGCCTCGCAAGATTTCCTCCTGACAGTGGAGTGAAAAGGGTTATCGGAAGAGTTGTCTAAGAGAAAAATGGACCACTTGTGGAGAGCTTCAGAAAGACCTGGAATTAGAAGGTACAATTGTTTAAAAAAAAAAAAAAAACAATCGTGCACTCAACCACCATGGCCTGTATGCACGATGACCACGACTACATTGCTTAAGAAAAAGCATGTTGAAGCTCGTTTTAAAGTTTGCTGCACAACATTTAGACAAGCCTGTGAAATACTGGGAGAATATAGTCTGGTCAGATGAGACCAAAATAGAACTCTTTGGATGCCATAATACACACCATGTTTGGAGGTGCACATCACCATAAAAATCTGCTGCCATCTACCAAGATGATGAAGATGAAACGAGGGTGGACATTTCAACAAGACAATGATCCCAAACACAAAGCCAAGTAAATTCACAATTGGTTTCAAAGAGAGAAAATTGCACCTTTTTGAGATGTGGTGGAATGGGAGATTCGCATCATGGATGTGCAGCCGACAAATCTACAGCAACTGTGCGATGCTATCATGTCACTATGGACCAAAATCTCTGAGAAATGTTTCCAACACCTTGTTGAATCTATGCCACGAAGAATTAACACAGTTCTGAAGGCAAAAGGGGTTCCAACCCACTACTAGCAAGGTTTACCTTTTTTAAAGAAGCTGGTGAGTGTATGTTTAATGAAAACGTGGCTTTAGATTTACCTTAAGACCCTTTTCACACTGGGGTGCTTTGCAGGCGCTACAGCACTAAAAATTGCGCCTGCAAAGCGCCATGAAACAACCACTGCTGTGTCTCCAGTGTGAAAGTCCAAGGGCTTTCACACTGGAGCGGTGCGCTTGCAGGACGTTAAAAAAAACTCCTGCAAGCCGCATCTTTGGAGGGTGAAGGAGCAGTGTATACACTGCTTCTAAACCGCTCCTGCCCATTGAAATCAATGGGGCAGCGCGGCTATACCGCCGGCAAAGCCCCGCTGTAGCAGTGCCTTGGGGGCGGTTTTAACACTTTTTTTTTTTTCACCTGCTAGCGGGAGTTAAAACTGCCCCGCTAGTGGCCAAATAGCACAGCTAAAATGACGGTAAAGCTGCGCTAAAAATAGCGCCGTTTTACCGCTGGCATCCGCACCGCCCCAGTGTGAAATGGGCCTTAAAGTGTGAATGCAACATACATTTTTTTTTTTTTAGGTTTCAGTGATAACTCACAATATATAATAAACTAAAATATGCCATAGTGTGCTTTTATCTCTTTGACCTGTCCAATGGGGAGGTGACACAGCTGTCCTGATGAATATCCAGTTACTTTCTTGTATGAAGCCTGAGTATTGGCAAAGCTCTTTAGTCTGTCCCCTGAGTCACACCTTCATTCTTTTGTAGAATTTATTTTCTGTTTGCGATATCGGTTACATAAGGATCTTGCTGTCACACTACATTGAACCTAATTACAGGTCTTACCCTGAGGTGCAGCTATATATAGGTATGAGTATTTACGTGTGTCCATTCTTTGCCATTGCTAACCATCATAGTATACTGGGTATGTGGGTCGCAGTGTGATGAATTCTTCAGCATGCTTGCTTAATGACACATCCTTATCGGTGAATACTAATGCCGTCATCTAACACAAATATT